>SJYV01055135.1:0-17002 GCA_006410875.1 Neotragus pygmaeus
AAAAAAATTATCATTTTGAACGCTATTGCAAATCAGTGAGGGAGATATATTAGATGAAAAAGGTAATGACTCTTTCAGTTCTTCTTAAATCTATCATTTATCTAAGCTGCTGCCTCATCTCTTTCCTAAAAGCACTGCAATCCATATTTGTAGAGTTAACGAAAATTGTACTAATTTTATAAGATTTTGTGACACATTTTAAAGTAATTGGAGACCTCCTGATGTGCCATAAAGTCAGGAATTTAAATTCACTGCACTAAATAATTAGATAGTTTGTGGAAAGCTTATGCATTAAGGGACATCCAAAATGAGGCCAAATACCCAAATTCTTCCTCCAGAGCCTTGGTTTTAAACATTAAATCATTATGATATGCCCTTACAGTAGCTGCATGTGACAACTGAGTATAATCGCTAGAAGTACTATAAATTAGATGGTGGGCTATGTCTTTTTCTTCAACAAAGTTAAACTTTTAATCCAAACTTGAGTTGTTTAGATTGCAGGATCAGAGCGCCACCTGCTGGTGTAATACGTAAATTCACGCACATTTCCTTAGCTAGTGCATGTCTCCCCCAGTTTTTTGAAAGTTCAATTTACAGAGAAAGATAAATATCATATATCACTTGTTTATGGAATTAAAAAAAGATACAAATATTTACAAACCAGAAATATACTCACAGACATAGAAAACAAACATGGTTACCAAAGGTTTGGAGGGGGAGATAAATTAAGAGGTTGGGATTAACAGATACACACTACTATATATAATTGATAAACGACAAGGGGGCTTCACCAGTGGCTCAGTGGTAAAGAATCCACCTTCCAATGTGGGAGAGGCTGGTTCAATCCCTGGGTCAGGAAGATCTAGAGAAGGAAATGGCAACCCACTTCAGTATTCTTGCTTGGAAAATCCCATGGATAGAGGAGCCTGGTGGGCTACAGTCCACAGGGTGGCAAAAGAGTTGGACATGACTTATCAACTAAACAACAACAAGGACTTACTTTAAGTATAGCATAGGAAACTAACTATATTCAACATTTTATAATAACCTATGATGGAAAAGAAGCTGAAAAAGGATATATATATATATATACTTGAAAAGTTAACAATATTTCAATATTTTTAAATATCCTGGAAAAAGAAAGTTTGCTTTATACCATTCCACTTTTATGAAAGACCTACATTAGTATTTGTTGCTAATGGAAAGAAATCCAAGAAGGATTTTTACTTTCATGAAAGAAGGTGAAAAGCAAAAATCGCGTTGTTCGTTCTGCAGTGAGCACTTGTGGAGGCAGCTGGTACCCCGAGTAGGGAGAGTGGTTCCACCAAGCTCCTTCCCTGGGAGTTACATGCAGCATCTCAGCATCAAGCCCCCATAGCTGTGGACTGTGTCTGCGAGCATCTGTGCTTCATGTGGGTTTATTTCATGTGTCTGTTAGCAAGATGTGTCTTAAGGTAACTGTTGCTTCATTTTATGCCATTTCAGCTTAAAAGGATTTCAAAGGAACACTCAACTTTTCAACAGCGGGAAACCTGTCCTCTGGTTAGATTTCTATTACCCAAAATCAAAACAATACAATTTAATTTCAGAACAAAAATAATTAATGAACATAAAATTGTGTTCCTCCTTTTCCTGAGATCATTCAAAACCTTCTAAAGAAAAAAAAAAAAATCTGAACTCAGAGTTAGAAACTCCAGCTCTACCAATTTCTAGCCAGGAGATGATGTACGAGTTTTTAACACCACTGAGCCTCAGGTTTCTAATCCATAAAAAATCGTTCTGAATGAAACAAGGTGACACCGCATGCTGACAAAAGAAGCAAACATGCTGAAGGTTGAAGCGAAAGTAGAGTGAGGAATTTACTCACGTTGATCCCCAGTCCTGCAAAATGAGATCTGCAGTTAGTTGGAGAAAGAGAAGAAGGTACTGGTAAGAGGATCAAAGACATCATACAATGGATATAGCCTGATGGGGAAAAACTAAAACCTAGACTTGGAAAAAAGATGAAAAGACAGGAGACCAGAGATCATAATGAAGTGAAAGAAAAGGTAAACTGTAAATAGGGAAGAGAAAGGTCCAGAAGGATGGAAGATGATGGTCAGTGGTTCATCCCAGAGCATCCAGAAGATGACGATGTCACAAATGTGAATAAAGGTAAATGTCACAGGATTTCAGGTACCACAAGACTGGGTATTGGCTATGTTCTCCAGTGGATGTTGATAGCACCAGGAAGACAAGACCATCAGCAGGAGTCAACATCCTTATGAAAAACAAGGGAGAGACCAATTCAAGAAGGAGCAATAGAGAATGATGCAAGACACACACACACACACACACACATATATATATGTATATATATGACCAAATACACATATATGACTTAATAGACTTCCTGACAGGAAGTCTTACAGTTGTTTTAAGCTGTACTAATTCCAAAATTATAAATGCTACCAACTTCCGAAACACATCATCTAAGGGTTTAACTATTTAAACTTTATTCACCCCTATTAAGTTTTGTGGTTTTTTAATACAAACTCATTTTAATTTGCAATTTCAGTCAGTGTTTGCCACCTTCAGTAAGAGGGACTGAATACATTTATTCAGCCAAGTTGATTAAGGCCATCAGACCTACTAAGATTAACAAGAGTCCCCATAATGGCAGAGGTGACTGTGGTCCCTACCTCATTTGATACAGGAAGGCTGAGTCTCCTTTCCTTCTCAGTATGACCATCTTCATTTAGCAACACATTTTCATACCTTCACACATACACAAATATACAGAGACCAATTCAAAAGCTTTGGGAAAGCTTCCAAGTTTGTTCCTGGAGGTGTATAAAACAGCTGATCAGCTATTAAGATGCAGCACCATTTCAATTTCCAAAAATAAGGTTCTACTCCTGGGAAAATGCTGCTAAATGTCCCAGGAAATAGCATAGATTGCCTGGCTTTCAACTTGTCCTTTCTCCCTTGTAAAAGAAGTCAACTGTGTTTAAAAAAACAAACAAACATATTTTAATAAAATTGCAGTCAATTTTATGGTATATAATGCATATGTTAGGTTGTGTCAGTATATTGTTCATATGTTATGCTATGTATGAAACAAATTTTCTTATAAAAGTACGAAAACTGTGGGTATGCTATTTTTAGCTTGTGTTAGGGAGTGGAGGAGTAGAATAGCTAAAAGCAAGTACTCTGGACACTACCTGTTTCTTTTACTTACTGAACTAGGTAATCTCTGGCTAATTAAATATCTGAGCCCCAGTTTCTTCTGCAGCAAAATGAGGATGGTAATAATACTCCTGGTAATAATAACGTGGCCTGCTTCAGCAATAATTTGAAGTGGAAAGCTAAACCTAACTCACTCTTGAATCTTTCCTTTCAAATCCACTCAAGAAAGTTATTACCTTTCCCTTGATCTCTTCTCCCTATATATGAATTTGGGGCTAGAATGTAAGACAATTAACTGCATTTGAATTTCAGGGAGATCTTAGCATGTTTGAGCTCTGTGTCTACTCACTGTAATCAACTTTAAATGTTAGATTCTAACATAAGAATGTCAAATTCTCTTTAAACCAAAAAGAAATGTGGATTTATTCTCAGCAAGCCAAATCTTCATTCCTTGGTGTTCTCTGAACACAAACAAACTGGAGATTTTTCAAAGGTTAAAATATCTTTGGAAACTGTAACTATTACGCCTTGCTTTAGCTAATTAATCTTTCCATTGAACTAATAACAGGGTTAATTAGCTCAAACAGATAAACAATTTAGTTTGGAGAAGGAAAAAAGCTTGGAGATTAGAATCATTCTTTCGCCATCTAGTGGTTTCATTCTGGTAAATAGATCTCTATAAAAGCTAGATGATACATTGTTCATGTATATAATTATTGTGTTTCCTCATGGTAAAAGAGCCTCTTGATGAGAATGAAAGTGAAGAGTGAAAAAGCAGGCTTGAAACTCAACACTCAAAAAGTTAAGATCATGGCAGCCAGTCCCTACATGGCAAATAGAAAAAGTGGAAACAGTGACAGATTTGGGGGGGTGGGGGCTTCAAAATCACTGTGGACAGTGACTGCAGCCATGAAATTCAAAAATGTTTGCTTGGAAGGAAAGCCATGACAAACCTAGACAGCATATTGGAAAAGCAGAGACATCACTTTGACAACAAAGGTCCATAGAGTCAGAGATATGGTTTCTCCAGTAGTCATGTAGGGATGTGAGAGTTGAGCTGTAAGGTTGAGCACCAAAAAATTGATGCTTTTGGATTGTGGTGCAGGAGAAAACTCTTGAGATTTCCTTGAGATTGTGGTGCTGGAGAAAACTCTTGAGAGTTCCTCGGACTGTGAGATCAAACCAGTCAATCCCAAAGGAAAACTACCCTGAATATTCATTGGAAGGACTGATGCTTGAAGCTGAAGCTCCAATACTTTGGCCACCTGATGCTAAGAGCCGACTCACTGGAAAAGACCCTGATGCAACCTTGAGGGCAGAAGGAGAAGAGGGCAACAGAGATGAGATGGTTAGATGGCATCACCAAGTCAATGGACATGAATTTGAGGAACCCCTGGGAGACAGTGGAGGACAGAGGAGCCTGGCGTGTTGAAGTCCATGGAGTAACAGAGTTATTGGACATGACTTACCAGCTGAACAACAACAACAAAATAGTATTTAAAGCTGCCATTTAAAACTGCTAGATGGTTGCATTTGGTCCTTTTTCTAAACATGTAAGATACTCAAATGCTCACCATTAATATCCCTCTGAAGGGGAGAATGTTTTCATATATAGTTGGTAATAAATGAGACAAGATGATGTGAAGAATAGTTCAGTTCACAAAGAAAGACTGAAAGGTGCTCAGTTCTGTGGGCAACTTACTAATAAGCTACATCCTCTGCAAGTGTATCATTTCTAGTTTTTATCAGGACAATTAAGAATATCCTTGGAAAACACAGTGAACACCATTATAGACTATTTAACTTGCGGATAAAGTATTCTTGCTGTGTTATTGCTGTTAACTTTCCATTCTCACCCCATGATGGCCACTTCCTTCACATCCCTAACTTCTTTCTGTTAACAAGGAGAGAACCAGGAAGTTGCCCTTGTCTACAGAGACCTCTGCATTAACTCAGAAGACACAGACTCAGGGTATCAGTGGAAGGTCAAGAAAAACATTAGATTCTCTAAATAGTGGTTCATTTTTATTTCTACCAGAGACTTGAAATATCCTCTTATTTATATAGCATGTATAAAACAAAATTCTGTTTCCATGACTTCATAAAAGGACTACCAGAGATAAGTTTTGAAGCTAAAATAGAACCCACAGCTAAAACAAGCAAATCTACAATTCCACCAAAACTCTAAATGCACATTGGATTACAGGCACATTTATCCTTAAATAACGACTTGGTTTATAACTAGTCAATCTAATCAGACTAGGACCACAGCCTCGTCTAACTCAGTGAAACCAAGCCATGCCTGTGGGGCAACCCAAGACAGGCGGGTCATGGTGGAGAGGGCTGACAGAACGTGGTCCACTGGAGAAGGGAATGGCAAGCCACTTCAGTATTCTTGCCTTGAGAACCCCATAAACAGTATGAAAAGGCAAAATGATAGGATACCAAAAGAGAAACTCCCCAGGTCTTTAGGTGCCCAATATGCTACTGGAGATCAGTGGAGAAATAATTCCAAAAAGAGTGAAGGGATGGAGCCAAAGCAAAAACAATACCCAGCTGTGCATGTGACTGGTGATAGAAGCAAGATCCGATGCTGTAAAGAGCAATACTGCATAGGAACCTGGAATGTCAGGTCCATGAATCAANTGTGGATCACAATAAACTGTGGAAAATTCTTCAAGGGATGGGAATATCAGACCATCTGACCTCCCTCTTGAGAAACCTGTATGGAGGTCAAGAATCATCAGTTAGAACTGGACATGGAACAACAGACTGGTTCCAAATAGGAAAAGGAGTATGCCAAGGCTGTATATTATCACCCTGCTTATTTAACTTACATGCAGAGTACATCATGAGAAACACTAGGCTTGAGGAAGCGCAAGCTGGAATCGAGATTGCCGGGAGAAATATCAACAACCTCAGATATGCAAATAACACCACCCTTATGGCAGAAAGTGAAGAACTAAAGAGCCTCTTGATGAAAGTGAAAGAGGAGACTGAAAAAGTTGGCTTAAAGCTCAACATTCAGAAAAAACGAAGATCATGCCACTTCATGGCAAATAGATGGGGAAACAATGGAAACAGTGGCTGACTTTATTTTGGGGGGCTTCAAAATCACTGCAGATGATGATTGCAGACATGAAATTAAAAGATGCTTACTCCTTGGAAGGAAAGTTATGACCAACCTAGACAGCATATTAAAAGCAGAGACATCACTTTGTCAACAAAGGTCCATCTAGTCAGGGCTATGTATGGATGTGAGAGTTGCACTATAAAGAAAGCTGAGTACTGAAGAATTGATGCTTTTGAACTGTGGTGTTGTAGAAGACTCTTCAGAGTTCCCTGGACTGCAAGGAGGTCCAACCAGTCCATTAGAAAGGAAATCAATCCTGGGGTTCATTGGAAGGACTGATGTTGAAGCTGAAATTCCAATATTTTGGCCACCCGATGCAAAGAGCTGACTCATTTGAAAACACACTGATGTTGAGGAAGATTGAAGGCAGGAAAGGAGTTGATGATGAACAGAGAGGCCTGGCGTGCTGTAGTTCATGGGGTCACAGTCAGACATGACTGAGCAACTGAACTGAACACTGTGTATTAAGATGCTAAACAGTGTATTAAAAAGCAGAGACATCACTTTGCCAACAAAGGTCCATCTAGTCAAACCTATGGTTTTTCCAGTAGTCATGTATGGATGTGAGAACTGGACCATGACGCGGGCTGAGTGCTGAACTGATGCTTTCAAATTGTGGTACNTGTATTAAAAAGCAGAGACATCACTTTGCCAACAAAGGTCCATCTAGTCAAAGCTATGGTTTTTCCAGTAGTCATGTATGGATGTGAGAACTGGACCATGACGTGGGCTGAGTGCTGAAGAACTGATGCTTTCAAATTGTGGTGCTGGAGAAGACTCTTTGAGAGTCCCTTGGACAGCAAGGAAATCAACCATGAATATTCACTGGAAGGACTGATGGTGAAGCTCAAATACTTTGGCCACCTGATGCAAAGAGCTAACTCACTGGAAAAGACCCTGATGTTGGTCAAGATTGAGGGCAGAAGGAGGAGGCAGCAGAGGATGAGATGGCTGGATGGCATCACTGACTCAATGGATATGAGTTTGATCAAATTCCAGAAGAAAATGAAGAACAGGGAAGCCTGGTGGGCTGCAGTCCATGGGGTCGCAAAGAATTGGACACAACTTAGCTACTGAACAATAGCTACCATAGTGAATTCTCCAATGGATTTGAGCAAAACAATTTGAAAACCTTCTGGAAAGGATGCCATTAAGAACATTTATGATTCATAGTAAGAGGTCAAAATATCAACCTGAACACAGAAGTCTGGAAGAAGTTGATCACAACCCTCATGGATCACTGAAAGGTTCAAGTTTTTAGTGGAGAAAGGAACTGAAGACGTGGTGGAAAACAGCAAGAGAACTAGAATCAAAAGCAGAGTCTGAAGCAATGTGACAATTGCTACAATATCCTAAGATATCCTAAGGTCAAGGTTGTTTAAGGATGAGAACAGAAGGTTGTTTCTTGACATGGAATTTATTCCAGGTGAAAATGTCAGAAAGACTGTCAAAATAACAGGACTGTTTAAAATGACATCAAATAATTTAGAATTTTATCACTGATAAAGCAACACCAAGATTTGAGAGGACTGAGTACAATTTTTTGAGTTCTATATGGAAAACTATCAAAAAACACTGGCATGTTACAGAGAAATCATTTGTGAAAGGAAGTTAATAGATGCAGCAATTGATCATTTGTTGTCTTTTTTGTTTTTAATGGTTGCAGTATCATTAAGCTGTGCCTTGGTATAGATGCTGGGGCTTGCCTATGGTGCTCTCAATGTACAAAGACTGGACATTCTGCTAGTTTTTCTTGTGCAGTATCAGAAAGTTAAGAGTTAAGTGGATATTGTACACAAGGTCATCATCCATCATCTTCACATGGCCAACAGCCACTGACAGACACAGCATCTTCTTCATCTGAAACTTGATTATGGATTTAACGTCATCAACTTTGGCCATCATGTTCTAATTGTGGGTTAGCAAAGAAGGGAATTTGCCAATGTTATTCAGGTGTGGGCCCAGGATTTGTGGGACCTGCTTAAACAGAGATTCTGAAGCCAAAAAGTCATACTTGTTAGCTAGCTTCTTGACCCATTTTCTATTCTTGAGTTTCTTCAGTGCCTTGATATTCATGTGGGAGATTTATCCACAGCTTTAGCCTCATCACAGTGCTGCTGGTCTCCCAGAACACATACGGAAAACTTGGTAAAGGGAATGAACTTAAGCCTGACAGTGCTGAGAAGTGTTTGTCCTTCTGAGGTCACAGTTCTTCAGGCTGATCTGAAGATCCACCATTTCCAGAACATTTTTGGCACTTGTGCTGATTCCCATGCAGGACTTCCTGCACTGTCTCATACAGGGTGTCACAGGAGACTTCACTGCTCATGATGCCTCGTGCCACAGTAACTAGAAAAAAGTTGCTGTCTTATTTTTAAAAACTGCCACAGCCACTCCAAACTTTAGCAACCACTACCTTGATCAGTCAGCAGCCATCACCACCAAGCCAAGACCCACCACCAGAAAAATGATGACGACTCACTGAAGGAATCAATAATGGTTAGCTTCCTTAAGGTATATGCATTAATTTTTAGACATAAAACTATTGCACACCTAACAGATGATAGCATAATGTAAATATAACTTTTATATACACTGGGAAATCAGAAAATTCATGACTCAGTTTATTACAATATCTGCTTTATTGTGGTGGTCTGGAATGAAACCCATGACATTTCCGAGGTTTGTCTGTATATCCCCAAGAGCAGTGATTTTGGTATTCCTTTCATGTTATTTAAAACTATGAATATGGGCATCACTACAGGTTATGTGCATATTTGTAGAAAAATTAGAAGATACATATGGAAGTTTGATGTTTACTGAAACAAATATACAACACAGAAACTTTAAAACTTAACAATTACAAATATATCCATCTGAACTGCACAATGAGTTTTATATGTATATATCTTTATATATATACACATGTACTTAAACTTTACTTCATCTTTCAACTTTTTATCTGAGTAAAAAGAAGAACACTTTCCTCATTCAGGAGATTTTTGATGTTGTAATAATTACCTAGAAATAAAATAAGAAAATTAAAAATTACTTCCATAGGAATCATTTCCTTTTGATTAAATATTTAGTCATCATTATGTCAGTTACGATATATAGTGTCGAAAAAATTAACTCATCTAACCTCAAATAACTCTTATCTAATTGTACAAACTNGAAATAAAATAAGAAAATTAAAAATTACTTCCATAGGAATCATTTCCTTTTGATTAAATATTTAGTCATCATTATGTCAGTTACGATATATAGTGTCAAAAAAATTAACTCATCTAACCTCAAATAACTCTTATCTAATTGTACAAATTGAAAAATCTAATAGTCAACCACCACCTATGATCTAGAAAAAGCTTGAAAAAACACAAACTTCACATCATTCTAATAATGAATACAAAAACAAATTAGACCATTCTAATAATGAATACAAAAACAAATTAGACAAAGGTGTAGGTAAGAAAAAAAATCTCCCTCTGAGCCCGATCATGTTTTAGGGTTGTTGTTTTTTTTAATTGAAGTATAGGTGGTTTAGGTGATTTAGGTGATTTCCAATGTTATATTAGTTTCAAGCATACAACAGTGATTATTTCTGTAGACTATACTCCATTTAAAATTATAAAATGTTTTCTATATTCCCTGTGCTGTACATTACATCCTTGTATCTTTCTATTTTTTCCTAGTAGTGTGTACCTCATTACTCTTCATCTGTCTTGTCCCTTCCCTTTATCCTTCTCTCTGCTGGTAACCACTAGTTTGTTCTCTATGACTCTTGTTCTTGCTTTGTTATATTTATTTTTTAGATTCCACATATAAATGAAAACAAACGGTACCTATCTTTGTCTGTCTAACTTACTGAACACAATTATTAGGTCTTTGAAACCACTATGGATTCCTCTAAACGAAACAGACAATATATAAATAAGTATAAAAGATACTTATAAAAGATAAGCAAAAAAGTATAAAAGTAAAATAAAATTTCAAAGTTAAAAGGCAGCAAATGTAACTCAAATAAATTAGATAATACGTAACAGCAAATGCAAAATACACATGGACGGCTGCACATAAGGCAAATTTATAGTGCTGCATACAATCCTGTGACTTTTATTAGACTTTTTTTTTATTAGAAATTCATACATATTAGGAATGAGTTTAAACTGTTCACAACAGTGTTGGCACATATAAAGGACTATATAAACTTAGCTATTATTATAGCTTTGTTTTTTCATTAGAATGTAAGCTACACAAGGGCAGGGATTTTTGCCTGTTTGTTCATTTATGTATCCCATTTTCAAAGCACTGTTTGGTAGACTCTTATCACATTTATTGAATGAAAAAATGAACAAATTAAAATTCTTACCTTCAAAGACTTTTGCTCTTCAATAGCTGATGAAGGACACTATTTTGTATGTTTAAAACAACCAACTAAAAATTGTTTCATTACATAATGTCTTTGCAATAACATAGGGGAAATAATTTTACTTCCATGCTGGATACAACATATCTCCTAACTATTTTTATATTCAGCAATTAGCAACTCTTATTCAATTTTCATGTATCAAAATATTAATATACCAACATTTATCTAAACAAAAAAATTACAATATGCACCAAAATGTTTGACATCAGTTGCATCATGCTTCATTTTGACAACTGTGGTTTCCATTTTCATGGTGTTCATGAGCAACTATACAAGTATTTAACTATACGATAGAAAAAGTTTTAAATTACTCTTACCTGAAGGAACATAGAATGAATCCCCAGTTGTTACTATATAAGGTGTTTCATGTAAGGTACATAAAAGGTAACCAAGATTAACATAAAAAACCTGTAAAATTAAAAATTAAAATCTCATTTTCAAATTGTAATACCACAACAACTACACTCCAAAAAATCTGAAGTAAACATTGAAGGCAGAATAATGTTCCAATCTAATCACATAAACTTTACGTGAAAGTGGATAACTTTCCTACTAGAAGCAGAGGGGGAAGATGAAGCAGAGAAGTTAGAGAAATCTGAAGCATAAAAAGTACTTTCACTGTTGCTAGTGCTGAAGATAAGACAACCATGAACCAAGGAGTGTAAGCTATTTCTAGACACCCTGGCGAACAGCCAGTAAAGAAACAGGAACTTTAGTCTTACAATGACAAGTAACTGAATTCTGCCAACAAACTGAATGAATTTGAAAGCAGATTCATTCAAAGGGCATTCAGAGAGGAATACAGATCTTTGGACATCTTGATTCTAGCCTAGTGATAGTCTAAGCAGAGAACTCAGTCAAGCTCACTCAATTTCTCTTATACAACTGTGAAATAATACATGAATGTTGTTTAAATTGTGTGGCAATTAAGTAAAGCAGTAATATAGAAAACTAATACAAGAAATTTCTTTTGTTATTATTTACTGTTTTTTTGGAAGGAAAGTTATGACTTTACTCCTTGGAAGAAAAGTTATGACCAACCTAAATAGCATATTGAAAAGCAGAGACATTACTTTGCCAACAAAAGTCTGTCTAGTCAAGGCTATGGTTTTTCCAGTGGTCATGTATGGATGTGAGAGTTAGACTGTGAAAACTGAGCGCCGAAGAACTGATGCTTTTGAAATGTGGTGTTGGAGAAGACTCTTGAGAGTCCCTTGGACTGCAAGGAGATCCACCTAGTCCATTCTAAGGGAGATCAGTACTGGGTGTTCTCTGGAAGGAATGATGCTAAAGCTGAAACTCCAGTACTTTGGCCACCTCATGAGAAGAGTTGACTCATTGGAAAAGACTCTGATGCTGGGAGTGATTGAGGGCAGGAAGAGAAGGGGACGACAGAGGATGAGATGGCTGGATGGCATCACTGACTCGATGGATGTGAGTCCNTCCTCTCCATTGCTGACGTGGATCGTGGGGCTTCTCTGGACGTCCCACAGAGCATTCAGGCCTCGTCTCTTGTGGAGATGTGCATCTCCGCTTTCCTCCCTAACTGTGGCAGCAGGGTCAGTCTTCCCGTCAAGCTGACACAGTGGGTCTGAGGCTTTCCCTCGAGGCTTTCCAACAGGGTTGAAACAAGTGTCATTGTGGTGTGAGCAAATCCTCGGGGTGACAGTCGAGGTGGCGCAGGGCCACCAGGCTCCTCTGGAGTGGACAGAGACATCTGCGGGTCTCTTGGAACAGTGGCACGACCCCTGGAGTTCATCTCGACACTCCTGTGGAGAGTGCCTTCTGCTGAGATGCGATGGGACCGTCGAGAATCCTTCCCCGATGAAACAGGGAAAGGAACCCTCATCTCAAGCTGAGGTGGGTGAAATGGGGCTCCTGTTGAGTTGTGGTGGGACACCTGCTGTTCCTCTCGAGTATAGAAGTGTATGTCGGGATATTCTTGAGTCACTGCAAGGGTGTTAAGGAACCCTTCGAAGTTCATGAGGGATGGCGTGACTTCCTGCGAGATGGCCCAGCGGACAAAGGCCTCATCTCTCCTGGAGGGGAGACCCTCCTGGTCTTTCTCGAGTTTCTTCATGTTCTTCTCTCGTTACGGCGGGGACCCCAGGGATCTGCCCCTGTGCCCTCCGGAAAGGTCCGGTTCCACGCGAGTTGCCAGGGGGCTCTGGTGATTCCTTCGCAGTCTGGGCTGGCTCCTAAGTCGTCATCTAGAGCCTGAGATTTCCTCTCCATTGCTGACATGGATCGTGGGGTTCCTCTGGAGACTCCACATGGGAGTCCAGACAGGTCTCGAGTGGAGACGTGCATGTCCCCTTTCCTCCCAAGCTGTAGCAGCAGGTCAGTCTTCCCATCGAGCTGACACAGGGGGTCTGTAGCTTTCCCTCGAGGTTTTCCCACAGGCTTGAAACACGTGCCACCGTGTGTGAGTCCATACTCGGGTGTGACAGTCGAGGCAATGCAGGGAAACCAGGTTCCTCTGGAGTGGACGGAGACATCCGGGGGTCTCATGGAACGTTGGCAAAACCTCTGGAGTTCTTTGCAACATTCCTGTGGAAAGTGCCTCCTTTTGAGATGCGACATATCATCAGGAATTCTTCACCAACGAAGCAGGGAATGCACGCTTATCTTGAGCGCAAGAGGTCGAAACGGGGCTCCTCTTAAGTTGTGGCGGGATCCTCAATGTTCCTCTCAAGTAGAGAAGTGTATGTCGGGATATTCTTGAGTCACTGCAAGGGTGTGAAGAAACCCTTCGTGGTTCATGAGGGATGGGCTGACTTTCCGCGAGATGCCACAGAAGAAAAGGGCCTCATCTCACCTGGAGGGGAGATCCTCCTTGTTTTTCTCGAGTTGCGGCGGGTTCCCCTTGAGTTATGGCAGGGACACCATGGACCCAACCATGTGGCCTCCAGAAAGGCCAGTCTACATGCGAGTTGCAAGGGGTTTCTGGGGATTCCTGTGCAGTCCGGGCCGACTCCTAAATCCTCATCTGAAGCCTGAGGTTTCCTCTCCATTGCTGACGTGGATCGTGGGATTCCTCTGGAGGCTCCACAGGGGAGTCAGGACAGGTCTCGAGAGGAGACTTAGACGTCCGCTCTCCTGCTGAGCTGTAGCAGCAGGGTCAGTTTTCCCGTCGAGCTGACAGAGGGGGTCAGTTGCTTTCCCTCAAGGCTTTCCACAGGGTTGAAACAGGTGCCACAGTGGTGTGAGNCAGGACAGGTCTCGAGAGGAGACTTAGACGTCCGCTCTCCTGCTGAGCTGTAGCAGCAGGGTCAGTTTTCCCGTCGAGCTGACAGAGGGGGTCAGTTGCTTTCCCTCAAGGCTTTCCACAGGGTTGAAACAGGTGCCACAGTGGTGTGAGTCCATACTTGGGGTGACAGTCGAGGCAGTGCAGGGAAAACAGGTTCTGCTGGAGTGGACTGAGACAGCAGGGGGCCTCTTTGAACGGTGGCCCGACCCTTGGAGTTCTTCTCAACACTCCAGTGGAGATCACCTCCTCTTGAGATGCACCAGACCATCGGGAATCCTTCCCAGACGAAGCAAGGGAAGGAACCCTCATCTCGAGAAGAGGAGCCTGAAACGGGGCTCTTTTTTAGTTGTGGCGGGATACTCGGTGTTCCTCTGAGTACAGAATGTATGTCGGGATATTCTTGAGCTGCTGCAAGGGTGTGAAGGAACACTTCATGTTTAAAGAGGGATGGGCTGATTCCCGCGAGGATAAGGCCTCATCTAGTCTGGAGGGGAGATCTTCCTGGTTTTTCTCGAGTTCGGCCAGGTTCCTCTTGAGTTATGATGGGGACCACAGGGACCCGCCCCTGTGGCATCTGAATTGGCCAGTCTACACGAGAGTTGTTAGGGTCCTCTGGGGATTGCTTCGCATTCGGGGCTGACTCCTAAGTCCTCGTCTGGAGCCTGAGGTTTCTTCTTCATTGCTTATGTGTAACTTGGGGTTCCTCTGGAGGCTCCACAGGGGAGTCAGGACAGGTCTTGAGTAGAGACGTGCACGTCCGCTTTCCTCTTGAACTTTAGCAGCAGTGTCACACTTCACATCGAACTGAAACAGGGATCTGTGGATTTCCCTCGAGGCTTTCCCAAAAGGTTGAAACACGTGCCACCGTGGTGTGAGTTCATACTCGGCGTGACAGTCGAGGCAGTGCAGGGAAATCAGGTTCCTCTGGTGTGGACAGAGACATCTGGCTGTCTCTTGGAACGGTGGCATGACCCCTGGAGTTCTTCTCGACACTCCTGTGGACAGGGCCTCCTCTTGAGATGCGATGGACCGTCAAGAATCCTTCTCCAATGAAGCAGGGAAAGGAACCCTCATCTCGAGCGGATGAGCCCAAAACAGGGCTCCTCTTTAGTTGTGGCGGGACACTCAGTGTTCTCGGGTAGAGAAGTGTATGTCAGCATATTCTTGAGTCGCTGCAAGGGTGTGAAGGAACCCATCAAGGTTCATGAGGGATGGGGTGACTTCCCGCAAGATGCTGAAGAAGACAAGGGCCTCATCTCTCCTGGAGGGGAGATTCTCCTGGTTTTTCTCGAGTTGCAGTAGGTTCCTCTCGAGTTACGCCTGGACCCGTCCCTGTGCCCTCCGGAACGGCAAGGCTCCACACTAGTTGCGAGGGGGCTCTAGGGATTTCTTTGCAGTCACGGCCGGCTCCTAAATCCTCTTCTGGAGCCTGAGGATTTCTCTCCATTGCTGACGTGGATCTTGGGGTTCCTCTGGAGGCGCCCCAGGGGCATCAGGCCTCGTCTCAAGCGGGACGTCCATGTCCGCTTTCCTCCCGAGCTGTAGCCACAGGGTCAGGCTTCCCGTCGAGGTGAAACAGGGGTCTGTGGCATTCCCTCGACACTTTCCCACAGGGTTGAAGCACATCAAAACGTGATGTGAGCCAATCCTCGTGGTCACGGTAGAGGCGTNTCCCGAGCTGTAGCCACAGGGTCAGGCTTCCCGTCGAGGTGAAACAGGGGTCTGTGGCATTCCCTCGACACTTTCCCACAGGGTTGAAGCACATCAAAACGTGATGTGAGCCAATCCTCGTGGTCACGGTAGAGGCGTTGCAGGGCCACCCGGCTCCACTAGAATGGACAGAGACATCTGGATGTCTCTTGGAACGGTGGCACAACCCCTGGAGTTCCTCTCGACATTCCTGTGGAGAGTGACTTCTCTCAAGATGGGACGGGACTGTCGGGAAACCTTCCCTGACAAAGCAGGGAAAGGAACCCTTATCTCGAGTGGAAGAGGGGGAAACGGGGCTCCTCTTGAGTTGTGACTGGACCTTCGGTGTTCCTCTCGATTAGAAAAGAGTATGTCGGAATATTCTTGAGTGGCTGCAAGGGTGTGAAGGAACCCTTTGAGGTTCATGAGGAATGGGGCTGACTTCCCGGGAGACGCCGCATCGGACAAGGGCCTCATCTTGACTGGAGGGGAGATCCTCCTGGATTTTTTCGAGTTTTGGCAGGTTTCTCTTGAGTTACAATGGGGACCCCATGGACCCACCCCTGTGCCCTCTGGAAAGGCCAGGTTCCAAGCGAGTTTCTAAGGGCCTCTTGGTTTCCTTCACAGTCGGGCCAGCTCCTAAGTCCTCGTCTGGAGCCTGAGATTTCCTCTCAATTGCTGACATGGATCGTGGGTTCCTCTGGAGGCTCCCCAGGGAAGTCAGGCCTCATTTCGTGTGGAGACGTGCACGTTTGCATTCCTCCCCAGCTGTAGCAGCAGTGTCAGGCTTCTTGTCGAGGTGACACAGGGGTCTGTTGCATCCCCTCGACACTTTCCCACAGGTTTGAAACACGTGCCACTGTGCTGTGAGCCAATCCTCGCAGTGATAGTAGAGGCAGCACAGGGCCAACAGGTTCCTCTGGGGTGGACAGAGACATCTGGGGGTCTCTTGGAACTGTGGCACGACTCCTGGAGTTCTTCTCAACACTCATGTGGAAAGCACATCCTTTTGAGATGCTACAGACCGTCTGGAATCCTTCCCCAACGAATCAGAGAAAGGAACCCTCTTCTCGAGTGGAAGAGGGGGAAATGGGGCACCTCTTGAGTTGTGGCAGGTCCCTCACTGTTCCACTCGAGTAGAGAACTGTATATCGGGACATTCTTGAGTCGCTGCAAGGGTGTGAAGGAACACTTCGAGGTTCATGAGCTATGGGCTGATTCCCACGAGGACAAGGCCTCATCTAGCCTGGAGGGGAGACCTTTCTGTTTTTTTCTCAAGTTTCGCAGGTTCCTCTTGAGTTACGACGGGGACTTCAGGGACCACCCCCCCCCC
>SJYV01055135.1:19436-68654 GCA_006410875.1 Neotragus pygmaeus
TCTGGAGTGGACAGAGACATCAGGGGGTCTCTTGGAACAGTGGCACGATCCCTGGAGTTCCTCTCCACACTCCTGTGGAGAGCGCCTCCTGTTGAGATGTGACAGGACCGTCGGGAATCCTTCCCTGACAAAGCAGGGAAAGGAACCCTCATCTCGAGTGGAGCAGGGGGACACAGGGCTCCTCTTGAGTTGTGGCTGGACCCTCAGTGTTCCTTTCAATTGAAGGGCATGTCAGGGTACTTCTTGAGCGTCGCTGCAAGGGTGTAAAGTACCCCTCCCAGTTCAAGAGGGAAGGGTTGACTTCCCCCGAGATGCCACAGTGAACAAGGGCCTCAACTCGCCTGGAGGGGAGAAACTCCTGGTTTTTCTCGAGTTGCGGCAGGTTCCTCTCAAGTTACGACGGGGACTCGAGGAATCTTCCCATGTGCCCTCCGGAAAGGTCAGGCTCCATGCGAGTTGCAAGGGGCCTCTCGACTTCCTTTGCAGTCGGGGTCGACTCCTAAGTCCTCGTCTGGAGCTTGATGTTTCTACTCCAGTGCTGACGTGGATCGTGTTGTCCCTCTCGAGGCTCCCCTGAGGAGTAAAGCCTCCTGTCGAGTGGAGATGGTCACGTCAGCTCTCCTCCTGAACTGTAGCATCAGGGACAGGCCTCCCGTCGAGTTGACACAGGGTGTTAGTGGCTTTCCCTCGAGGCTTTCCCACAGGGCTGTCACACGTGCCACCCTGGTGTTAGCGTATCCTCGGGTTGACAGTCAAAGCAGCACAGGGCCACCAGGTTCCTCTGGAGGGGACAGAGACTTCTGGGGGTCTTTAGAAATGGTGTCATGAACACTGGAGTTCCTCTTGACTCTCCAGTGGAGAGCACCTCTTCTTGAGATGCGATGGGAACGTCAGGAATCCTTCATGACAAAGCAGGGAAAGGAACCCTCATCTAGAGCGGAGGACGGGAAAATGGGGCTCCGCTTGAGTTGTGCATACCCTCGTGTTCCTATTGAGTGGAAAAAGGAATGTCCAGGTATTTCTTGTGTCGCTGCAAAGGAGTGAAGGAACCCTTCGAGGTTCAAGAATGAAGGGGTGATTTCCCCCAAGACACCACATTGGAGAAGTGTCTAATCTCGCCTGGAGGAGAGAACCTCCTGGTTTTGCGTGAGTTGAGGCAAGTATCTGTTGAGTTATGACAGGGACCTAAGGGACCCATCCCTCTGGCCTCAGGAAAGCCAGTCTCCACGCAAGTCGCGAGGGACCTCTGGGGATTCCTGTGCAGTCAGGGCCTGCTCCTAAGTCCTCGTCTGGAGGCTGAGGTTTCCTCTCCAGTGCTGAGGTGGATCATGGAGTCCCTCTGGAGGCTCAACAGGGGAGTCAGGCCTCATCTCAGATGGAGACGTGCATGTCTGCTTTCCACCTGAGCAGTATCAGCAGGGTCAGGCTTCCCGTCCAGTTGACACAAGGGGTCTGTGGCTTTCCTCAAGGCTTGCCCACCCTCCTGTTGAGAGTGCGTCCTGTTGAGATACGATGGGAAGCTGGGAATCCTTCCCTAATGAAGCATGGAAAGGAACCCTCATCTCGACCGGAGGAGGGGGAAGTGGGGTTCCACTTGCGTTGTGCTGTACCCTCGGTGTTCCTCTCGAGTGGAGAAGGGCATTTCGGGCATACTTGAGCGTCGCTGCAAGGGTGTGAAGGACCCTTTCTAGTTTCAAGAGGGAAGGTGTGACTTCCCCAGAGACACCACAGCGGACAAAGGACTCATCTCTCCTGGAGGGAGAATCTCCTGGTTTTTACCGAGTTGCAGCAGGTTCCTCTCTAGTTATGACGGGGACCTCAGGGACCCGCCCCTTTGGCCTCAGGAAAGGCCCATCTCCAAGCGAGTTGCAAGGGGCCTTTAGGGATTTCTTCCCAGTCGGGCCAGCTCCTAATTCCTCATCTGGTGCCAGAGGTTTCATGTTCAGTGCTGACGTGGATCTTGGGATTCCTCTGGAGGCTCCACAGGGGAGTCAGGCCTCGTCTCGAGTGGAGACGTTCACGTCCGCTTTCCTACAGAGCTGTAGCAGCAGGGTCAGGCTTCCTGTCGAGTTTACACAGGTGATCTGTGGCTTTGACTCAAGACTTTCCCACAGGGCTGTCACACATGCCGTCGTGGTGTAAGCTGATCCTCGGGGTGACAGTCAAGGCAATGCAGGGCCACCAGGTTCCTCTAGAGTGGACAGAGACATCTGGGGGTCTTTAAAAATGGTGGCACAACTTCTGGAGTTTCTTTCGACCCACCCATGGAGAACGCATCCTCTTGACATGCCCCAGGAATGTCGGGAATCCTCCCCCGAAGAAGCATGGAAAGGAACCCTCATCTTGAGAGGAGGAGGGGGAAACTGGGCTCTGCTTGAGTTGTGCTGGGACCCTCAGTGTTCCTCTTGAGGGGAGAAGGGTATGTCGGGGTTCTTCTTGAGCGTCGTTGCAAAGGTGTGAAGGACCACTTCAGGGTTCAAGAGGGAAGGGGTGATTTCCCCCAGAAGCTGCAGTGGACAAGGGCCTCAACTCGCCTGGAGGGGAGAACCTCCTGGTTTTTCTAGCGATGTGGCAGGTTCCTTTAGAGTTACGATGGGAATCTCAAGGACCCGCCCCTGTGGCCTCAGGAAAGCCAGCCTCCACGCGCGTCATGAGGGGCTTCTGGGGAATCCTGAGCAGTCGGGGCCGGCTCCTAAGTCCTCTACTGGAGCCTGAGGTTTCCTCTCCAGTGCTGACGAGGATCGTGGGGTTCCTCTGGAGGCTCCACAGGGGAGGCAGGCTTCTTTTCCAGTGGAGATGTGCATGTCCGTTTTCCTCCTGAGCAGTAGCAGAAGGGTCAGACTTCTCGTTGAGTTGACACAGGGAGTCTCTGGCTTTCCCTCGAGGCTTTCACACAGGGCTGTCACATGTGCTACCAAGATGTGAACCGATCCTCGGGGTGACAATCGAGGAATTGCAGGGCCACCAGTTTCATCTGGCATGGTTGGAGTCCTCTGGGGGGTTTTAAGAACAGCAGCACAACACCCTGGAGTTCCTCTCAACTCTCCTGTGGAAAGTGCCTCCTCTTGAGATGTGACAGAAACGCCGGGAATCCTTCCCAAATGAAGCATGGAAAGGAACTCTCATCTCGAGCAGAGGAGGGGGAAATGGGTCTCCTCTTGAGTTGTGGCTGGACCCTCAGTGTTCCTTTCAATTGAAGGGCATGTCAGGGTACTTCTTGAGCGTCGCTGCAAGGGTGTAAAGTACCCCTTCTGGTTCAAGAGGGAAGGGTTGACTTCCCCTGAGACGCCGCAGCAGACAAGGGCCTCATCTCGCCTGGAGGGGAGAAACTCCTGATTTTCCTCGAGTTGTGGCAGGTTCTCTCGAGTTATGATGGAGACCTCAGGGACTCCCTCCTGTGGTCTCAGGAAAGGCCAGTCTTCACCCGATATGCCAGGGCCCTCTGGGGATTCTTGTGCAGTAGTGGCCGCCTCATAAGTCCTGGTCTGGAGCCTCAGGTTTCCTTTCTAGTGCTGGGGTGGATCGTGGGATTCCTCTGAAGGCTCCACAGGGGACAGCCTGGTTTTTCTCGAGTTGTGGCATGTTCCTCTCGAGTTACAATGGGAACCTCAGGGAACCGCCCCTGTGGCCTCAGAAAAGGCCAGTCTACATGCGAGTTGCCAGGGGGCTCTTGGGTTTCCTGCACAGTCTGGCCCTGCTCCTAAGTCCTCATCTGGGGCCTGAGGTTTCCTCTCCAGTGCAGACATGGATCGTGTGTTCCTCTGGAGGCTCCACAAAGGAGTCAGGCCATGTCTCGAGTGGCAACGTGCACGGTCCACTTTCCTCCCGAGCTATAGCAGCAGGTTCAGGTTTCCCATCGAGTTGAAACAGGGGGTCTGTGGCTTTCTCTCGAGGCTTTCCACAGGGCTGTCACACGTGCCACTGTGGCGTGAGCCGAACTTTGGGGTGACAGTTGAGGCAGCGCAGGGACCCCAGGTTCGTCTGGAGTGAACAGAGACATCTGGGGGTCTTTCGGAATGGTGGCACGACCCTGGAATCCCTCTATACTCTCCTGCGGAGAACGCCAGGAATGCTTCCCTGACAACGCAGGGAAAGGAACCCTCATCTCGAGTGGAGGACGGGGAAACGGGGCTCCACTTAACTTGTGGCGGGAAGCTCGGTGTTCCTCTCTGGTGGAGTGGAGTATGTTGGGGGTAATTCTTGAGTTGCTTCAAGGGAGTGAAGAACCCCTTCGAGGTTCAAGAGGAAAGGGGTGACTTCCCCCGAGATGTCACAGCAGAAAAGGGCCTCGTCTCGCCTGGAGGGGAGAACCTCCTGGTTTTTTTTTTTTTTTTTTTTGAGTTGCGGTAGGTTCCTCTCGAGTTATGATGGGGACCTGAGGCAACCAGCCCTGCGGCCTCAGGAAAGGCCAGTCTCCACGAGAGTTGCGAGGGGCATCNGAATTCATGTCTCTCGCACTGCAGGCAATCTCCTGCACTGCAAGCAATTCTTTATCACTGAGCCACCAGGGAAGTCCAACATTGCTATATACAATAATACATTGAAAGTTACTCAGTCCTGTCCACTCTGCAACTCCATAGACTGTAGCCTGCCAGGCTCCTCTGTCCATGGAATGCTCCAGGCCAGAATACTGGAGTGGGCAGCCATTCCATTATCAAGGGGATCTTCCTAACCCAGGGATAGAACTCAAGTCTCCACATTGCAGGCAGATTCTCTACTGTCTGAGCCACCAGGGAAGTCCAAGAATAGTGGAGTGGGTAGCCTATCCCTCCTCTGGTGAATCTTCCCAACCCAGGAAGCCAATAGGGGTCTGCTGCATTGCAGGTGGATTCTTTACTAGCTGAGCTACCAGGGAAGCCTCAAGTAATAGAAGTAACTAGTTTCCAGTTGTCAATCTGCCGTTAATCAGTTACATGATTTTGAAGTCTTTTAAATTCTTTATTTCTAAACTTCATGATTAGAGAGATGAGATTTAGACTTAATCTCAGTAATCCTCTCCAGCTCTAAAATTCTAATGACTTGTCTGCAAATCTAATTTTGAATATACTTTTAAGACCATTCCCTAAACTTCTAAATCTCAAGGCTACACTGCTATGCACAGAACAAGTACTTTTAAATACCCTTCGGTTGACTGACTTTAAACAGATGAAAAAAACTAAAAAACTACCTATGTACTATAGTAACAGAATATCATTTCTGAGAAAAATTTTTAATGCTTCATCAAGTCCAATAACTCAGAGTTGTGCCATGATCAAAACATATATATCAATATATGGAGAAATATACTCACCAATGTATCTAGGCCTACATGCTGCTTTCCCTTTTCTTGAAGTGGTCCTATTATCAATTTTCCACTAGAAAAAAATGGTGTATCCAATGTTTTATATACTTTCAACTCATCATGTTCAACACAAAATTGGTATGTATCTCGTGGCCTTATAAGATCTAAAGGGAAAAAATTAATGTAAGTATAAAGTAATAGCAATGACATTACTCATTGATATAGCATATACACACATGTATATGCATTCTAAGTCACTTCAGTCAACCAACTTTTTGTGACCCTGTGGACTGTAGTAGCCCACCAGGCTCTTCAGTCCATGGGATTCTCCAGGCAATAATACTGAAGTGAGTTGCCATTCCCTTCTCCAGGGGATCTTCTCATACCAGGGATCAAATCTGCTCTTATACACATTCATAAATAAAAACATAAACCTGTCCTAGAAAGATAGATATGATTAAGAGCACTGACTCTGGACCTAGAAAGGTCACATCAAGTCTTTGTCTTCCAAGCTGAATGACCTTAGCCAAGTTGCTTATCCTCCACCTCATTTTCTTTTCTATAAAATGTGATAACAATAGTTTGTTAGAGTTGGGAATATCAAATGAGTTAATGTATATAAAGTATTTAAAACACTGGTACAAAGTACGCATTCAGTAAGCTTTGTTAATAATATTATTTTGTTATTTATTATTAACAATGGCAGTATTATTATTTCCCCTATAATAACCCAGATGGAAAACAAAATCAGCTAAGAGACAAGAAAATATTTCTTATCCTTAAAAAGTTCAATATAACATAGGCACACTACAATTGTATCATCATCATGCTAATAAATACCTTTGTGACTGATTAAGTAGCAATATTTTTTATTTATCAGGTAGAGGCTCTAAATAACCAGTTCTAACTGTAGCTCCCAAATTACTATATCATTTTTTTAATTTCCCTTTTACTTACAAACTTTTCCAGACCTGTAATTAATACATTTTATCATCAGCTTCTGACTATACTCCCAAAGACGACAGGATATAGACAATACATATGCCCAGGAAACAAAAAGTGATGAATTCTTGAAAACACAAGTTTTTTACTAATACAGTACAGCAACATTTTCAGATAAGACACTTTGCTAAAAAAAATATTCTCTGCACTTTTCCCTCTATAGACAAATCAAAAACTGAATATAGAATATCTGTTACTTAAGATATCAGTGGAGCCTATTCCACAGTCAAAATTTTAAGTGTAAACACTGTCTCTCTGCTTTGACATATTTATCTTTTGATTTAGGCTACACAGTCCTCAGTACTCACTAGTACAGTCATGACAGTTTTTAAAACACTTAAATATTTCCTGTATGTAAATATTGCCTTGTTGGGAAATAGCTGAGTGAGTGTCCACTACTTAACCCCACCACACTATAACCCATCTCTTGGGACCTCCAATGGTATCCTAGAAACTAAATTTTTAATACCTGTTAAGTGTAGGATCAACCTAGATAAGTATATTCAAAAGCAGAGACATTACTTTGCCAACTAATGTCTGTCTAATCAAGGCTATGGTTTTTCCTGTGGTCATGTATGGATGTGAGAGTTGGACTAAGAAGGCTAAGAGCCAAAGAATTGATGCTTTTGAACTGTGGTGTTCGAGAAGACTCTTGAGAGTCCCTCAGACTGCAAGGAGATCCAACCAGTCCATTCTAAAGGAGATCAGCACTGGGATTTCTTTGGAAGGAATGATGCTAAAGCTGAAACTCCAGTACTTTGGCCACTTCATGCAAAGAGCTGACTCACCAGAAAAGTCTGATGCTGGGAGGGATTGGGGGCTGGAGGAGAAGGGGACGACAAAGGATGAGATGGCTGGATGGCATCACTGACTTGATGGACGTCAGTCTGAGTGAACTCCGGGAGTTGGTGATGGACAGGGAGGCCTGGTGTGCTGCAATTCACGGGGTCGCAAAGAGTCGGACACGACTGAGCGACTGACTTAAGTGTAGGAGAAGGCTTATAGGACCCTATGCCAGCCTTAAACATGACATTTNATGGACAGGGAGGCCTGGTGTGCTGCAATTCACGGGGTCGCAAAGAGTCGGACACGACTGAGCGACTGACTTAAGTGTAGGAGAAGGCTTATAGGACCCTATGCCAGCCTTAAACATGACATTTGTTTGACTGACTGATGTCCTTGCTCCACAGCACCAAAGGCTGTCTAAACCCAGCCACAATCCCTACCTGATCTCATAGTAAGAGTGTATCCAGGAGTCTGCCAGTTAATTTGCTACAATTCCCCCTGAACAGGCTTCCTGATAATTCAGTTGGTAAAGAATCTGCCTGCAAGGCAGGAGACGCCAGTTCAATTCCTGGCTTGGGAAGAGCCGCTGGAGAATGGAAAGGCTACCCACTCCAGTATTCTGGCCTGAAGAATTCCATGGACTGTATAGTCCATGGAGTTGCAGAGAGTTGGACACAACTGAGCAATTTTCACTTTCCCCCTCAACAGCCCCTGACCCCAAGTGTCCTCCTGATCAAAGAAGGCCTGGATCCTACCGGAGAAGACAACCTTCTTGATGGTAGCACTTGTATCATAGAGGACAAATGCATGGTACTATATGTCCCTGGAGGTTGTCTACCATCAATTCCCTCACAGTAGTCCTCATATAGGCTACTTATTTGAATCAGACTAGCTATCGGACTTTGGCTCTGACTGGGGAGAGAAAAGAAAAGTAGAAAAGCCAGCCTTCAAGCAAACAGTTTGTCCTTGCTGCTGCTGCTGCTAAGTCGCTTCAGTCGTGTCCAACTCTATGTGACCCCATAAATGGCAGCCCTCCAGGCTCCCCCATCCCTGGGATTCTCCAGACAAGAACACTGGAGTGGGTTGCCATTTCCTTCTCCAATGCAGGAAACTGAAGTCACTCAGCCATGTCCAACTCTAAGCAACACCATGAACTGCAGCCCACCAGGCTCCTCCATCCATGGGATTTTCCAGGCAAGACTACTGGAGTGGGGTGCCATCGCCTTCTCCGAGTTTGTCCTTACTAGATGTTAAGTTAAGCATTCTCAGAATCAACCCTGAGCTTACCCATAAGAACAGTCTCTTGTGTTTCTGGGTCCTTCACCCTTGTTGGCTGCAGAGGATCTCCCAGAGGTATATTCAGATTTACCATCAATTTATTCTCTGCAAAAGAAGTACCACTGAAATACTATTTTTTTAAAACTCTTTTCCATTAAAAAAAATCTAGTATGAAATAGAGCTAAGAACAAGTTGAAAAGGAAAATGGAAGAGGCATATTTCTTCCTGTTTATCAATGACCACTTTGATGCATAGAAGAGATAAGTTTCATTTGACAGTACAATTTACCCATGTGGAAATGTTTTACACTATGATATTAATGATTTTTTTTTAAAGAATAAAATTAGTTTACTTTCAAAATCTGAAGAAAAGTTGACATTAAAAAGAGAATTGACCCTTAAGTACTATAATATTCTGAAGCCTTTAGAGGTATATTTCAAAATCTGCAAAGAGCTATTTTTCAAAACACTGTTATTTAAAATAAGGAAAAAGTTCATACTTCTTTCTTCATTTTCAAGACAGATTCTTTTCCTATTAGCTGTTGTAATGATTCTTCCCAAGTTTCCTTTTGCTTTCCTTTTAGATGATACTTTGTCTGGGGACAGTATTCCACCAATCACAAATCCTCCTGAAATTGAACCCCCAAAAAGGTAAATTATCATACCTAGCAAAGTGTAAATCTTGAAACAAAATTCATTACGTTAATACAGCATACTTCCTTTCAAAGCACAGAAGAATATATTATTATTACTACTCTACAGCTAATTCAAGTAACACAAATAGCAACCAATTTCACTTAAGTCTCTCTACTATCCTAAATCTGGTGGCTCAGTCAGTAAAAAATCTACCTGCAATGCAGGAGACCCGGGTTCAATTCCTGAAGATCCCTTGGAGAAGGAAATGGCAACCCACTCTAGTAATCTTGCCTGAGAGGATCCTAGTGGGCTATAGTCCACGGGGTCACAAGAGTCAGACACAACTTAGCAACTAAACCATCACCACTATCCTAAACCTAGACACACTAATGAAACATAACTGAATGATCTCTATTGCTTGAAATAAATAGTCATCAGTGGAGGTATAACAAATGAAGGAAACAAAGATTAGCAAAGAACTATTTATAGTAAACCACATGTCAGTTTAGTCCTTGACTCAGAAATATTGATTTAAAAAAAGGAAGTAACTTTAATATAACTCTATTTTCTTTCCCATCCTCTATAATTTTTGTAGAGAAATATGACAAGAAAATGGAATGAGAATAATAATGGGGAACATTTAATCTTTTCTAGTTAAAATTTTCGCATGTTCTGATCTAAGGTTTCTTTTTATGCAATTAGAAATCTTATTGGATTGTATAAAAATAATGTGCTCCATGCTCAGTCGTATCTGACTCTTTGCTACTCCATGGACTGTGGCTTGCTAGGCTCCTCTGTCCATGGAATTTTCCAGGCAAGAATACTCTAGTGGGTTACCATTTCCTTCTCCAAGAGATCTTCTTGAATCAGAGATTGAACCTGCTGCATCTCTTGGGCTTCCTGCTTTGGCGGCCAGATTCTTTACCACTGGGCCACTGAGGTTAAGTGTTAGTCACACAGTCGTATCCAACACTTTGTGACCCCACGGACTGTAGCCCACCAGGCTCCTCTGTCCACTGAATTCTCCTAGCAAGAATACTGGAGTGGGTTGCCATTTCCTTCTCCCAGGGATAGAACCTGGGTCTCTTGCATGGCAGGCAAATTCTTTACCGTCCAAGCCACTAGGAAAGCCACCTGGGAACACTCTATAAAACTACACAATCACTTCAAGTTGCTGGCAAAGAGAAAAAAAATCAGCATCTCTATAGTAATCAGAGAAACCTGCACTTGAACCTATTCTTGTCACACTGTTGGAGGATGATGATTAAATAAGGTAATGTTATAAATATGTAAGACAGTACTTGGCTTCCCTGGTGGTTCTGCCTGCAATGCGGGAGACCTGGGTTTGATCCTCAGGTCAAGAAGATCCCCTGGTGGGCTACAGTCCATGGGGTTGCAAAGAGTTAGACATGACTGAGCAAGTTTCACTTTCTTGGTACAACACATATCTAAATAAATTATAGCAATTATCATTATTTTTTATTTTAAGACATTAAAACATAAATTTTACCTGATGGCCTTGCCTGATAATCTATTCGTTCCCCTCGCCAGTATTCCAAAGGTTTTGATCGTGTTCTCATAGTTCTGCGAACATTTGGTGTACAGGAGGGCAATACTGTAAAAGACATCAGACAAAAATATATGTTGAGTTGGACAAAACTCTGCAGTGAAAAGACTGATATTACTTTCTAGAACAGGAATGCTTCTAGACAAAACACTAGAGAAACAAATTTTAAGACATATTTGGGCTAGTAAAGAAATGCCAATGAAAAAAAAACTACTAGATTGGAAAGATTTAAAAATTTGGTAACATTCATGGTTAATGATGTTAAAGGTACACTGAAATTCTCATATATTCCTGATAGAAATATAAGCTGAAGACAATCTGACAATATCTATAATTGTAACACTCTGAGGTGGCAATTTCATTTTCAGAAAATGAATTTGCAAAATATTCTATAAATAGGCAAAGATCTAGGTATAAAAACATTCATAGTAGTACTGTTTATCCTAGGAACCGAAAACAGATGTCAAATTGAAAACCATCTAAATGTTCCCTATAGGAAATGTGTTAATCAGGGGTAGTCATATATGCATGTGTTTATGTGTATACACACATATCTACTCATTTTATCTGACCAATGCAAAGTTCTATATGCTAAGTTTGCTGGCTATATAATCAACTTTCTATGTTCTTTCTTACTTCTGGTTTGCTGGATTTCTCCAATTCTGAAAGTGGTTTATCAAAATCTCTAACTGTATTGCTTAAAATCTCTGCTTTTCCTCAGGTTTTTGTTTTTTTTTTCTTTATATATTTTAGTTGCTAGGCTGTTTGGTACACAGTAGTTTATGATTTTTCTATTTTCTTCATAAATTGTTTATTTTATTATTACAAGTCCTTTATTCTGTTTACATTTGTAACTTCAAATTTCACTTTACCTAATATTAAACATGCATCACTACTTCCTTCTGTTTACATTACTCTACTTAATTCTTTGATAATCTTTTATTTTAAAACCTGTTTTAAGTGTTTCTTATAAACATATAGGTCAGTTTGTATTGTTTAACCTAATCTGTTAGTCTCTATCTTACTAGAGAAATTCAATCCATTCATGCTTATTTAGTATAACAAATATGGTTCTTTTTATTCTTTCCATTTTACTTTATATTTACTTGTTATTTTACATCAATAATTTTTTTTTTCCCTCCTTTTCATTGGTTTGGTCAGAATACCATTTCTTTCCCTGTACTCTAAACCTTGGTCATTTCAAAGTTTTACTGTGCTTTTTTAGTCTAATTTATCGACATTCAAATCATATTCATTTCTCTATGATTATATTAAAAACTATATCCCTTACAAGATATCATCTTTCTTCTCTCACTTAGTAAAACAGAACTTTTAGACTACTTTTATCACCCTTCTGCCACTCCTACTCTCCTCCCCATTATACCAAGTTTTGTTAAGATAGTGCAGATTTCAAACTATCATTGCAAAAATTCTTACTTAGTACTTATAAATCCTCAATCATATTAGCATTAAGCAGTAGACACACCCTCAGGTGNAGACTACTTTTATCACCCTTCTGCCACTCCTACTCTCCTCCCCATTATACCAAGTTTTGTTAAGATAGTGCAGATTTCAAACTATCATTGCAAAAATTCTTACTTAGTACTTATAAATCCTCAATCATATTAGCATTAAGCAGTAGACACACCCTCAGGTGTGAGCAATGAGACACCCCTTCCCTAGGATACATGTGGAACCTATGATATACTCAACTGAACATGGCAAGATCAATGGGAAGTCACTCCTGTGACTATGTCATCATTCTACACATAAGACACTATCTAGCAGAAGCAGAGAAAAATTATTCCTTGCTCACTTTGAAGAAGCAAGCTGCCACACTAAGAAAAGAGTCTATGAAAAGGGTCATGTGGCAAGGAACTGCAGGTGACCTCTAGAAATTAAGAGTAGAGGCCCATGGCTCACAGACACCAAGAAAACAGGTATCTCAGCCCTACAATTCCAAGGACCTGAATTCTCCTAACAACCACATGAGCTTGAAAGAGGATCTTGAGCTCAGATAAGACCATGGTCCAGGCTGACACTTTTGACTGAAGCCTGTGAAACCTTTTAACAGAGAACCCAGCTAATTTGTACCTGAACTTCTGTCCCATGGAAACCACAGGATAACAAACATGTCTGAACCACAAAATCTGTAGTAATTTGGTACATGGCAAAAGACAATGTATACATTATTTAAATTTAACCATATGTTGAGAAGCATTCCTAATTCTCTCCTCTCTTTGAACGCAGTCCTGATTTATATGCTACTTGGTAAAACAACCTTACATGGCTATTTTCCATGGAGCATGATAATCTTGCATTACGTGCAAAATAGATTCAGTTATCAGAAGATATCTTGGCTAGTTATAACATGGATTGTAATACATTTCTGAAAGTAGGTTATTTTATTTTTCCAGAGTTACACAGATGCACAACGTTAGTCTTTTTTTTTTTTCCTTTGTAACTTCTGTCTGGAAGCTTTCCTCTATCCTTGAAATTTAGGAATTTTATTCAATTCTGTCTAGAGGTGTATATTCTTCATTACTTTTTACTGGCAGCTGATAAACTTTCTCAAATTGCAGATTAAGGCTATCTTTATTTCAGGAAAGTTTTAAGTAGTATTTTAATTTTTCTGAAAATTCTATTATTTGCATTTTTTATATGTTGTCTCCAGGTTATTTCCATTGCCTATTTTTTCCTCATGGTTTCAATCTCTTTTGTATTTCTGTTCTGATAAATTTCTTCCATGTCAACATCAGCTACTAATTTAGCACTCAACAGTATTCATCTTTATTTACCAGTTGATGTACTGATTTTTTAAACTGAAAAATTATGCTTTACTAACCAGAAAGCCTTCTGTGGTATAACTAAATTTCTGAAAATACTCCTATTTCCTTCATTGTTAAAACTGTTATTTATCTACAAAGGTTCTGGCTTACTATAATTTGTGTACTGTTGATTTTTCTCTCTTGTGTGGTTGCAGACACTCTCAGGGACAATTTTATTTCTCTTTGCCTACTCTGACTCACAGCATATTCCACTCCAAGTCAAGCGTGTGTGTGTGTGCATGCATGCACTTAGTTGTGTCTGACTCTTTGTGACCTCATGGACTGCAGCCCACCAGGCTCCTCTGTCCATGATATTTTCCAGGCAAGAATACTGGAGTGGGTTGACATTTCCTACTCCAGGGGATCTTCCCAATCAGGAGATAGAAGCTACATCTTTTGCATCATCTGCATTGGCAGGTGGTTTCTTCACCACTGCATCACCTAGGAAGCTAAGCATTAAACACTGAGAAGTACAGCAATCTCTCTTCACATGGACCCACAAAATACTGACAAGATGTGAGGTTCTAGTGGAAGCAATTAGAGAAAGCTTCATCCCTATAGGTTCTCATCAAGTATAAATGCAGAAGCCTTAAGTATAGAGAGAAAAACAAAAAGCCACTCCAATTCTGTAAACATGAAAGGTCACATGAATCTTAATCCCCAAGTGGGCCTCTCCATGGGTTCCTTAGCTCCTGGCTTACTTATCCTAGTTACTGTTTTGTTTAGGTGTGAGCGGGAAAAAATGAGAGAAGTTGTCATGGATGCCATCTACCCAGAAGTTACATTTTATAGAACTCTCTACCATTACTTCTTACATTAGGTAAGATCAGCTCCCTACTACTGGGCAATGAGTGAGCGGATTACAAGATTTATAAATGGACAATAAAGAAACTCTGTGGCATGTGATGATTTACCATGAATTAATGAAACGAAATATGAAGTTTTACATTACCTGACAATTAATCCAAATAATATTTCCCCCACTTGAGAAAAAATTAAACTATATTTAGAAACAGAGGTTTTATAATAATATGAAAATACTAAGGGAAAAATAATCTTACCTAATTTGTGATGCATCTTGCTCTCTGGTGTTGAATCAGATATTTCTCCTCTTGAATCATCTGTAAATTGCAAAGGAAATATCATGAGCAATGGCTCCTAATTTCATGTTGAGTTAAGGTATGTATTAGGTCAACTTCAGAATAAATATTAAAAAAAAAATTCAACCCAATACATTTTATTACTCCCTTTGCTTTCCACTGCTGAGGATGAAAAGCTAATGAAACCCCAATAACATGTCTAAAGGTTTTGTTACAATGAATATATCTTAAGAGGATAATGGTTACAAGTAACAAAAACAAACAGGTTTTAAATTGCTTGTGGACTTCAATGAAATAAGCCACTGGGTGGATAAAAATGCTGGGTGTGATTATGAACAACTGCTGAGTTAATAATGCAATCTATGATTCTTAAAGTTCTAAAACAGTACAAGTGTACTGAATTTAGTTGGCAGGGTGACAACTAGGTCAAGGGTTCTCAACTTTAGTGTGGCAAACAGCACCTAAACATAGCAGTCATTAATTCTTTTCCTTTATCAACAAAGTTTAATTGTCTTCTCCTTGAAACTCCACTGGCCTCATTGAGTTGCTTGACTAATGAAATGCAGCAGAGGTGACATTCTGGGGCTTTGAAGGCTAATTCCTCAAGAGACATTCAGGTTCCACCTAGATCTCTTGGAACTTCAGTCTGGGGAAAGACAGTCACCATCATGAAGAGTCACTATCCCAAGACTGCTGTGCTGTGAGGAAACCCAAAACAACCATGTGGAAAGGCCAAGTGAGGGAAAAGAGATGCTTGGCCAACCCTCAGTTATTTCAGCCACCCTAGCTGAGTATCAAATATATAAGTAAATAAGTGGCTGTGGACTTCCAGGCCAGGTGACCTTTCAAATGACTCCAGCCCCAGTGGCTTGCATCTAACTATCAAAGTATGAAAAAGCCAAAACAAGAATCACCCAGCTAAGTCACCCCACAGAACTATGAGAGATAAATCATTAAACTAAGGCACTAAGATTTGGATAGTAAGTTATGCAGCAATCTGAAACTATTAACAGTTAATGTACAATGAACCACCTGAGATTTTTAATACAATTTTTATATAGCATACATTTCCTGAAAAGCAGGTCTAAGCTTTCATTTTATTCCCAGCTAAAGAGTAGAAGGCTTCTTTTTGGGGATCATGAAAATGTTCTAATATTTACTGTTTGTTTTTTTTTTGCATGTGTGCTCAGTCATGCCCACCTCTTTACAATTCTATGGACTGTAGCCCATCAGGCTCCTCTGTCCATGGGATTTCCCAGGAAAGAATACTGGAATGGGTTGCCATTTCCTTCTCTAGGGGAAATTCCTGACCCAGGGATCAAACCCGCATATCCTGCATCTCCTACATCCACAGGCAGATTCTTTACCACTGACCCATCAGGGAAGTCCAAATCTACTGTGGTGATAGTTATAAATTACTGAATTACATATACTATATATGGATTAACTATATGGTATGTGAAGTATATCTTAATAAGGGAGTCCTATCGTAATAAAGCCAGGGAAACCGTATCTTAATAAAGCTATGACCAAAAAGAAAAATCCAGTCTCCCATGTAATTTCCACTAGAACAAGTAGAGAGCTAGTAATTCCTGGAAATTTACTAAAGCAGTTTGCCTTGGAGGCAGCTGTTGGGGCCAGAGAAGGAGCAAAGCAAATGAGCAAATATATTGAAGATAATGGGTGTCAGGCTTCTCAGTATCTTTGAGAAAGGGTTTATTAAAATGGAAAAGGAAAAGTCTTTCAAATGTGTTGGACTGGAGTTGGAGGTACTGATGTGCATGCATGGTTTTTAAATACAGACACACCTCAGAGATATTGAGAGTGTGCTTCCAGTGCATGCACGCTTAGTCACTCAGTCCTGTCCAACTCTTTGTGACTCCATGGACTATAGCCCATCAGGCTCCTCTGTCCACGGAATTCTCCAGGCAAGAGTACTGGAGTGGGTTGCCATTTCCTTCTCCAGGGGATCTTCTCGATCAAGGGACTGGACCCTCATCTCTTGCATCTTCTGCATTGGCATGCGAGTTCTTTACCACTGAGCCACTATAATAAAACAAATTTGGCAATAAAGTGAGTCACATGAATAAAGCGAGTCACATAAATTTTTTGTTTCCCAATACATTATGTCTACACTATAATGTAGTCTGTTAAGTCTGTAAAAGTGTCATGTCTAAAAAAAGTCAATGTATTTTAAATACGTTATTGCTAAAAAATGCTAAACATCATCCCGAGTCCTCTGAAAGTCAGAATTTTTTAGGATCACCATAATAAAAATGAAATATCACATGAATTATCAAAATGTGACACAGACACAATAAATGAGCAAATGCCGCTGGAAAAATGGTGCCGATAGACTTGTTTGATATGGAGTTGCCATAAAACTTCAATTGGTAAAAAATGCAAAATCTGTGAAGCACAATGAAACAAAGAGCAGTAGAGCCAGGGACTGCCTGAATAAATACAAAAATAGATGTAGATGCTTATATATGTACAGTGTACATGTATGTGTGTATTTATTGCCAATCTCAGTCCACTGAGAGCCTGGAAGCAGTAATATCCCAGTAACAATGAGCACACCTAGTACCCAGATCTAAGTTTCTAAATGTCATCCCTCCACCAGGTTCTTTTGGAGAAATAACTGATTCCAGAGTAGAGACAGGGAAAAGAATCTGGAACATCTTATGCTAAAAAGTAAAAACATTAAAAAAAAAGAGAGAGAAACATGACAAAAGATCACAAGGACCAGCTGAAGAGATGCTTCCTCCTAGCCAAATCTGACACAATTTGAGTACCAGAACAAATGATAAAGATTACAACCCACTGAATAAAACAGGAACCTAGTAATAGTCTGTAATAATATAAATAAATGAATAATGAATAAATGTCTAACATGCAAACTAATTAACAGAGAAAGAATTAGGAAAATATAAAATAGTAATTTGGTACCATTACTAGTGATTTCAGGCGGGATTTTTCAAAAGGTATGAATATTGGTAAGTTTGAAAAGGACAACTTATTAAAATAGTATCACAATATCATTCCACAAAATACTTACAAATTACCAAAGAGAAAAACCCTATCTGAGTGGAGAAACCTGGAAGACAGTATCTTGAACAGGTGATGATTACCAGTAGAACAGGTGATGATTACCATTACCATAGATGGTTACCTATCACCAGTAGAAGATAGGTCAGCACTGCTGCTGCTGCTGCTAAGTCACTTCAGTTGTGTCCGACTCTGTGCGACTCCATAGACGGCAGCCCACCAGGCTCCCCCACCCCTGGGATCCTCCAGGCAAGAACACTGGAGGGGGTTACCATTTCCTTCTCCAACGCATGGAAGTGAAAAGTGAAAGTGAAGTCGCTCAGTCGTGACTCTTCACAACCCCATGGACTGCAGCCTGCCAGGCTCCTCCGTCCATGGGATTTTCCAGGCAAGAGTACTGGAGTAGGCTGCCATTGCCTTCTCTGGGTCATCACTATATACCTCCTAACATGATGCACAAAAGTATCATTTCTGAAGCATTTCTGTCAAATATGCATGGCTCACATCTGATCATGAAGGAGTATTAGACAGACTCAGGTTGAAGTCGGAGAAGGCAATGGCAACCCACTCCAGTACTCTTGCCTGGAAAATCCCATGGGCAGAGGAGCCTGATGGGCTGCAGTCCATGGTGTCACTAAGAGTCAGACACGACTGAGTGACTTCACTTTCACTTTTCACTTTCATGCACTGGAGAAGGAAATGGCAACCCACTCCAGTGTTCTTGCCTGGAGAATCCCAGAGACGGGGGAACCTGGTGGGCTGCCATCTATGGGGTCGCACAGAGTTGGACACGACTGAAGCGACTTAACTGCAGCAGGCTGAAGGTTATGCTAAAGAATGAAAAGCTTGTACTCTTTAAAAAGCATCAAGGTCAGGAATGAAGAAGCCTAAAGAACTATCGCTTAAGGAAACCAAAGGGACATCAAAGCTAAACAACCCATGATCCTAGAATGGATCCTGAACCAGAGAGAAAAAGGAATACTGACTGAACTCCTGATGAAATCTGTATGGAATCAATGAAGGAAGACTAGTGTCCTATTAACGGTGATTTTCTGACTTGGATCACTGAAGAGTGATTATCTTGTCTTGTTATCATGTCTGCACACTCATACATAATAATATGTATGGGTCTTGCTCCCAAACAGTCCAGAAAAAGACTAATAAACATATATAATAAACATTTATGTAGAGGTGACAGAGAGGAAGATGAAACAAATTATAAAATATTGATAATTGTGGAATCTGGATGAAGACAATATGGTATTTGAGTAGATCTGAAATTATTTCCCAAAAAAGTATAAGAGAAAAAAAAAAAAAAGAGATAATCCCAGAATTTCAAAGACTAACAAAGCCTAATAAGCATGAAAATGAAAGAAACAGGTTATCTACAAAGGAAAAAAGAAGTAAGGCTGGTTTAAAATATCTACTCATAAGCATTAGCTATCACGAGAGAAAAAGAGCAATAGCCAAATAGCTTAAAGGAAAAAAGACTGACTCAAGACTTTCACTATTTGACTAGCTGTTTCTTGTATTAAAAAAACAAAATTTTTGAGTGCTTGCTTGCTAGCACATGAGACTGTCTACCAACTTTACAAAGAAATAAGAAAGCATATTCATTAAACATTTATTAAAAGAAAAAATACTGACAGAAAAAAAAGTAAAAGGAAGAATGAAAATCTAAGAAACAAACCAAAAGAAAGTAGGGTATCACAATGTTAATATTAAAAAACAAAAAGACTACAAAGTAAAAAACATCATCAAGAAGGCAAATTTGAGTAAAATAGGTACATTCCATATGCAAATGTATATGCTTAGTAATAGCACTGAAATGTACATAGCAATGACTGCAGGAAATACCAGAGACAGACAGACCATTGCAAAGCAAAGATTTTAACTCTGGCAGTCCTTAATGGACCTCACAAGTGGTAAGGATACAAAGAATCAGAGTAATATAAAACACAGAATGTCCATATGTAAGATCCTGTTGTTTTCCACCCTAATCTGCTCCTTCTTTAGTGGTTTCCAAATCAAGAAATGATGTCATTTTTTCAGGGGTCCAGGCCCCAAAATTTAACATTCTTTATACTTGACACCTACTTTTTTTACACCCTATGTCCCATCCATCAGGAAATCATGTTGACTCTACCACCAAAAATACCTAAAATCCTACTTTTGCTCTTTCCATCTTCCACTGCTACCACCCTAGTCCAAGCTACCACCTCACACAGGAATTAAAAAGAAAAGCTGAAGATGTAGATGACACAGCACCCCCCAAAAGGGGAAAGAAGAGGAAGGCACAGAGGGAAGAGGAGCAGCCAGGAAAAAACTCGCAGGATGCTTACATCTAAGGAGAGGAGGCAAGAAGCACGGCAGCAGCGATCTAGAAAAGTCGGCGTATGCTACTAGGAAACACACAACGTGAAAAACAGGAACAGGAACAAGAAGACGATCACCGACTCAGAAGGGCAGAAACACAGACACAAGAAAGCCAAACATAAGCAGTAATGTGTTAAACGGAGAAGGCAATGGCACCCCACTCCAGTACTCTTGCCTGGAAAATCCCATGGACAGAGTAGCCTGGAAGGCTGCAGTCCATGGGGTCGCTGAGGGTCGGACACGACTGAGAGACTTCACTTTCACTTTTCACCTTTCTGCATTGGAGAAGGAAATGGCAACCCACTCCAGTGTTCTTGCCTGGAGAATCCCAGGGACAGGGGAGCCTGGTGGGCTGCCGTCTATGGGGTCACACAGAGTTGGACACGACTGAAGTGACTTAGCAATGTGTTAAAAGTTGTTTATTAAATTAAACAACAACAAAAAAAGGAATTACAAGTTTCACCAACTGGTCTTCCTGCTTCCAACCTTAGACCTGACTCCTTGAACTCATTAGTCTACCCCTAACATGTAGTCTACAGCAGCTACAATGATTGTTTATAGGTTAGTCACATCTCTCCTCTGCTCAAAATCCTCCAGTGCCTTCCCATACCCCTTGGTAAAGCCCAAATCGTTATAGTAGTCTTCAACATTGTATAAGATCTTTCATTCTTGTTCTCTCTGTGACATCATCTCCTATTACTTTCTCCTTTCATTCTCCTCCTCCCCCTCCTTCCCAGCCTCCAGGGTGTTTTTCAGTCAGAACTGAGTCTTTACCATATCAAAACCTTTGTCCTTATCTTCTCTCTGCATGGAGCACTATTTTCCCATACAGCTGCATCATTTGATTTCTCACCTCTCTATTCAGTTCAGTTCAGTTCAGTCACTCAGTCGTGTACGACTCTTTGTGACCCCATGAATCCCAGCATGCCAGGTCTCCCTGTTCATCACCAACTCCTGGAGTTCACTCAGACTCACGTCCATCGAGTCAGTGATGCCATCCAGCCATCTCATCCTCTGTCGTCCCCTTCTCCTCCTGTCCCGAATCCCTCCCAGCATCAGTCTTTTCCAGTGAGTCAACTCTTCTCATGAGGTGGCCAAAGTACTGGAGTTTCAGCTTTAGCATCATTCCTTCCAAAGAAATCCCAGGGCTGATCTCCTTCAGAATGGACTGGTTGGATCTCCTTGCAGTCCAAGAGACTCTCAAGAGTTTCCTCCAACACCTCTCTCATATCTCTGCTCAAATTATCACTTCTTCAGTAAGACTTTTTCTGCCCATCTACTTAAAAATATAACTCCTATTTTCTACCCCAAAAATCCTGTACTATATTTTCTTACTCTCAATATCCCAACAAACCACAAATTTTGATATCTTTTTCCTGTAGAAGAATGTACAGTAAGTATTCCATAAATATTTAAGAATTTAAATATTTAATATTCAAAGTATACTAAAATATATATTCACTTACATTAATAATGAGTGTATATACATATTTTCATCCACATCTGTACACAAAAAGGGGCTTCCCAGGCAGCACTAATGGTAAAGAACCCTCCTGCCAATGCAGGAGACATAACAGATGCGGGTTCAACCCCTGGGTTGGGAAGATGCCATGGGAGAGGGCATGGCAACCCACTCCAATATTCTTGCCTGGAGAATCTATAGATGGAGAAGCCTGGTGGGCTACAGTCCGAAGAGTCACAAAGAGTCAGACACAACTGAAAACACTTAGCACACATGCATGTACACAAAAAGTAGTAGTATGTTTTTTTAAGCATCCACAGAAGAATAATGAAATTCTTCCATGAGTTACGTGTTCTAAGCATATTCAAAGAATTAATAATATAGGCCAAAGTTACCTAGAACAATGAATCAAAACTAGAAAACTATAAACAACAAAACAAAACACAACTTCTTAGGGTAACAGTGAACACTGCATGTTTAACATACACCAGTATTAAAACTAAGCAGAGGACTTCCCTGGTGACCCAGTGGTTCAGAATCTGCCTTCCTAGGCAGCGAATGCAGTTTCAAGCCCTGGTCAGAGATCTAAGATCCCTTACTGCAAAGCAACAAGCCTGCACACCCCAACTACTGAGCCTGTGGGCCACAACTAGAGATCATGTGCCACAACAAAAGATCGCCCATGACTCAATGAAGATCCAACGTGCCGCAACTAAGCCTTGACAAAGCCAAATAAAATAATATATTAAAAGAGAAACTAAGCAAAGAATGTATATTCATCTTTGGATCAATTCATATGATGAGAATTCATATCATCATTTTATAAATAAGGAAGCTGAAGCTAAGAACACTTAAAAACCTTACTCAAGATAACATAGCTAAGGGTAAAGCTAGACTCACTTCCAGGTTCCTGATTATGGAGACCAAGTTCTTGATTAATGTACTCTTTTAAAAAACATTTGAGTCAAAGAAAAATCACCACTGAAATTTAGAGTATACAACAGTAAAAATACTCTATTAAAAAAATTTTTTTAACTGAAACTATACTCCAGAAAATTCAAACTCTTTACCAAATTAGAAGTAGAAAAATAAATATAAAAAGCATTCCACTTAGTAGAGAAAAATAATAAAAGTAAATCTAAACAGAGGGAGAAAAAACTATTTAAAAGGAAAAAGAGTTAGTGAATTTGGAAAGAAAAAAACATATAAAAGATCATATGTCAAGCACATTCTTTAGGGGTATAAAAAATTATAAAACTCTCTATAAAGAGGCATTTTTTAAAACTTCAACATTTAGCATCAGTAATCATCAATATATGGCGAATCTGTCTTCATTTATACTCTTATCAGCCTGACATTTTTAAATACTTGAGTAGGCACCTTAAATGCCAATTATATTATGTTCTACTTCAAAGAAAGGACTGTCACTCATCTTACTCTTTCTTTCCCTCCCTCCCTCTTGCACTCAGTTGTAAGGTTTTACAAATCTCTAACCATAAAATAAGGCTCTTAAGGGTAGGTACTAAATACATTTTTGCCATAAAAATGTCAATGGTGATAATTTAAATGAAACACAGTACAGGGACTTCCCTGGTGGTTAGTGGCTAAGAGTCCAGCTTCCAATGCAAGGGGCCCAGCTTCAATCCCTGGTCAGGAACTAGATCCCACATGCTGCAACTAAGTGTTCACATGCTGCAACTAAGACTCGGTTCACCAAATAAATAAATAAAATAAAAGATACTTAAAAAAAAAAATACAGCACACCTTACTCCATATCCGTAATGCTATAAAAATCAAGACAGTAGAAAATAAATCATAACTTACTCAAATTTTCCTGAACTACATTATCATCCACATCTGAATTGTTCTTTCCAGACGTTAAATAATTCTTGAGCCGAAAAGGTCCACTTAAGAAAAAAAAGGAAACCACAAAATTTGTGCTTGTAATATATCTATTTAATATAGCTATCTTTATGATCATTTTTCTCCTAAAACTGCAAAAGAATTTTTTTCTTATAAAACCAGTAATGATGTTATAGGACATTAAGAATATACCTACTTGATTCATAAAACAAAAAGTCTAAAAAACTACAATTTAATCCCACATTTGATTTAAACAAAATAACACTGAATTTTACAACCTTTAAACTAACTCATGAGTTAGAGTTACACATTCAAGTTAACTCAATAACACACTTTGATAAAAATCAAATCATTAGAAATAAAAATTAGAAATAAATCAGCTTATCTTAATTTTTTTTAAACTACCGGCAAAAACAAGTAATTTAAAATTGTTCAGAGATGACTTGGTTTATCCCAGTCCTAGATCCTCGTCCTCCTATTATGAGCCCAGGACAGGCCTAGTAGTCAAGGGCTCTCAAACAGTAAAGAAATCTTATAGTTATCCCTTTAAAGTCTGAAATTTGCTATTATTTACCATTCCTTCAATTTTGAAAAAGGGTTTATGACTTCAGTTATTATGAGAGTAGGGTAATTTGGTTTACTCGCTGAGTATGCGCTCTTTAAACATACATTGACAAATTCTTAGATAATGCTTCTTTCAAGAATATAAAAATTATATATATATATATATGTGTATGAATCACTTTGCTGTACACCTGAAACTAATCCAACATTGTAAATCAACTAATTTCAATTAAAAATTTTTAAAGAAAAAAAAAAACGTACAGCCCAATTCTAACTCCCTTCTGAGTATGATATAGACTAAGTGACTTGTTTCTAAACAGAATAAAATCCAAGACTTCAAAGACTAGATCATTAAAAGACTAAGACCTCTGTCACAGTCACACTTTCACTTGGATCATCTGCTTTGTGGGAAGCCAGCTGCGTTATTGAATACCCCAATGGAGACAGCCACATGACAAAGAAACTCGGGCCTCCAGCTAATAACCTGTGAGCAAGCCACTTGATAAGTGGATCTTCTATGCTCTAACCAGGCAAAGGACTGCAAACTAGATAGGTATCTTGATTGCTATACCTCATAAGAATCCCTGAGCCAGAACTAGCCAGCTAAGTCACTCTCAGATTTCTACCACAGAAAACTGTGGAACAATGTTTGCAAGGCACTAACAAAATTAAAATGAACCTTTGGGAGTACTTTGTTATACTCAATGGGTAACGAATATAGTGAGTAAATTCTATTATCCTTAGGACACATGCATACCTTCCTTCCAAAACTGAAGTCCCAGGCTCTCCAGAATCCAAGTTTGACTTTGTTGGTGTCATGCATGTATATACACTCATTTGAGACTTTTGATGAACATTTTGTGCAGCCATACTATCTTGATTCTTTAAGCTTCCTATATCTCTATGAAAATGCAAAGTATGTAATTGTTCACATTTCTTCAAAAATTTGTTCTTCCATAAACATAACAAGGTGGGTAGACAATACAATACTCACAAATATCAGATAATCTTGTTCAGGTTCTAAAACTTAACAATTAGTCCAGAAAGGAAATCTGATTTTAGAATCTACTAAAAGTTTTAATTAAAAAAATTCTGATATAAGAAATGATAAAGACCTGACCTAACTAAGAAGTGACTAACTGGGAGTAATTACCTACAGGCAGCTTATGATGTAGGAAAGTGAAAGTCGCTGATGGGTGTCCAACTCTTTGCAACCCCATGTCCATGGAATTCTCCAGGCCAGAATACTGGAGTAGGTAGCCTTTTCCTTCTCCAAGGGATCCTCCCAAACCAGGGATCAAAACTGGTCTCCTGCACTGCAGGCAGATTCTTCACCAGCTGAGCCACAAGGGAAGCCCAAGAATACTGAAGTGGGTAGTCTATCCCTTCCCCAGCAGATCTTCCCAAGCCAGGAATGGAACTGGGGTCTCCTGCATTGCAGGTAGATTCTTTACCAACTGAGCTATCACATAGTTAATCTATCACAGCTTTTGTTGAAAATCCTTTAAGAACTGAAATTGTTTTCTTTGATATCTCTACCCAGCATCCTGACAAACAGTACTGTTCAGAGGAACATAGGCTCACCTCTTTGGTAGCTGCCAACTAGTTAGCTTACTGCAAATACATGCAAATGAGATACGTTATTCCTAGATTATATAATTCTCTTCTCTCACATCTCTCCCTCACAAATCCCATGTTTTCTTTCTTAACTCAGTCTACCAGCTTATTCTTATCATTTGTGGGGATAAAACTGCAACATAACTAAAGAGCATGCAAACTTCTGAGTATTCTTTGATAATTTATTTTTGGAGTTTCTAGTCTCCCTCTAGGTCCTACCATCAGTCAAAACAAAACAAAATAAAAGGACTGTTAGAGAATACTAAAAACAACTGTATACCAACAAATTAGATAACTAGAGTGGAATGGACAAATTCCTAGAAACAGAAGAACTGCCAACACTGATTCAAGAAAAAAATAATCAATTTCAAAAGGCTTAATTAGAGAATAAATCAGTAGAAAGAAAACTGCCCAGATGATTTCACCACTGAATTCTACCACCATTCAGAGACTTAACAGGACTTCTTCACAAACTCTTCCAAAATAATAGAAAAGCACTTCCCAACTCATTTTATCAAGTCAGTGTTATCCAGATACCAAAACGGCACAAAAAAATCATAAGAAAACTACAGACCAAAAGAAAACAAAACCCCTCAACAAAATGCTAGCAACATAAAAACAGAATTATGTGTCATGATCAAATAGGATTTATATCAGAGATGCATGTTTGGTTTAAGCCAAAAACCAATTAATGTAGTACATTTTATTAATAATAAAAAAAAAAGTATCACATGGTCACCTCAATATACTGATGCAAAAAAACAAGGCATTTGACAAAACACATTTTTTCACTATAAAAAACACTCAACAAACTAGGAATAAAAAAGGAACTTCCTCAACCTGATAAAAAGACATCTACAAAAACCCCACAGCTAAAAACATATTGAATAGTGAAAGACTGGATGTGTTCCTGTTAAGATTAAGAACAAGACAAAGAAGTCTACCATGCCACTCTTACTGAGCCCAGTATTAAAGACTGTAGCCAGAGCTATAATGCAAGAAAAAGCATCCGGATTGTAAAACAAAAGTAAAACTATCACTATTCACAAATGACATTCAAGATCTTTTACTTAGAAAGTCCTATAAAATCTATTTTTAAAAGTTATCAGAACTAATACATGAGTTCAACAAGACTGCAGGATAAAGATCAACATAAAAATATCAAATGTATTTCTATACATTTGCAATGATCAATCCAAAAGTAATATTTAAAAAGCAATTCCATTCACAACAGCATCAAAAGGGATACTTAGGAGTGAAATTAACAACAGGAAATGTAAAACTTATATAAACACTGTTCAGAGACATTTAAAAAGACCTAACTAATAGGAAAAACAACCCTGTTCATGGATCAACAGACACTGTTAATATAGCAATATTCCTTAAACCAACAGATTCAAAGCAATCCATATCAGAATTCTGACATCTTTGCAGAAATTGACATGCTGATTCTAAAACTTATATAGAATTGCAAGATTCAGAATAGCCAAAATATTCCTAAAAAAAGAAAACTCACACTTTCCAATTTTAAAACTTACCTCTAACCAATGATTATCAAGACAGTGTGGTTCTAGAACAACTGATATGTAAACAACAGAATAAAATTGAAAATTCAGAAATAAGCCCATACATCTATGGTCAGTTGATCTACAAAAAGGGTTCTAAGACTATTCAATGGGGGAAAATGTCTTTTCAACAAACAGTTATGGGACAACTGAACAGGGTTGGACTCTTTACAGCACATAGAAAACTTAACTCAAACTGGATCAAAGAATTAAATTTAAGAGCTAAAACTACAAAACTCTTAGAAAAAAACATAGGGGTAAATCTTCATGAACTTGAATTGGACAAAGAATTCATAGATATGACATCAAAATATCAACAGCAACAAAAGCAATGACAGACAAAACAGGTAAATGGGATTTTATCAAAATTAAAAACTTTTGTGCTTCTGGTAGTAAGAAAGATTGTGTGTGTCCATATACAGTATGTATAATACTATATTTTAGAATATTTATGAATTTTTGCCAAACCAAAAAAATTTATGACAATTTGATTCCACTTGTTTGACTTAGTATGAATAGAATGCCAAATTTCGAATGTGTATTCACTCAAAACTTTGATATAGTTCCATGTATTTTGGCATCTTACTGCTAAAAGTCTAGAAAATTTATCTTAGTGATTAAAAAAAAATTTGAATAAGGATCAAAACTTCTAATTCAATTCTGAATACTATGTTGTAAAAAAAAGAAAATTAACAAGTGATACAGTATTATTAACTAAAGTACAGATTTTGTTCAAATTCACAAAACTTTATGCTACTGCCCATTATTTGTTTTCATACCTTATTCAAGGCTCCACACTGTATTTAATTGCACTAAGTAGCTTCAGCTGCATGCAACACATTCTGGTAAAATCTGTTTTCATTTTTATTCTATTGCAAATATTTCCTAATTTTCCTTGTTATGGCCTTTTAGATATACTCATCATTTTAAAGTGGACGTTTAATTTCCAAATACATGGTATTCTGTCTAAAGTATGAATGAATGAAAGTCGTTCAGTTGTGTCCGACTCTTTGCGACCCCATGGACTATCAGTCCATGGAATTTTCCAAGCCAGAATACTGGAGTGGGTAGCCTTTCCCTTCTCCAGGGGATCTTCCCAACCAAGAGATCAAACCCAGGTCTCCTGCACTGCAGGAGGATTCTTTACCAGCTGAGCCACATGGGAAGCCCACAGGGGAAGGGAAGTTTAAAGTATCCTTAACATTAATTTCTTATTTTTATACTCATTTCCCATTCAAAGGCTTTCTTCTCTGCAATCATCCTCTGTGTTTTTTTTTCAGTCTAACTTTATTGAGGCTTTCAATGGCTAAGTTGAAGATCTCTTTTGGTAAATGTCTCCCTGTACTTGTGACATCATATTTGAAGATATGTGGGTTATTTTCAAGTATCTTTTGGTACTGATTTCTAACATAATTCTAACAGGAATAAAAGAACAGGCTGTATGATTTCAATAACTTTAGACCATGAAATTTTTGCACTTTGTTTTACATCCCTGGATATGTTTCTGTGTCTCCTTATTTACAGCCTATGGGAACTTGAATAGAATTTGTATCCTGCTGTTATGTGAAAATTGTATAAATCTTTATGTTGAATTGGTTCACAGTGGTTTTCAGGTCTACTAATATCCTACTTCTCTGTATACTCATTCTATTAATTTTTGAGTTTTTACTGAAATGCTAACTAAAAATCTTAATTTATCTACTTAAAAAAATGTAATATATAGTGGAACTGTATGTAACCTTGCTCTACATTTTCTAAGTTTTCTGTAAACGTGTTAGCATACTTCAATAAATTAAAAAATAAAAATTGAAAAAAAAAAAAACTTTCATGCTTCAAAGAACACCATCAAGAAAATGAGACAACCCAAAGAATGAGATTATCAAATATCACTTATTTGAAAAGAGACTTATATCTGGAATAAATAAAGACCTCTCAATACAATTCAATTAAAAAAAAAAGACAATCCAATTAAAAATCCACAAAGGATCTTAGTCTTCAAAGAATGAAAATAAAAATCACAATGAGATACAACTTCATACCAATTAGGATGGCTAGAATCAAAAAGCCAACAAATGTTGACAAGGATGTGGAGTCACTGAAGTCAACTGCTGATAGGAATATGAAATAGTGCAGATGCTTTGGAAAATGATCCTGCAGTTCCTCAAAGGATTAATGTAAAGTTATCATGTGACTCCAGCTTCTCTAATGGCTCAGTGGTAAAGAATATGCCTGCAATGCAGGAGACGTGAGTTCAATCCCTGGGTTGGGAAGATCCCCTGGAGAAGGAAATAACAACTCACTCTGGTATTCTTGCTTTCTTGATGGTGTTCTTTGAAGAACATTCTATTTTGATTATCCATCATCCATTGCTGGACATCTGGAAAACTACCTTTTGACTACTATGAATAATGCTGATAAAAACATCTGTGTACAAGTGAAACTGCTGAGACGTATGCTTATTGCTGTTTAGTTGCTAAGTCATGTCTCACTCTTTTGTGACCCCATGCATTATAGCCCACCAGCTCCTCTGTCCACAGGATTTCCCACTTTATGACAAGTAAAATATCAAGACAATTATATGTTTGATCTTCTACATGTAGTAAGTGGACTATACAAATGTCTCAAAGATCTTCCTTTCTATGAATCCAGATACCCAACAGGTTTCCTAAGCAGATACTGTAATAACTATCAACTTTAGTAAGTAAAGTCACTCAGTCGTGTCCGACTCTTTATGACCCCGTGGACTGCAATCCACCAGGCTCCTCAGTTCATGGGATTCTTCAGGCAAGAATACTGGAATGGGTTGCCATTTCCTTCTCCAGGGGATCTTCCCGACCCAGGGATCGAATCCAGGTCTCCTGCATTGGAGGCANCAAAAAAAAAAAAAAAATCTGAATAAATAGCTTTCCTTCCAATAATATTATACTGAGTAATACAAGTTCTGGTTTACTATTTAAGTTTTAAGATCTGTTAATTAGCATCTTGATAAATGTTAAGACTTGGTAGTACAGATTATTTAACTGAACATAATACCTTATCATCAAACCAAACATAAAACAGTCATCTCGAGAATTTTATGCACCTTTATTCCAATCTCTTCACAATGCCTGGCCTTGGCCCTGTTAGAGTCAATAACAGAGTGCTACCCTATGCGTCCTTCCCAGATGGAATTCGGAGAGAAAGGCGATGAGAGGGAATCCAGAGGAGTCGTCTGCCCGGCACACCCACTCCCATTCCCAGCCTGACCGCCCATCCCTGAATCCGTGCTGGAACCTGAGAAGGTCGAGCAGTGAGAGTTAACTTTTCCCTGAACAGTGGAATATATTTTTGTCTTCTTGTGAAAGTCCCATATTTATACTTCCTGGCGTTCCCCTTTTCCCTCCCTCATATTCTGAAAAATTTTCCACTTTACTCTGGACGTTCCAAAGTTTTAAGCATTTATAGAGTTTTGAATTCCCTTACATAATTCCTTTTCCTGAGGATACTGTGGCAGACTGTATTACTGTCCCCGGTTATCCACTTACCCGCTCCTCTACAGGAAGGTTAAACATCCACCCACCACCGCCACATGACTGCCCTGGCCCCATTGACACTGGAGCTGGCCACATGACTTGCTGCGGTCAATGGATTATGAGCAGAAAAAAACACAGAACCTTCTAGAGCCTTTATGGTTGTCTCTTGCTTTTTCTCCTCTGCTTCTTCAACCTGAGTTTTAGGATGAAAAGACGGATGGAGCCAAGCACAGCCAAGACACAGCTCTGCACAACTGTCAACATGCAACGTGAACCAGAAGGAAAGGTGATTGCTGAAAGTTACTGAGGCGTTAGGGTCATTTGTTACAGCAGCAAAGCTGACGAACACTAATACCTTCATCCTCATTTCTTTGTCTCCCACAATTAGATTTTGGACACCTACTTATACTAATTAGCAAGATATGCTAACTCCCACATGAATGACACTACTAAATTTTACAGAAAGGCGTATAAAAAAGAAACATAAATAAATACCCTGGTCCTAGATGGAAAGACCAGATACTGATGTTTCAGTTCTCTTCAAATTACCTGTAAATTATCTGTTTTTAAATAACTAGAATAGTTGAATCTGACAATCATCAGGAAGAGTATCTTCCCACCCCTAAAAGTGAGAAAGAATAATTATAAGGGGGGATTTGCCTTATAAGACATCAAAAACCTACAGTAAAGCTATAGTAATCACAACAAGGAGGTATCTGAACAGGTTCACAAAGAGATCAACGGAATAGAATAGAGAAGCCAGATATGGTTACAGACATGTGACAGCTTAACATATGACAAACATGGTATTTCAAAACAGTAAGGAAAAGATAGCCTTTCCGGCAGATTGTGTAGGGGATAGTTAGCTTTCCGTTTNTGGCAGATTCATGTCAATGTATGGCAAAACCAATACAGTATTGTAAAGTAAAATAAAATAAAAAATAAATAAATAAACAATTAGGTTAATAAAAGACCTAGGTACACTTATTTATCTTAAGTATACCTTCCTTGCATGTAAAAATAGAGCTAATACGTATCCTCTCAACCTCTCAAGATTCTTAACAAAAACCAAATGATATAAAGAATGCTGCTGCTACTAAGTCACTTCAGTCGTGTCCGACTCAGTGTGACCCCATAGACGGCAGCCCACCAGGCCCCGTCCCTGGGATCCTCCAGATAAGAACACTGGAGTGGGTTGGCATTTTCTTTTCTAATACATGAAAGTGAGAAGTGAAAGTGAAGTTGCTCAGTCGTGTCCAACTCTTAGCGACCCCATGGACTGCAGCCCATCAGGCTCCTCTGCCTATGGGATTTTCCAAGCAAGAGTACTGAAGTGGGTTGCCATTGTCTTCTCCTGATAATAGAGAATAAGTCACTATAAATTGAAGCCTGAAATAAGACAGAGGGAGCACTGCAAATCATTGAGGGTAAACGTACAACTCAGTGAACTATTTATAGATAGTGTGCACCATAATGCCATAGAGTAATGTATTTTAGAGTATTCTAATCATGTATTCACTACATCCCCAGCACCTGCAATTTCTCATACATAATATGCATTAAGTATTTTTTGAATGAATGAATAAGCAAATGCTATATCAAAAAGCAAATATGCCTAACAGCAGTTATTTACTAGGTTGTCAGGACTGATGAGAATTCATTGAAAGCATCTAGCGAACACTTGATAATAAGAAGCACTAAAATGTTAAACATTATCATCTTATTGGAAAAAAAATTAATGAATTCCCAATTACTAAAATTACATTAATCTTACTTAAAAGAAAGCAACTTAGACTTCCCTAGTGGTCCAGTGATTAAGAATCAGTCTGCCAAAGCAGGGGACATAGGTTCAATCGCTGATCTGGCAAGATCTCACATGACGCAGCACAATGAAGACCTTGCACCAGAACTACTAAGCCTGCGTTGTAGAACCCGAAAGCCACAATTACTGCAGCCTGCTCACCCTAGATGAGGTGCTCTGCAACAAGAGAAGCCACCACAAGGAGACATCTGTGCACAGCAACTAGAGAGTAGTTGCCCCTGTTTGCCTCAACTAGAAAAAGCCCACACACAGAACTAAAGACCCACCACAGCCAAAAATTAATTAATTAATTAATTAAAGAAAGAAAATAAGAAAGCAACTCAAACGATACACTTAAAAACAAGATGGGGACTTCCCTGGTGGTCCAGTGGTTAAGAATCCAACTTGCAATGCAGGGGACATGGGTTCAATCCCTGGTTGCAGCACTAATATCCCACATCTTGCAGAGTAACTAAGCCAAAGCACCTTAACTACTGAGCCCACATGCCACACCTAGAAAAGTCTGTACACCACAACTCTGATGCAAAGAAGATATGACCAAACATCTCCTGTGCCACAACTAAGACCCAATATAGCCAAATAAATTAACTTTTTTTAATTTAATGATTAAGATGATAAATTTTATCTGTTTATATCACAATTAAAAAAAGGGATTGTTAGGTGACAATAACACCTATCTTATTAAGTTTATCATCATACCTCATGTGCTATATATTATTCCCCATTTTAATATGAGTAAACAAATTCAGAGTACTATTTAGCCTGAGTGGTCACCCAGCTACTGACACACCATGGATTTACCAGGTCTGTCAGACTGTAGACTCTTTTATGCTAATATTGCTTTCTATAAATGATTGAATAACAGAGACATTTAATAAGTGTCGAACAAAAATAATTACTTTGTACACATAAGAGACATTACCCAGAAGGATTAGGATTTTTCTTCTTAGCCAGGTCTGCTTCATTGCTTCCCAATGACTCATTCTGGGAACCACCAGAATCTTTAGCATATAAAACCTGTGCTCCTGAGCTGCCTTCGTTAGCTCTCTTCTGCTTTTTAAATGGAGCAGCTTTTTTTCCAATATTCTTAGATGACTGGTTTGTTTTTTCAGCAGGTGGTTTTTGTCTACTGTTATGAGACACTGACAGTTCATTTCTTACTGAAGAACTGCTAGAAAAAGAACCTACAGGATTAAATGATAACATAAAGTGAGTATACATTTGATTATCTGGTTCACTATAATATCAATATTATTTATATTTTTCATGTAAACATATACATGCACCCCAATCTCATAGTAATCTACATTTATTTTCAAGTTAAATTCATAAACTATTCAGCTCTTCACTTTATAGACTGTTGTTGTTGTTAGTCTCTAAGTCATGTCTGACTCCTTCCCAAGATTAGAGTCTTTTCCAATGAGATGACTCTTTGCATCAGGTGGCCAAAGTACTAGAGCTTCAACTTTAGCATCAGTGAATATTCGAGGTTGAATTCTTTTAGAACTGACTGGCTTGATCTGCTTGCAATTTACAGATACATGTACCAAATCTTTTAAATTGATCACAAGTTTTCAAAACCATCCTCTCTGGCTCTGCCCACTATTCTTCTTAACATCCTGGTATTTCCTAAAGGTCCCAGTTTCATCTTCTCACTCTCTGTGTACTTTCTTTGAAGTATCTATCTATACAGAACTTTAATTACTATCTATATTCTGATATAATTATCTACATGCTATATTGACCTACCACTCTCCCCCAAATCTGCCACTCTAGTTTTACTTCCTATCTTAATGAAAAGTGTCACTATCTCAGATATATGAGTCATCTGAGACTCTTGCGCCCAACCACAAACAATCCTAAATCCTGTCACTCTACTTTCCTTTGAATTGAAGTCGCTCAGTCATGTCCAACTCTTGTGACCCCATGGACTATAGCCTGCCAGGTTCTTTCATCCATAGGATTTTCCAGGCAAGAATACTTAAGTGGCTTGCCATTTCCTTCTCCAAGGGATCTTCCCAACCCAGGGATTGAACCTGGTTTTCCAGCATTTAAGGCAGATTCTTTATTGCTGGGCCACAAGGGAAGAATGCTTCTCAAATCCTCTTCTTTTAAGCACTGCTGCCTGTCATTAGCAGAGACCTTTATCATTTATCTGGATCCTTAAAACAGCCTCTAAACTGATATCCTTTCTCTACCCATGCCATTCTTCGATCCATCCTTTACACTGTTTTAAGAATCATCCTTAGAAAACACAAATAGAATCACTACAATCTGGTTAAAATTTTTTAGTGATTACCATAGCTTAAGGATTAACTTCAAATATGTTTGAGTGAAAGTGAGTGAAAAGTTGCTCAGTCATATCCAACTTTTTGCGACCCTATATGGACTGTAGCCCACCAGGCTCCTGCATCCATGGAATTTTCTAGGCAAGAGTACTGGAGTGGGTTGCCATTTCCTTCTCCAGGGTATCATCCCGACCTGGGGACCAGACCCAGGTCTTCCACGCTGCGGGCAGATGCTTTACCATCTGAGCCACCAGGGTATCTCCAAATATGTTTAATTCCAATTTATTACAGAGTTGGACTGTGAAGAAGGCTGAGTGCCAAAGAATTGATGCTTTTGAACTGTGGTGTTGGAGAAGACTCTTGAGAGTCCCTTGGACTACAAGGAGATCCAACCAGTCCATTCTGAAGGAGATCAGCCCTGGAATTTCTTTGGAAGAAATGATGCTAAAGCTGAAACTCCAGTACTTTGGCCACCTCATGAGAAGAGTTGACTCATTGGAAAAGACTCGGATGCTGGGAGGGATTGGGGGCAGGAGGAGAAGGGGATGACCGAGGATGAGATGGCTGGATGGCATCACGGACTCGATGGCCGTGAGTCTGAGTGAACTCCGGGAGATGGTGATGGACAGGGAGACCTGGTGTGCTGCGATTCATGGGGTCGCGAAGAGTCGGAAACGACTGAGTGACTGAACTGAACTGAACTGATACCACATCACCAGACAAATGTTTCATTCTTCTTCAAAACGTATGATTTTTTCAATGGGAAAAAATGTGAATCACTGATTGTGAAATTATTATTTTTCAGAAATAACTGAAAGGCTGAGCGCATCTCTATGATTTTCACTGTAGTTTGAAAAGCATACAAGTTGACACCAACAGGATGTAAAGAGGTATGCTTTGACTCCAAAACTGAACTCATCCCACAATATTCTATGCCACTCCTGCAGTTATCGACCGCTTGTTTCTCATGAATCAACAGCACACTATCAAAACCAGAAGCAGGTATCACCTAAAACTGAGGTCTTTTTCTTAACTGTCATCTCTCCTGGAAATGCCTCCCTCCTTTGCTTTCTTCTCTCTGCTGCAATGTGACCTCTAAAAACCTCCTTTATTTTCCCGATTCTTCTCTAGCCTTTCCTTACACACCGTACACACTAGGCAAAATGAAAAGCCTGATAACCCAACTTGACCACCTTCCATCCCAGCACACTCTTTAGAGGATTTACACGTCTCTTCCTTGCAGATGGTCATGCTAAGCAATAAAATTTTGACTCCATGTTCCCATTTTGCCAAACAAACATCTGATGTCCTTGACAAATCAACTTAAAGCTTTCTGGCAGAAGAAAGCAAACCTGATCTTTGTTACCCGAGGCTCTTACAGAACAGGGCATAATTCTGACACCCTCCATCTCCTCCCTGCTTCTTTCATCTTGTCTCATATCAGAAACCCTTCTGGAACCAGCGTAGGCATTGAGCTGTCAAGTACGATTTGTTCTCACCCCTCTTGAATACCTTCCTCAACCTAATTCAGTGTGTTGCAGGTTTCAGGTTTAATTTTTACTTCTTCAAATTGTTTTGTTTAATCCACTTGTTTTACTTATTACAAATATTTTTACTCTATTTTACTTAGTTCTTACTTTTTTTATCCTTTAAAAATGTAACCCCCACTCCCTCAACTTTTTTAAACTTAAACGTAATTGATTTACAATACTGTGCTAGTTTCAGGTGTAAAGAATAGTGATTCAGTATTTTTACATATTATATTCCTTTATAGGTCATTAGAAGATAATGGGTAGAATTCTCTGTGCTATATAGTATATCCTTGTCCTATATATAGTAGCTTCTATCTGTTAATCCCATACCACGAATTTGTCCCCCCAGGGGTGAAGAATCTGCCTTCCTGTGTAGGAAATGCAGGTGGATCCTTGGCTGGTGAACTAAGATCTCATATGCCTAGGGCAACTAGAGAAACACTCACACCACAGCAAAGATCCCTCTGTCGCAACTAAGACCCCATTCAGCCAAATAAATAAACTTTTAGGGGAAAAAAGGGATGTTTTACTAGTGGCTCAGATTCTAAGAATCTTCCTGCAATGCAGAAGACCCTGGTTCAATCCCTGGATTTAGGAGATCCCCTGGAGAAGGGCATTGCAACCCACTCCAGTATTTATGCCTGGAGAATCCCAGGGACAGAGGAGCTTGGTCGCAAAGAGTTGGACACGACTAAGCCAATAACACTCTTCTCCTTCCTTTTACCCTTTACCCTTTAGTAAGCACAGATTTGTTTTCTATATCTGCAAGGCTGCTTCTGTTTTGTATATACATTTATTTGCATGAGTTTTCAGATTCCATATATAACTGGTATCATACAGTATTTGTCTTTTTCTAACATTTACCAAGTATAATATTCTGCAGGTCCATTCATGTTGCTGCAAATGGCAGTATTTCATCCTTTTATGGCTGAATAATATTCCATTCTGTATGTGTACTACCTCTCCTGAATCCAGTCATCTGTTGATGAGCATTTGGGTTGCTTCCATGTTTTGGCTATTATAAACAGTGCTGCTATGAACACTGTGGTTTATGAATCTTTTCCAATTATTGTTTACACTTTTTTTTGGATATATATATATCCATCACTGGCTAATGCAGTAGTTCTATTTTTAGTTTATTAGGGTACCTTCATACTATCTCACATAGTAGCTGTACCATTCCCATCAACCACTCCAGTATTCTTGCCTAGAGATTCCATGGACAGAGGAGCCTGGTGGACTACATCCATGGGGTCACAAAGAATTGGATACAACTGAGCGACTATCACACAACAATTTACAAAGATTTCATTTCCTCCGTATCCTATCCAACATTTGTTATTTGCAGACTTTTTGATGACAGCCATCTGACAGGTGTGATATACCTCATTATGGTTTTGATTTTCATTTCTCTAATAATTAGTGAAGCTGAGCATTTTACATGTGCCTGTGAACCACCTTTATGTCTTCTGTGGAAAAATGTCTATTCAAGTCTTCTGTCCATTTCTCAATTGGCTCATTTGTTTTTTGATTCTGAGTTGTATGAGTTTGTATATTGTGGAAATTAACCCCAGTCAGTTGAATCATCTGCAAATATTTTTTCCTGTTCCACAGTTTTTCTTTTTGTTTTGTTGATGGTTTTCTTTCTTTGCTGTGCAAAAGCTGTGAAGTCAAACATTATAGGTCCCACGGGCTTATTTTTTATTTCTTTTGCCTTAGGAGACTGATGAAGAAAATATTGCCATGATTTATGTCAGAGTGTTTCCACTATGTTTTCTTTTAAGAGTTTCATGGCTCCATGTTTTACATTTAGGTCTTCAAACTATTTTGAGTTTATGCTTGTATATTATGTGAGGGAATGTCCAAAGAGATTCATATTTTTCACTTCTTTCCCCCATATTTTGTGTTTTTGATGTCATTATTTTGCATCTTCAAGCTTATCACTTTACTGTTCATTGTAGTTATAGTTGCTTTCACAATTTTGTTTTCTTTTTTTAAATCTACATACTGGCTTATTTAAGTGATCTTCAACTCTTCTGTGTATTTGCCTTTCCTGTTGGGATTTTCCTATAGATTTTTGCTTCGTTTCCATTTAAAGGAAACCTAAAGCAACCTTGAAAAAGAACAAAGCTGGAGGCATCATACTTCCTGATTTCAAAGCAATATAGTATTGGCATAAAAGCAGATACACTGATCAATGGAATAGATCAAGTGCCCAAAGTAATCCTGTGCATATATAGTCAATTAACTGACAAATGAGCAAGATATACAATGGGAGAAAGACAGTCTTTTCGGTAACGTTTTGGGAAAGCCAGACAGCCACATGCCAAAGAATGAGACTGGACAACTTCTCTTACACCATGCACAAAAATCAACTCAAAAATAGATTAAAAACTTAAATGTAAGACCTGAGACCATAAAACATTTAGAAGAAAACAGTTGGCACACTCCTTGGCATTGCTATCAGCAATGATTTTTTTGGATTTAACAAAAGCAAAAATTAATAAGTGGAACTACATCAAATTAAAAGCTTCTACATAGCAAAAGAAACCATCAAGAAACTGAATAGTCAACCTTCAGAACGGGAGAAAATATTTGCAAACCACTTACCTAATAAGGGGTTAATATCTAAAATATACAAGTAACCCCTACGATTCAACAACAAATAACCCAATGAAAAAATGGGCAAAGGACCTATACAGACAGTTTTTCAACGACATACAAATGGCCAACAAGTACATGGAAGGTTGTTCAACATCACTAATCCTCAGGGAAATGCAAATCAAAACCACAACGAGATGTCACTTCTCCTCCACTAGGATGTTCATCATCAAAAAGACAAAAGATAACAAAAGTTGGTGAGGATGTGGAGGAAAGAAAATCTTTGTACACTGTTAGCGGAAATATAAACTGATACAACCACTGTCAAAAACAGCTTGGAGGTCCCTCAAGAACTACCATATGATACAACAATTCCACTTCTGAGAATATAGCCACAGAAAGTGAAACCATTATCTCAAAGTGATATATGCACTCCTATGTTCACTGCAATATTCAACATAGCCAAATTATGGAAACAACCTCAGTGTCTGTAAACAGATGAATGCGTGAAGAAAATTTTATATTTCTTTATATATATTATTCAGCCTTAAGTAAAAGAAGGAAGTTCTGCCTTTTGCAACCTAAAGGCATCATGCTAAGTGAAATAAGCCAGACATATACAAAGACAAATATAAATACTATCAATATATATTACAACTTACATGTGGAATAAAAAAAAAAAAGGTCAAACTCATAGAAATGGACAGTACAAAAGCAGTTGCCAGGGCCTGGGAAGTAGGGAAAGTAAGGAGAGATTGACAAAAGGGCACAGACGTTCAGTTATCAGATGAGTTCTGACACTCTAATACACAGCATGGTGACGATAACAACACAGTGCTGTATAACTGAAATTTGCTCAAAGAGTAGAACTGAAATGTTTTCACTAAAAAATGTAATGTGAGCTGATGGATGTGTTAAAGACATGTGATGTGATGGATGTGTTAATTAACTTGATGGTGTATTAACTTATAATGTGTATGTATGTTAAGTCATCACACTGTATACTTTAAATATATTACAATTTTATTGTCAATTATACCTCAATAAAGTTGAAAAAAAATTTCTTCTAGGTAGCAGAGAAGTCCCCAAGACTATGTTTTTATACTCCTTGTGTTTTCATAAGGTGACAATGACAAAGCTTTCTTAGTCCTTGCTCAGCATATGTGACACTCTGACTTTGAAGTCTAACGTCTAAGAGCCTGTAAGCACTACGACATTATATGACACATTTTCTTATTGGTACTTTTTTAAAAACTTATTTTCCTCATTAAAAAAGTTGTTGCTCAGTTGCTCAGTCATGTCCACCTCTTTGTGACCCCACAGATGGCAGCACACCAGGCTTCCCTGTCCTTCACTGTCTCCCAGAGTTTACACCAACTCATGTTCATTGAGTCAATGATGCCAAAAATATATGTTTATAATAGAAGAGTTGAAATATTTTTTTAAAAATTGAAGAAAAGAAAATCTTCTATCACCCGACAACTTGGAGAGAATTTCTATTAATGTTTTGATGCAATGCTTTCCAAACTTCACTCAGTATAACTTTTTTACACGTGACCATACCATGTAAACAAAAAGCACTCTTTTACACATAAAAATTATATAAGCAGTTTCTATGCTGTTACATTCAGAAAACTAAGATCATAGGAATCTGGTCCCATCACTTCATGGGAAATAGATGGGGAAACAGTGGAAACAGTGTCAGACTTTATTTTTGGGGGCTCCAAAATCACTGCAGATGGTGACTGCAGCCATGAAATTAAAAGACGCTTACTCCTTGGAAGGAAAGTTATGACCAACCTAGATAGCATATTCAAAAGCAGAGATATTACTTTGTCAACAAAGGTCCATCTAGTCAAGGCTGTGGTTTTTCCAGTAGTCATGNTTGCATTCTCAGAATGTATTTCATATTTTGTAGATTTACAGTTATTTTCTACATCATCTGACAAAGCACAACTCCCATCCAGTATTTTTTGTTCAGAGGGCTGAGATTTCTCTACTGGGTGAGCTTTGTCAGGATGCTTGTTACTTGTCAAAGCCACAGATGATACATTGTCATGTTTTTCTCTTGACTTCTTCCTCTGAAGGACAGTGCTCTCAGCAGGAGATGTTGTGTGCTGCTTCGGAAATCCAGTCTTTCTTGGTATAGTAATCCAAGGTTGACTGACAAAACTTTTATCTGATTCATCAATTATAAATTCATCTTCCAATAACTTCATATTATTTGCAGGAGATAAATGAGGTGGAACAGTTGCTATATGCCTAACAACAGAACTAAAACAGAATGTTACAATAAATAATAGCTCAAAAAAATAAAAGTTTATATCTTTGCTTTAAAGAGCAGTTGACATGTCTCTTCAATTTTTCCTTACACTTTAAAATCTTTTCCTCTTTTTACATTTCTACAATATCTGAGCATACTCATTTATAACATTGATGGGATCACAGAAATTTAAAGCTGGAAGCATCTCTATAGACTTCATCAACTAATTTCTGGTTCCCCATTCATTAGAAATATTAAACAGATGAAATTCAGAGATTTATAAATACTGCCCAGATATAATCAAAATACATGCCATTAATAAAATGTTAAATTAAATTTTGTTTTTATAGATGTCTCATGGGCATGAATTTCTTACCATCCAAAACAAGATTATTTCTGAGACACCTTCTAGTTTAACAATTTAAGAAAACTCTACTAAATTACAGAATAAATTATATTATATAAAAATTCATTCCAAGTTTTAAAGTTCACACACATTTTCGTACATGTTTAATCTGATGGAATAATTTTCCATTTCCTTCCTCTTTATGACAACGGCCTTGAGCAAACCATATCCTAGAGTGAAATATGCAAAAATAAATAGGGCAAACATCCAAATTCTGAAGGCAGTACATGTACTCCTTTTTCTGCCTTTTTCACTTGAATAAGGATACTTAACCATTTTCATACACAGTAGAGGAAAAGCTAGGATGGAAAAATGATTATCATGTCTATATTTTTTCCCTTTATAAAAAGATTATGAGATGAAAATGCCTTCTATACTTCTCTAATCTCAAACACCTCATAAATCTTTCAATATAAAAAACATATACATATATATGCTAAGAAATATATCTTCTAATAGGCAGTCTTACAAGTTTATATAATTAGAAAAATCTAGAAAATCTAATAAAAAAACAAAGTATAAATAGGAGACTATATAATATATAAATAGAAGATTATGTTTAAACAAATATTATTTTTCAGCACTTAATTAGCCAATCTGATAGAAATATGTTTAATTTGCTTTACTGTGTATTATCTGTAGGGATTCCCAGGTGGTTCAGTCGTAAAGACTCTGCCTGCCAATGCAAGAGAGGGTACGATCCCCTGGAGAAGAAAATGGCAATCCATTCCAGCATTCTTGCTGGAAATGCTGTGGGGAAATTATGTGGACAAAGGAATCTGGTGGGCTATAGTTTTGGGGTTGCTAAAGAGTGTACACAACTTAGGGACTAAAGAACAACAAATATTACCTGCAGTATCTATTAATTCCACACATTAAAGAAGTAATCTTAGGGACTTCTTGGAGGTCCAGGGGTTAGAACTCTGCACTCCCTCTGCAGGGGACATAGGTTCAATCCCTGGACAGGGAACTAGGATCCCACATGCCAGGCAGCCAGAAAAACAAAAAATAATGCTATGCATTTAAAGATAAAAGTTGTCCCAAACCAGCTAATAAGAATTCTCTATATCCCTCTTTTATTCTATTTCAAGAGACTTTTATAACTTTAAGGTTATTCAAACCAAAGATATCCTTCGGAAACAACCTTTGTACTTAACTACAGATCAAATGTTTATATCCCTCTGAAATTAATAAATTAAAACCTAATCCCCAATGTGATGGTATTTTAGGGTGGAGTCTTTAGGTAGTGATTAGGTAATTAGGGTGCAATGGCTCATGAATGGAATTAGCACCTTTATAAGAGAAACCCCAGAAAACTCCCTCACTACCTTTTATCATTTGAAGTTATAGCAATAAGATAGCCATCATGAACCAGGAAGCAGGTCTCACCAGACACTGAAACTACTTGAGCCTTGATCTTGGACTTCTCAGCCTCTAGCATTGTGAAATAAATTTCTGTTGCTTATGAACCATCCAGACTATGCTGGTCTATTTAGCAGTCCAAATTAAAAATAAAATTTTAATTAAATATTAAAATTCAGAATACAGAAAGATGACTTCTGGCTTGGTGGAAAAATGCCATTTGAGTTGGATCTTGAAGAATGGATATGAATTGGCCATGAGGACATGTAAGAAAGAATCAGAAGGAAAAGCATAAGCAAAACAAAGCAGCAAGAAAACATGATGAATAGTGAACAGTTACACCTAGTTAAAGCAATTAAACTATACTCAGTAGTTTATCAAAAAAACTGACACATTAAAAAATAATTACTCTTTTAGACACAGATATAATTAGTCCATAAATGTAACATATTTGTATCAGATAGCAGGGACAATATGCAGGGAGGAAGGAGTCAACTGTGGAACAGAGACTGAACCAAAGAGGAATTTCATTCATGAAAATTTTTATAAATCCTTCCTAATAGATTTGCGAGCACTCTGACAGATCTCACAGAAAATACAAAAGAAAGATGGGCTTATGTCTTAATCTACATAAGAAAGACATAATAAAATAGCTAAACTGTAATACAACGTAAGAAATTATTTTTAAAAAACACTGGAGTGAAAATTTTAGAAGAAAATATAAATTGGAATATGACAAGGGGAAAGGGTGTGCCAAAGCCATGTGGGTAGGTTAGTCACCTAGTCATGTCCGACTCTTTGCAACCCCAAGAACTGTAGCCCATCAGGCTCCTCTATCCGTGGGATTCTCCAGGCAAGAACACTGGAGTGGATTGCCAGTCCCTTCTCCAGAAGATCTTCCTGACCCAGGGATCCAACCGAGGTCTCCTGTGTTGCAGGCAGATTCTTTACCATCTGAGCTACAGGGAAGATCTAGGACAACTGCAAATACATATGACAGAAACAGTTCACTAGTGAGAGTGAAAGCCTTAAATATCAGCTATAAAGTGAAAGTGATAGTCACTCAATCGTGTCTGACTCCCTGGGACCCTGTGGACCATAGCCCATCAGGCTCTTCTGTCCATGGAATTCTCCAGGGAACAATACTGGAGTGGGCTGCCATTCCCTTCTCCAGGGGATCTTCCAGACTCAGCAACTGAACCCAAATTCCTACACTGCAAGCAAATTCTTTACTATCTGAGTCACCAGGGAAGCCCCAAACACCAGCTGACAACTCTGAAACTTATTCTGTAGACCACTGACAACTCTGAAATTTATTCTGGAGACCAGTGGTTCTCAACCCTAGCTGCTTTTAATTCCAGTTAACTCTATGTGCAGCCAGTTAAAAATCACTGAATGGACACTGCAGAACTACTAAAGGTTTTTAAGTAGGCAAGAACAAATTAAAACTTATTTTAGGACTACAATTTTATTAACACAATCAAAAGAAATAGAAAAAAGTATTTAAAACACATAACAGTGACACATAGGCACCTTGACAATTTTACTTCTAAATATTGCCTTTATTTTTTGATATCATACATACTAGAAATGTTGATGAACAGAAGTAATAAAAGCTGAAGAAACTTATTTTCTTTCACATTTAATTTAGAATCCATTAAATGATGGCTTTGGCGTTAGTTTACTGGTAAGAAATTCACTCTCTTTATGGGTTAAACATAATTTCAATTAAAAATTATGTTAATTAAGATTAACTTCTAGTTAAATGTCATTAAGAATCCTTAGGTACTATTCAAAGAATCTAAAAGAAAAATGTGCACCATTCTTAATAACTTACCTGGATTCACTTTTTCTTTTTACAGTTTCTAAAAACAACGTTGAAAAACTCTTCCTAGCTTGCGGTTGATTTTCATATTCTGAATCTTGTATTCTTCTTTGAGATGTTCCTGACTGTTTCCTTTCTTGTAGTCCTTCTGATACTTTATCCTCTATTTCTGATACTTCATTCGTTATTTCTACTTTCTTTAAAACATCTTTATCTTCAAAGCTTAACCTAAAAGGTTAGAAGGACGAAAAGCTGAATATTTCCATCATTTGCTGAGTTATAAGTTTTCTTGAACTTCCCTACAGTGGTAATACCACCACTTACAAAATTTTCCAATGGGCCTTTATTTAAACTTTATAAATGCTGATGTGTTTCTCTCACACAAATTACACAAGACAAATTGTTCAGAAAAATTAAATTTTGTATTTGCTGATAGGAAAAAAAAAAAGAGAGAAAGGACGGTTAAATCATATAACAAGGCAAATTGTAGCTTAAAATACTAGTTCTCAAACATTTCATATGAATCTGAATCCTCTGAGGAATCTTATTAAAATGTAGATTTTGATTCAATAGGTCTAGCAAAGAGTTTGAGATTATGCATTTCTAACAGGCTTCCAGATCATACCATTTCTCTTGATCCTGAGCTGCAGATCACACTTCGGACTGCAAAATCTTAAGAGTGTACTTAACTCCTCGGCTCCAAGAATCAAACAGGAAAGACCCTATACAGATATTATACTTATGGCAGACGTTTTCCAATAGCAAAAGACCTTGAACAATCAATTGTGCTTCTTAAAGGCCAAAGGGAAAGAAAGCCCCAGGAAATGGATGTGGGTTTACCACAATTATCTTCAACAATACTTATTGTTTGCTACCCCTCAAAGTGACCTGATACATACCTACCCTGGTAATTAAAAATAACATATGGAAAACACAAATTATTTCTCTTAGGAAGCTATACAAAATTTATTATGAGGAAAAAAAATAACCTGTGATAGACCATAATGAAAAAGAATATTAAAAAGAATGTGTATATATACATATATATATGCATAACTGAGTCAATTTGCTATACAGCAGCAATTAATACTTTTAATTCAACTATATGACACTCAAAAAATGTTTTTAAAAAGTATCGGAATATAACAAAATATTAACATATGTCAACTCTGAGTATATGAGTGCCTATTGTGTTATTTTCTATATGTCATTAGTATTTTTTTTAGATCTTAAAGAAAAAAGAAAAAAAGTACGCTTTTCCATAGACCATAGAAAAGTTTACCCCCAAACTTTTCAGAAGTACACTTTAAGGCCTTCCATAAAAAATATAAATTGAATATATACCCAACGTATGTCTACTTTTCTCATAACATGTAAATATTCAATACTTACTGTAAAATACATAAAAGACTAAATTACCCACTTTTTAACATAAAAAATGAAATTGTTACAGAAAGATTAATATTTCATAAATAAATAAAACTTTACCTTTTTCTGGTTTTATGAGAAATCTCTGTACTTGAAGACAGCATATTTACTGAATTTTTGGAAGTGTGGGTCTCTCTCTTTTGGGCAACAGATGGACTACCCTTTTGCAATGAAGATACTTTAATATCCCGGTCAGAAGGTGAGCCAACAGATAAGTAACAATCCTCATCAGCTTCACTGTGATTATCTTTTGGTTTTTTACTTGACATTTTTCTCAAGTCAGATGTATTTTTAGAATGAACATCAGTTGCCAAAATTTTCTGATGAACCTCATGGTCCTGAACTGGAAAAAAAATTATATGAAGATATTAAAAACTCTTTAAATAATATTAGAACAAAATGTGCTTTCCGAAGTTCAGCAACAATTAAATTAGAAAGTTTCAGAAGACTCACAAATCTTCAAGTTTATAATCAAAGATCTAGGAATAAAATATGCAAGTACTTTAAAAATTCTAAGTTATGAAATTAATAAACTGGAAGATGTATTTGGTCTATGCTCCACAGTTCTGGAATGAGTAAAACCTTAAAACATAGAAAATTCACAGTTCTATTGATACATTAAATTTATTCAAGATTTGAATACAGTCAAACTCATAGAAGGAGAGATTAGAAAATAGATGGCAGGGACTGGAAGGAGGAAGAAATTCAGAGTTCTTGATTAACAGATGCAAAGTTTCAGTTGTACAAGATAAATAAATTAGATATTTAGTGTACAACATGGAGAAGGCAATGGCATCCCACTCCAGTACTCTTGCCTGGAAAATCCCATGGGCGGAGGAGCCTGGTAGGCTGCAGTCCATGGGGTCGCTAAGAGTCAAACACGACTGAGCGACTTCACTTTCACTTTTCACTTTCATGCATTGGAGAAGGAAATGGGAACCCACTCCAGTATTCTTGCCTGGAGAATCCCAGGGACGGGGGTCTATGGGGTCGCACAGAGTCAGACACGACTGAAGCGACTCAGTAGTAGTAGTAGTGTACAACATTGTGTCTATAGGTAGCAATACTCTACTGTACACTTAAAAATCTGTTGAGAGAGATCTCACTTAAAACATTTTTACCACAACAAAATAAAAAATGCTTTAAAGATTAGAATAAATCTATACATAGCTAAAGGCTTCCCAAGTGACTCAGTGGTAATGAATTTGCCTGCCCAGCAAGAGACCTGGGTTTGATCCCTAGGTCAGGAAGATGCCCTGGAGAAGGAAATGGCAACCCACTCCAGTATTCTTGCCTAGGAAACCCCATGGATAGAGGAGCCTGGCAAATGGAGTTACAAAGAGTCAGACACTACTTAGTGACTAAACAACAACACACACAGCTAAAATAAGTAATAGGTAATCCTAGAGAAATTATGAGATTCAATCTTCAGGTTAAAAGTTCAGTAACCTAGGGCAGCTAAATGAGCACAATTTTGCCCATATGTATACATATGTACATATGGAACAGATATACATAGATATATAATATACATGTATATATAGAGATATTAATATATATGTATATGTATTTAAACAGATGACACTTTGGACTTCAAAATCTAAGAATGTATAAATTTAAAAAAATAAATTAAAAAAAAAAACAATTTAAGAATGTACTTAACCAGTGGGAGATATTATCTCATTACAGTTTTGATTTGCTATAAAAATAATAATAATAGTATCTCACAGTGAGCAATGTTAAACATTTTTTCATGTGTTTATAAGCCATCTACATGTCTTTTTGGAGAAATGTTTGTTTAGGTCTTTTTCCCACTTTTTGATTGGATTGTTTGTTTTTCTGGTATTGACCTGTATGAGCTACCTGTATATTTTGGAAATTAATCCTCTGTCAGTTGTTTCCTTTCTATTGTTTTCTCCCATTCTGAGGTTGTCTTTTCACCTTGTTTAGTTTCCTTTGCTGTGCAAAGCTTTTAGTTTAATTAGTTCCCACTTGTTTTTCTTTTTATTTCCTTTACTCTAGGAAGTGGATCATAGAGGATCTTGCTTTATGCCATCAAGTAAGTGTTCTGCCTGTTTTCCTCTAAGTTTTATAGTTTTCTGTCTTACATTTAGGTCCTTAATCCATTTTGAGTTTATTTTTGTGTATGGCATCAGATATGTCTGANCTCTAGGAAGTGGATCATAGAGGATCTTGCTTTATGCCATCAAGTAAGTGTTCTGCCTGTTTTCCTCTAAGTTTTATAGTTTTCTGTCTTACATTTAGGTCCTTAATCCATTTTGAGTTTATTTTTGTGTATGGCATCAGATATGTCTGACTCTTTTGCAAGCCCATGATCTATATACAGTCCATGGAATTCTCCAGGCCAGAATACGGTACTGGGAAGCCTTTCCCTTCCTCAGGGATCTTCCCAACTGAGGGATGAAACCCAGGTCTCCTGCATTGCAGGCACATTCTTTATCAGCTGAGACATAAGGGAAGCACACATGGTGCAAGGAAGTATTCTAACTTCATTCTTTTACATGTAGCTGTCCAGTTTTCCCAGCACCACTTATTCAAGAGTCTATCTTTGCCCCATTGTATACTCTTGCCTTCTTTGTCAAAAAGAAGGTACCCATCCGTGCGTGGGCTTATTTGTAGGTTCCATTGGTCTATATTTTCTGTTTCTGTGCCAGTACCGTACTGTCTGGGTAGGTCTTCACAGAACCGTACAACTTAAGCTTCTTCAGTGTTACTGGTTGGGGCATAGACTTGGGTTACTGTGATATTAAATGGTTTGCCTTGGAAATGAACAGAGATCATCCTGTCGTTTTGAGATTGCATCCAAGTGCTGCATTTAGGACTCTTTTTTGACCATGATGGCGACTCCATGTCTTCTGAGGGATTCCTGCCTGCAGTAGTAGATTTAATTGTCATCTGAGTTAAATTTACCCATTCCAGTCCAGTTTAGTTCGCTGATTCCTAGAATGTTGACGATCACTCTTGCCATCTCTTGTATGACCACTTCCAATTTGCCTTGATTGATGGACCTGACATTCCAGGTTCCTATGCACAGTAATTCAACTCTATGCCCCAACCAGTAACGCTGAAGAAGCTGAAGGTGAACAGTTCTATGAAGACCTACAAGACCTTTTAAAACTAATACCCAAAAAAGATGTCCTTTTGATTACAGGGGACTGGAATGCAAAAGAAGGAAGTCAAGAAACA
>SJYV01055138.1:2347-14695 GCA_006410875.1 Neotragus pygmaeus
AGTTCCTCTTCACTTTCTGCCATAAGGGTGGTGTCATCTGCATATCTGAGGTTATTGATATATCTCCTGGCAATCTTGATTCCAGCCTTTGCTTCTTCAAGTCCAGCGTTTCTCATGATGTACTCTGCATAGAAGTTAAATAAGCAGGGTGACAATTACAGCCTTGACATACTCCTTTTCCTATTTGGAACCAGTCTGTTGTTCCATGTCCAGTTCTAACTGTTGCTTCCTGACCTGCATACAGATTTCTCAAGAGGCAGGTCAGGTGGTCTGGTATTCTCATCTCTTTCAGAATTTTCCACAGTTTATTGTGATCCACATAGTCAAAAGCTTTGGCATAGTCAATAAAACAAAAATAGATGTGTTTCTGGAACTCTCTTGCTTTTATGATGATCCAGCAGATGTTAGCAATTTGACCTCTGGTTCCTCTGCCTTTTCTAAAACCAGCTTGAACACCTGGAAGTTCATGGTTCACGTATTGTTGAAGCCCGGCTTGGAGAATTTTGTGCGTTACTCTACCAACGGTGGGGATGAGTGCAATTGTGCAGTAGTTTGAGCATTCTTTGGCATTGCCTTTCTTTGGGATTGGAATGAAAACTGCCCTTTTCCAGTCCTGTGGCCACTGCTGAGTTTTCCACATTTGCTGGCATATTGAGTGCAGCACTTTCACAGCATCATCTTTCAGGATTTGCAATAGCTCAACTGGAATTCCATCACCTCCACTAGCTTTGTTCGTAGTGATGCTTTCTAAGGCCCACTTGACTTCACATTCCAAGATGTCTGGCTCTAGGTGAGTGATCATCGGGGTCATAGATATTCCTTATTGATGAAGATTTTTGTGACCAGCCTGCAGCCTGCCAGGAGGTTGGCAAAAACCCTGAGGTTGGGTTTGCACCTGAGTAACTAAGAGAAACTAGTGCTACGAGTGGAGTAATATATTCCCCCTACTGGGTTGTAGGTAGGTACCTGCATTCATTAAAGTTTTATAACCACAACTTCATCATAGCTATGACATGGGGAAATTAAGCAAAGGACTTTTGTTCATCACATGAATGAATGAACTGGAAGAAGAGCAATATAGCCCAGAGAATGCCCCGGAGATAGTGTGCAGTGACCTGAGAACTCTGGTCACTTTAATTAAACCTTTAATTACTTAAAGCAAAAGCAATCAAAACAACAACAAAAAAATGCCAACTATACCCAGAGGATAGATCTGTAGAACATATTCTACACACGTGTTTGGGGAACATTTGGAAATTTCTTGGACAGAGAAATGAATGCCCTCTTGTGATCCAAGAAAGGGTCTGAAACCATTGCTACACATTTTTTTAAAGTGATCAACTATTAAAGTTACAACACAACAAGGGCTGGAGAGGGAAATTTACTGCCTTTACTAGGGAAAAAGCAACACAGAACTGATACCAAAGTATTAATTATAATTCCATTTTGATTGTAAAATAGTTTTTTATTCACACTTTGCTGTTTTCCAAGCATTTCAGCATTAGTATCTATTGCTCTTATAGTTGTAAAATGTTCATTTGATTTTAAAATTTTATACATTCAAGGTGTATATTATGATGTTTTGATTCACATATACTAACTAATATGATATGTGTGTGGAGTGAGCACTGGAAATCTACTCTGTCAGCAAATTTCTAGTATACAACACAATATTATTAACTCTAGTCACTATGTTGTACGTTAGACCTCTATACTTACTCATCCTACATAACTTCAACTTTGCATAGGCAAAGTTTGGATAGGCATCTCCCATTTCCCCCACCTTCCTGCCCCTGGTAACCCATCTTTTTGCTCTCTGCTTCTGTGTATGCAACTTTAGATCCCACATGTAAGTGAGATTACATAGTATTTCTCTTGAGTCTGGCTTGTTTCACTTAATATAATATCTCCAGATTCATTCATATTGTCAGCAGTGGCAGCATCTCCTTTTTAAAGCTGTGTATAGATAACACTATTTCTTTATCCATTGATCCATCAATATACATTTAGGCTGTTTCCATGTGAATAATGCAATGACTTTAGGAATGCTGGTATTTCTTTGAGGTACTGAGGTATAGTGTTATCCATAATGGCTGTACCAATATATATTCCCACAAACCAACATACAAGGGTTCCCTTTCTATGCAGTCTTTTTTTTCTTTTTCTTTTTTTTACTTTATTTTACTTTACAATACTGTATTGGTTTTGCCATACATCAACATGAATCCACCACAGGGGTACACGTGTTCCCCATCCTGAACCCCCCTCTCCTCTCCCTCCCCATACCATCTCCCTGGGTCATCCCAGTGCACCAGCCCCAAGCATCCTGTATCCTTATACAGTCTTAACAACTGCTTGTTATCTTTCATTGTTTTGATAACAATTATCTCAACAGGGGTNGGTACACGTGTTCCCCATCCTGAACCCCCCTCTCCTCTCCCTCCCCATACCATCTCCCTGGGTCATCCCAGTGCACCAGCCCCAAGCATCCTGTATCCTTATACAGTCTTAACAACTGCTTGTTATCTTTCATTGTTTTGATAACAATTATCTCAACAGGGGTTTTTTTTATATTTACAAGTCATGTAACTATGTTATAAAAAACATTATAGACAGATATTAAATTTAGATATATATTATTTCCAATATTACAAAATAAATAGTTCATTTCAAATTTTGAAAGATTTACACTTCAGAAGTTTCATGTTTATTGAGATTATAGCTATCCTAGACCTCAGTCTGTGGTTTATCACAAACAAATCAATAAGCCCTACTGTATTTAGAAATAATTAAAATATCCTTCCTGAATCTGCTCTTCAAACTAATACTTTATTTCTTTCAGCTCCTCCTTAGATAATATGGATTAGAGTTTCTTTGTTCAAGGTTAATATTACAATCATTTAACACAGCATATTGTGGACACTAACCAGTCAGAGTGGTGATGGACAGGGAGGCCTGGGGTGCTGTGATTCATGGGGTCGCAAAGAGTCAGACACGACTGAGTGACTGAACTGAACTAATCAGAACCAGATGCCAACTAAACAGAAAAGATACAGATGAATCAGAATATATGCCAACCAATCAGANGGAGGCCTGGGGTGCTGTGATTCATGGGGTCGCAAAGAGTCAGACACGACTGAGTGGCTGAACTGAACTAATCAGAACCAGATGCCAACTAAACAGAAAAGATACAGATGAATCAGAATATATGCCAACCAATCAGAACAGACAAAAGTGAGTGCTAGAGGACAATTCTAGAAGCTTCCCCTGCTATGCAAGACATGACCTCCCCAGTCGCTAAACCATGAGAGATAGCCAGAAGTACACGGAAGGGACAGGAGGTTTAGGGTAGCAACCAACAACCAATCCATATGAGAACATTTTGGTATTTTAATTTGGCTAGCATAAGAATGCACTCTGGCTGAGTATCAGGCCTGCCTTCACTTTACTTCTTTCTAAAGTCCTACAGGGTGCTCTATGTTTCTTTTTAAATTTTACAACTGTCGAGTTATGATTAAAGTGATAGCTGACTTTGTAGAAAGAAGTGTAGCCTAAGTGGAAGTTAAAGAAGATGCCAATGAGAAATAGCCTAATTAATCTTTTTTTTTTTTTTTTACAACCATATATGTATGTTTGGTGGCTCAGTCTGACTCTTTTGCAACCCCATGGACTGTAGCCTGCTAGGCTCCTCCACCCATGGGATCTCCCAGGTAACAATACTAGAATAGGTGGCTATTTCCTTCTCCGGGGGATTTTTTTGACCCAGGGATCAAGCCCACATCTCTTGTGTCTCTTGCATCGGCAGGTTGGTTCTTCACCACTGCAACACCTGGGAAGCCTCATTTACAACCATGAAAAAATTCAAATACTGCAGATGTTTAGTATCTCTGGGGTATGAGGCATGGCTCAAAGTGAGAGCTTGCCAGGCACTACGTACAAGAGCAGTTAGCCTGTGTCTCTTACAACCAAGTGATTTTCCCTTTCTTTAATTCCCCCACGAGGTAACTTGTTTTCTGGAGAAATTGAATCCAAGCATCTCAGAATTCAGAATCAGTGAAGCACAGTAAAAGTCCAGGTGCAGTGCCATACTAGAAACAGGAAGACTCAGTTGAAAGTATTGTATCCAGGCCCCTTCTCTCACCCAAATTCTGACATATTCACAGACAGGCCTTTGGAGGGTTCATCTCTGGAGAAAATGTTGGTGGTTATATAAAATGATACAAACACTTTGTGAAATAGTTGGTAGTTTTTTTAAAGACAAATACACGNAAGATAAGTTCAAACATGACACCTGTGAATGTGACCTTATTTGGAAGCAGTGTCTCTCCAGATGTAATCAAGTTAAGATGAGGTCATACTGGAGCAGAGTGACCCTACATCCAATATGACCGATGTTCTTATGAGAAGAGACCTAGACTGACACAGGAACAACCAGGGACAATGGCCATGTGACATCAGAGGCAGAGACCACAGCGCTGCAGCTGGAAGCCAAGGAACACAAGGAAGGCCAGTGAACACAAGAGGCTGGAAGGAAGGATTGTCCCCTGGAGCCTCCAGGGAGAGCACGGCCCTGCCAGCACCTGGATTTGGGATCTGTAGCCTCCAGAACAGGGAGATGATAAACTCCTGCTGTTGTAAGTCACTCAGTTTGCAGTACTAGGTTCAGTTCAGTTCAGTTCAGTCGCTCAGTCGTGTCCAGCTCTTTGCGACCCCATGAATCACAGTATGCCAGGCCTCTCTGTCCATCACCAACTCCTGGAGTTCACCCAGACTCATGTCCATCAGGTCAGTGATGCCATCCAGCCATCTTTACAGTAGTTCTAAAAACTGACGCTCTAGCCTGAGCCCACACTTCTGTCTCCTCAGCTTTACTAAGATTCCTAACTGCTTCTGCTGTCCCCCTTCCAGTGACCATTGGAGGACTCTCTTAACTCCCACATCAGACCACATCCCTCCTCTGCTCTGGACCGTGCAAGGCTTCCATCCCACTTCCAGTCCCTGCCCACTGCTCAGAGACCAGCTCCCTCCCGTCCCCCTGCTCACTATCCTCAGACATGCTGGTCTTCCTGTTGCTCCTCCAACCTGCCAGGTCGCTCCTTCCTGGGGACCCCCTGTCTCAGGCCTCCTCCCCCAGGTGACTGCATGGTCCCCCTACCTTCATGTTACTCAGACCCCGTGAGGCACCAGCTCCTCAGGGAGGCCAGGATGTCATCCCACCCACCTCTCTCTCTGTCACATCCTCCCCATAAGCCCCGTGAAGGCAGGGCCTTGTCCTCCTGCTACACAGGCTCCCACACGTATCGGGCACAGAGAGACCTGGGCAGTGACACCAGCAACTGGCGAGACCAGCAGAGAGGGCGTCTCTGATCTGGGTGCTCGGCTACCCAACCTCGCTTCTTGTGTTAATGGTAGATGCTCCTGAAGCAAACTATGTATAACAATCACCTGGATACAAACAGGTATTAGTATCTCTAATTTCTAAGTAATACACTTTGACTTAAGTCATGGAGGAAGAAATAAAAAGTTCTAAATAAACATTACACTTAACAGATTTCATTAGAAGAGTGATGATTCAGTAACCTGGGGTTTATGTAGCTTAGAGTGTGAAAGAAAGTGAAAGTCGCTCAGTCATGTACAACTCTTTGCGACCCCATGGACTATACAGTCCATAAAATTCTCCAGGCCAAGGTACTAGAGTGGGTAGCCTTCCCCTTCTCCAGGGGACCTTCCCAACCCAGGGATCAAAACCAGGTCTCCTACATTGCAGGAGGATTTCCTACCAGCTGAGCCACAAGGGAAGCCCTAGAGTGTCGGCTTAGAGTGCAGTAGTGATACTTCTGGGCTTTCCAGGTGGCGCTAATGGTGAAGAACCTGCCTGCCAATGAGACAGTGTTCAATGATAAGAGACTCAGTTTTAGTTCCTGGGTCGAGAAGATCCCCTGGAGGAGGGCATGTCTACCACCTCCAGTATTCTCGCCAGGGAAATCCCATGAACAGAAGAGCCAGGTGGTCTACAGGTCTTTGGATTCATCCTCCAAGGCATGAACAGCAGCTCTGAGAAGAGGGCATAAAACTCAGAGAGAAGAGGGNAGAAGATCCCCTGGAGGAGGGCATGTCTACCACCTCCAGTATTCTCGCCAGGGAAATCCCATGAACAGAAGAGCCAGGTGGTCTACAGGTCTTTGGATTCATCCTCCAAGGCATGAACAGCAGCTCTGAGAAGAGGGCATAAAACTCAGAGAGAAGAGGGTGTATACCATGAATGCGAGGAGAGTGACTTGCGGGGATGTCTGTCCTTGGACACACCTGAGTGCTAGCAATTCCACAGACTTCTAGAAACTACTTACATCTCTCAGTATCAGAATCTGACTTGCATCTTCTAGGTACTGCAGCTGATGAGTCACCAAGATTGTGATCTTCTCCTTCAATACCTGACAAATACACCTACAAGTGTAAATGGTACAGTATGCAAAAGCACGTTAATGGGGGTGCTTCAAACTGGAAACTTATATTTTGCAAAGAATAAGACAAAGACCACACAGCAGTCAAAGATATGCAGTTTAAATACCAAACCAATAATAAATATTAAATAAACATAAATCAATTAATCCGACTAGGTTCTTAAATTTATCAGCAGCAAATTTGAACCTAACTCTGCTTTAAAAATTCTAAAAAGCAGTCCACTGAAGGAGGCACAAATAGCTAAGGTTTTTTAATAAAACTCAGCTTAACAAGTATATACATGTTTCATAAAGAAAAAAAATTGAGTAATACTGAGATTCCAAAATTCTACTGAACTAAAATACTATTTTATTGCTATGTAGGAATGAGAGGAGAGGGATCTATGTCATATAAAAATGTGTACATTCTTAGACAGCTTTCTCAGTGATTATAATTAATGATGTAAATATTAACAAGAACAACAACAACAACAAAAACTAATAGATTCTTGATAATCTTTACAACAGTGCATTTGCTAGACACTTGTTCCCAAAGAATGTGATAAAAAAACAAATGCCAGCTTGGCCTCCATTAGTCTCTACAATATTCTAGAGGAATATTCCATCCAGGAAGTAAGTCTTCTTCCATTAGGACTGAATATTTTCCAAACATGAAAATAAAAGAACAGAATCCAAGTGGCCTGAATCACAGTGGAAATCACCCAAGGTCTCAGCATGTGCCAGTTCTCTATAGTCAAGACCCCCTCACTGCTGCTGCTCCAGCTAAGTCACTTCAGTTGCGTCCAACTCTGAGCGACCCCATAGACGGCAGCTCACCAGGCTCCCCCGTTCCTGGGATTCTCCAGGCAAGAAAGAACACTGGAGTGGGTTGCCATTTCCTTCTCCAATGCATGAAAGTGANAATCTGACTAGGTTCTTAAATTTATCAGGAGCAAATTTGAACCTAACTCTGCTTTAAAAATTCTAAAAAGCAGTCCACTGAAGGAGGCACAAATAGCTAAGGTTTTTTTAATAAAACTCAGCTTAACAATTATATACATGTTTCATAAAGAAAAACAATTGAGTAATACTGAGATTCCAAAATTCTACTGAAGTAAAATACTGTTTTATTGCTATATAGGAATGGGAGGAGAGGGATCTATATCATATAAAAATGTGTACATTCTTAGACAGCTTTCTAGGTGATTATAATTAATGATGTAAATATTAACAACAACAACAACAAAAACTAATAGATTCTTGGTAGTCTTTGCAACAGTGTATTTTCTAGACACTTGTTCTCAAAGAATGTGATTAAAAAACAAATGCCAGCTTGGCCTCCATTAGTCTCTGCAATATTCCAGAGGAATATTCCATGCAGGAAGCAAGTCTTCTTCCATTAGGACTGAATACTTTCCAAACATGAAAATAAAATAATGGGATTCAAATGGCCTGAATCACAGTGGAAATCACCCAAGGTCTCAGAGCACGTGCCAGTTCTCTATAGTCAAGACCCCCTCACGACGGTGGGATTCTCCAGGCAAGAAAGAACACTGGATTGGGTTGCCATTTCCTTCTCCAATGCATGAAAGTGAAAAAGGAAAGTGAAGTCGCCCAGTCATATCCGACTCTTAGCGAACCCATGGACTGCAGCCTACCAGGCTCCCCCGCCCGTGGGATTTTCCAGGCAAGAGTACTGGAGTCGGGTGCCATTGCCTTCTCCAGATCCCCTCACTATTCAACCTTAAATATTTTTCACAGGAAAAAACAAAAAAACAAAAAAACTTGCTCCTACCTTTTAAATGCAGACTGCTAGGAACTCAGCGCAGTCTAACCCCAAAGGGTCCACAACCCCTCTAAGGAAGCAAGTGCCAAGGTCCGGGCCCATGTGATCACAGGCAGGTCTGAGCGCCCCAGCCCTTCGCAGAGAAAATCTCTCGGGAACCTGGGCCAGAGCCCAGCCTGTGCGTGAGTCAGATGGGGAGTCTGCAGGCGGCAGGCTGCAGCTCAGTCCCGCTCAGGAGCCTGGTGGACAAGAGACTAAAGCTCAGTTTCTTCATCTCAGAACATCAATGACAACGTCATCCACACGTTCTGAGAAATCAAACCACCAACACGCTCAGTAAACGTCAGCCTCCTTCTCCGCTCCTCCCTAACCATAAGTGGCCCTGTGCTTTGGACTCAGTACAGAAGAGTCCTAAGGGGACACTCTGGACACTGGGTCTGTGATCAGAATCAGGACCCCAGGACATAGACACACAAACCAATGTTTCATTAAGTCCAAAAGGATTCATTTTTACCCTTTAACATGTGCTAGTTCAGCGTTCATACTAAGTTTCTTAACTAACACTTTTTTTATATATTGTACTAAAGCATTTAAATAGAATTTTTTCTCCTTAATTCATAGTTACCTGCCAGTAGTCTCAGAAAATTTGTTAATTGTTAGAAGATTGGATTTGTTAATCAAATCCAGTGGGCTGTTATGTCCAAGATGGACTAACACAAAAGTTTTAAAATGTTTTCTCAACAGTCCATCACAAATGAGGTAACATAATTATAACGAAGTGATCAGTTGATGGCTTTATATTTTTTCCTAAAAAATGCTTTTATCCAAATCATTAGGAAGATACACTATTTTGCAAGTTTTTAGATTAAAAATTTCCAAGTCATGACACAGAAATTACTGAGTCAGCAACCAGTTGTTTAGTTGTTGTTCAGATATAAAGACTGTGTTAATCCTATAATCCCACATAGAATCATATATAAGGGCTAGCCCCTGATAGCTCGGTTGGTAAAAATCTGCCTGCAATGAGGGAGACCTGGCTTGATCCCTGGATTGGGAAGATCCCTTGAAGAAGGGAAAGGCTACCCACTCCAGTATTCTGGCCTGAAGAATTCCTACAGTCCATGGGGTCGCAAAGTGTCAGACATGACTGAGCAACTTTCACTTTTTGCTTTAAGAGAGGACACATCCCATGGTGAAGGGGACACAAATGAAACAGACAGAGGCCCCACCTCCATTCATTCAATCAACAGAGGTTTGTTGAGGAGCCAGGCACTGTCCTCAGTTCTGAGGATACGCTGAAGTCAAGATAGAAGACAGTACTCTGCACTATGCACAAGGGGACGCACTGAACAATTATAGAAAATGCACTATTGTGCCATGATGTGTGCTCTAAAGAAAAAGCAAGGGGGGCTGCTGTCTTAGATAGGGAGACACGGGAGCCCTGAGACTCTCTGGGGAAACATCCTGGAAGAAGACACAGCAGGTGCAGAAATTCTGGGACTGAACACTCTAGGCTGAGGCACCTTCCTGCATTTACAGCTTAGGGGCTGGTGGGGGTACTCATAAATGGCCAAGTGCACCCACTGAGGCTGTGGGAAGACAGAGGGCACGGGCGCCCCCTGGAGGAGAAGGAGGGTAAGGCAGGGCCCGTCTTCCTTCTGTGTCCTGTGCACTGCTCCTGGCTCTGGAACAGAGGGACCAGTGTGCACAGACAGACAGGGGTGAGAAAGGACCCCACAGAGCCAGCACAGCTGGATACTGAGTGAATATGCAGAAAAGCTAGAAATGCTGATGGGGGCAGAAGAAGCCTGTTCTCCGTCTGAGGACCTGAAGCTGCTTCCTGAATATGAAGAGGGGTCTGAGAAGGGCTGGAGCAGGAGGGTGAACTGTGTAGACAGCAGCATAGGAGTCTGATCAGGACAGACCTGAAGATTTGATAATGCAGGAGGTGGGGGTCTGGGATGTGGGGCTGAACCAGGACCGGATCCACAAACTGGACACAGGTTAGACACCATCATTTCACCCAAGGCCCCTCACCTTCTGTAGGTGACAGAACCCATTTAGTGTTTACAGCATAAACTGTAAAACTCACAAACCTTAATGGCCATCCTCCATTACTGAAGAAACCTGCTAATCATAAGTAAAAGTGTGATTCATTCACTTTTAATACAAAACCCTTCACATGACTAAGCTTCCATGTGACCACCATCTCTCATAGCATATTGTTCCATCCAGTTCTCTAACTTGAGAACACTCTCCAGCTGCTGCTGAATGATTTCCTAATTTGCTTTCATGCTCTCTGCTTTTGCTTTAAGTCACCATAGAGAATGTGGTTCTGATCAGTAAACAACAGTTTTAAGCCNTTCACTTTTAATACAAAACCCTTCACATGACTAAGCTTCCATGTGACCACCATCTCTCATAGCATATTGTTCCATCCAGTTCTCTAACTTGAGAACACTCTCCAGCTGCTGCTGAATGATTTCCTAATTTGCTTTCATGCTCTCTGATTTTGCTTTAAGTCACCCTAGAGAATGTGGTTCTGATTAGCAAACAACAATTTTAAGCCTGCTTCTATCAAATATATAGATGTGGTGTACCCAAAATATTTGAGAGGATTTTATAAATATCTCCTGTGTTTGAAAAAGAGCTCAGGAGAACTTTTGTGATCAGCACAGTATATTTGACACCAGCTGCCTTCCCTTGTGACATGGATGCAACGACCAGTAGAATCTGTTTCTGCCGTGATGGGGAACTTGTACAGATGCACACAAGACATTTGTGAGCTCAGGGTAGGGCGCTGGGAACAAGGAGGCTGAGATACTCACAATGCCAAGAGGGTGGGGGTGGGGAATCCCTGTCATAGCACGAGCTCCTGTCCCTGAACTCATGACAAGACACAGGCACTTCTCTAAGGGAACATTGACCAAGCCATGAACAGGAGAGGCTGGGAATGGAGGGTCAGATCAGAGAGCTGGAGGCCATGCCATGTGTCATCTGCCCTGTTCTCTTATGTTCTCAAAGATTCAGTGCTACTATGTAGGTTTGTATGTGTGTTACAATATATATAACATGAAGTTTACCATTTTAACAATTTTAAGCACATAGCTCAGTGGCATTAAGTATATTCACATAGTTGTGCAGTCATCACCATCATCCATCTCCACGACTCTTTCATCACCCCAACACTGAGCACATTTTACACCCGGGCAGGTCCCACCAAAGACTAACGACCCTGCTTAGTGGATGTGGAATCCCAGTCCCTCGTGTCCAGAGCTCAGAGCTCCTCACACATCTCCCTCTCACACACTGAACTCTGCTGGAGTCTCTTTACTTTACTATTCTGGGCCTGCTGTAAATCAGTCATGTCCCCTCAGATTCACTTGACACTTTAAGCATCTGTACTGTAGAACTTAGTGACAGAGACTTTTAAAAGGTAATCATCACCCTTAATTATACTGGACCTAATCTAATCTGACTGGTGTGCTTANTATTCTGGGCCTGCTGTAAATCAGTCATGTCCCCTCAGATTCACTTGACACTTTAAGCATCTGTACTGTAGAACTTAGTGACAGAGACTTTTAAAAGGTAATCATCACCCTTAATTATACTGGACCTAATCTAATCTGACTGGTGTGCTTAGATGAAGAGGAGACTAAGACACCAGGAATGGACACAAGCATGTAAATCAGTTAAGTTAGAACACACCCTTCCACCATGCACAAAAGTAAATGCAAAATGGATTAAAGACTTAATCATAAGATATGACACCATAAAACTCTGGAAGAGATTAGAAGCAAACTTTCTCTGACATAAATTATACCAATGTTTTCTTAGGTCAGTCTCCTAAGGCAATAGAAATAAAGGTAAAAATATACAAACGGGGGCTTCTCTGGTGGCTCATTGGTAAAGAACCCATGTGCCAATGCAGGAGACATGATTTCGATCCCTGGTCCAGGAGGGACCCTCATGCCATGGAGCTTAAGTCCATGGACCACAACTACTGGGCCCGTGCTATGGGGCCCAGGAGCCTCAACTACTGAGCCCACATACCCTAGAGCCGGTGCTCTGCTCAAGGGGAGCCACTGAGATGAGAAGCCCACACACTGCAACTAGCGAGAA
>SJYV01055139.1:0-17449 GCA_006410875.1 Neotragus pygmaeus
TATATATATATGTATGTGTGTGTATATATGTATATACATATACACACACATATCTATCCCATAGTATCTCCTATAAAAGCCACTTCTTTAAGATCAGGAAATATAACAATCTTCCTTAAAATATACAAATAACCACAGAGAATTAAACAAAGTGAGGAGACAGAGGAATATTTTCCAAAGGACAGCAGGAAACTGAAAAGAACTAAGTGAAGTGTTAATTAATCTACTCAATACAAAATGCAAAGTAATGATTATAAAGATGCTCAATTAATTCAGGAGAATGGGTGAAAATAATGAGGAGTTAAACAAAGAGTTAGAAAATATAAAGAAGAACCAAAGAGAGCCAAAGGAAACAACTGAAATAAACTAGAAGGAATCAACAATAGAGTACATGATAAGAGGAATGTATCAGTGAACTGGAAAACAAGAGTAGTACAAATTACTCCAGCTGAGCAGAAAAACAGAATAAAGAATTGAAAAAGAGGGACAGTTTAAGAGATATCTGGGACAATATCAAGTATACTAACATTCACATTATAAGGGTCCCAGAAGGAGAAGAAAGGGGCAGAGAAATTATTACAAGTAATGATTCCTGAAAACCTCCCTAACCCAGGAAAGAAAACAGACATCCAGGTCCAGGAATCACAGAGGGTCCCAAATAAGATCAGCCCACAGAAGTCCACACAAAAACACATTTGTAATTAAAATGTCAACAAAAAAGAGAAAATCTTTAAAAAGCAAGGGAAAAGCAATTTATTATACATAAGATAACTCCCCAAAAAAACAATAGCTGACTTTCCAGCAGAAACTCTGCAGGCCAGAAGGGAGTGGNGAAGAGTTGACTCATTGGAAAAGACTCTGATGCTGGGAGGGATTGGGGGCAGGAGGAGAAGGGGACGACAGAGGATGAGATGGCTGGATGGCATCATGGACTCGATGGACGTGAGTCTGAGTGAACTCCGGGAGTTGGTGATGGACAGGGATGCCTGGCGTGCTGCAATCCATGGGGTCGCAAAGAGTCAGACACGACTGAGCGACTGAACTGAACTGAACTGAAAGGCTTTCACTGTATTAGAATTTCAGTGTTGTTGTTGTTGTTGAGTCACTAAGCTGTGTCTGACTCTTCTGCAACCCCATAGAATGTAGCCTGCCAGGTTCTTCTGTCCATGAGATTTCCCAGGCAAGAATACTGAAGTGAGTTGCTGTTTCCTTCTCCACAGGATCTTCCCAACCTAGGGATCAAACCCCAGTCTCCTACATTGGCAGGTGGATTCTTTACTTCTGAGCCACCGGGGAAGCCCACTAGAATTTCAGTATAAAATAGTAAAAATGCAGGCAAGGAGGTAGGGTTAGCCACACTTGATTATGAAGAGATAGATTTCAACTAGAGTGGTTTTGTACTATCAGAGGCTTCGATAAGTATTCATTGCCCAGTGGTTTGTAGCATGTTCCACTTTATATTCAAAGGAATTCCTTCTTATGAGAATAGCTATATGGGGAATTCGATTCACCTCAGGATTCAATGAGTCAGCTGCTGCAGGCTTTGCCACTCATTTTTTGAGTAAGCCTAGGCAAGGGAAAAAAAAATGTATACAAAACAATCTCAATCTTCCATATAAGAATTTAAAGTGAAAAGTCATAGCCTTCTGAAAAACAAGAAACCCCAAAGCGTATATAAATTCTATGGCAATAGTGGTTTTGATATTGTCTGAAGTCAAGGTACCATTTGGTGCTAGGAGGTGACAATTTATTCCATGGAGTCGGTAAAAACAATCATGAATATTTTGAGACATTTGTTCATGATGTAACTGTAAGTTTAGTAATTAAGGGTTTGCACTCAGAAGTAAAACTTTCTGAAACAAATTCCGCCTCCATCACTCACCACCTCTGTGACCTTAGACAAATGGTACCTCCTAGAGTTTCTTTCTGGAGAAGGAAATGGCAACCCACTCCAGTACTCTTGCCTAGAAAATCCCATGGAAGGAGGAGTTTTGTGCAAGCTACTGTCCATGAGGTCTCAAAGAGTCGGGCACGACTGAGCAGAAAAAGAGAGAGAAAGGGAGAGCTTCTTTGTCTTCATCTGTAAGATGCAGGTCATGCTGTGTGACCCACTGGGTTGCTGGGAAGAACACGTGCTTGACACAAGGGGATAGTGAATGGTAGATACTGTGTTATATTAAATCACATGCAATCTTTCTAAGAACCCCGGAAAAGCAATAGTTGTCATCCCTATTTTATCAAAAAGGAAACTAATACCCCTATAAATGAAGGTATTTGCACAAAATCATTCAATGAAGAGTCTTCTCATCTCAGAACTAACACAATACTACATACAGTTGTCTCTCCCATGCTGAAATCTACAAAAAGATCCCATAGTTTCCTCCCATATCCATGGGCTCAGGCAAATCACAATGTGAGTTTCAGGCATAATGACTATCACATAAGACTAGCCTTGGGCAACAGTGTATAGATTTATTACAAGCTGAAAATGTGATCCTATTCCTCCAAAACAGTATGCAATTCTGAGGCTTCCCCTTGGATTCCTCTAGATAATGAATGCTGCAGAAGTGTGTAATGTGGAGAAAGCCTAAAAACAAAGGCATCCCTGGGGAACACAGCAATTGGAGTGATTTTCTCTGGCCTGGACTCTTTAAGCGTCCAATCTCCTGAGTGGGAACTCAGGCAGCCTGAAGGGAAAAGACAAAAATAATTCATACCAGCTGATACTAAAAACAGACCCAAGGCTCATTATAGATAGGTAAGGTAGGTAGATAGATAGATAAATGTACATATTTGACCCTTAGGCCCCAGGCTTCCCAGTTTATCTTGGGAGTTTTGTTTTTTTTTCCTTCCAGTCTGACTCATTAATTTTTGTCTGCTTTCCATAGGATTTGCCCCAAGCCTCATACCCACTGAGATGAACTTGCTGAAAAGGGCTCAGATGATGTCCTAAGTCTGGAGTGAATTGAATACCATCAGCAGCTCCTACAGAAATGTCCTTGAAATTTTGACATTCTTCAGACCTCAGCTCACTAAATTTCCTGCCCAGGAAGCAGGGTAAAATACTAACTTGTATGCCCCTAGATCCTAAACCCATGCAAGTACAAAATTGAACACATGAGCAGTTTTACCTTAATGACATACGTATTATTTTCTGCTATTTTTCTCCTGAACAAATTAACGTATGCCAAAGTTCAGCACTTGTACCCACGCCTCCAGGTGGAGTTATTTCCTAGCTACAGGGACAGACTTTCTCACACCGTGCTGAGCACTGGGCGGTTGCTTGAACCTCTGTCCCTAGTGTGTGGATCTTAAAACTCTTAAGCATCTGTCCTCTCCCTGCACAGGCATGGTCTTTATAGAATTTCACATTTGGAAGGGCCCTTAAGAGGCCATCCTGGCTTATTTCACAGAAAGGAGATCAAGGTCCTAGGAGTCACATAGTCATACTGCTTCCCAGTGAGAGAAATCCAAGTGCCTCGGTTGAGTCCACGTTTCTCTATGTCACCCTGTTCTTTTCTTTTATAATTCCAAGGGCCTCTCGGATCTTGAGAGAGCTGTTTGGAGGCACATGGGTACCTGAACACAATCGTTAAGCTGGGAAGTCAGTGTCTGTAACAGATACAGCAAAAAACAGGAGCCCGACCAAGACAAGCTGCAGGGAGAGAGACTGTACTGGTACCAGGTCTCCGTGTGGCCGCCTGATATTACACCTGTGCTACCGGATGGCCACGCCGGCCGCCTAGGGGGCAGAGGAGGGCTCGTGAAATAGCTGCTCATATAAGGCACAACCTAGCTGCAGCGGAAGCTACTCGAGTAGCTCGCTGAGAAGAGCAAATTCTGTCTTTGCAGCCTCCTGACATCGAACTACATGGTATGATTAGAAGGAATAGCCAGTCTTTTATCTTCGCCCCGAAATTCATCCCTCCTGGTTCACTGGGTGGTGCCTGAAACCTTTCCATTATGAAGGAGTTTGGAAGTCCTAAGGGAATATGGAAATTACCTTGTCCACCTTTCTGAATATATAGATGAGAAAAATAAAGCCTCAGAGACTTTACACAGTTCTACCCAGGGCAAACAGCCTCGTCCAGAATCTCTGGAAGCAGGATCCCTGAAAAAGTAGTTTAGCAAGATGTTCCTAAAAAAAAATCTTTAAGTTTCTGAGATCAGGTAGTCTTGGAATGACTACACTCTCAACTCCTTTGTCTCATTCAGGCATCCTCTATTTAACACTTATTAACTCAGTCTCAAAACAAAGAAAACATTTTAGGGATCTGGTCTAAGCTGGCAATGCTGAAACTAGCCCGTGGATACTTAGACTTCAGGACCAAAAAACACACAACTAGCTCANATTCAGGCATCCTCTATTTAACACTTATTAACTCAGTCTCAAAACAAAGAAAACATTTTAGGGATCTGGTCTAAGCTGGCAATGCTGAAACTAGCCCGTGGATACTTAGACTTCAGGACCAAAAAACACACAACTAGCTCAAGCCCAAAGACTATTCCTTGAGGTTAACCACTCATAAAACTTTGTTAAAATGGTATAATTCCAAAGAGAGACACAGCTGTTGTGTGTTGGTCAATAAACTGTTTTATTCGTCTAAGGCTTTTCTAAGAGACAGCACTTGAATCATACGGCCAAACAGGAAAGCGTGAGCCAGAGGCTACTGTCTTGAGAACGTGAATCTACACGAGGGGGCTGAAATTAAACAGGGCAACTGGGAGACCCTGGTTCCCTGAGGAAAAGGAGTCTCAGAAAGAGAAAGTCATTGAAGAAGAGGTGGGCGTCCCTCAGTACGTCAGTCTTTGGGCCCATTCACGTTGCTGCAAGTGGCATTATTGCATTCTTTTTTATGACTGAGTCACATTCTGCTGTGCATATATACCACTTCTTTATCCATTTCCTTGTGGATGGACACCTAAGCTGCTTCCATGAACTGGCTATGGTAAATAGTGCTGCAGTGAACACTGGACTGCATGTTTTTCAAATTATGGTTTTCTCTGGATATATACCCAGGAGTGGAATTGCAGGATCTTATGGTAGCTTGGGAAACTGAGACNCAGGCTCCCCTGTCCATGGGGATTCTCCAGGCAAGAATACTGGAGTGGGTTGCCATTCTCTCCTCCATATTTTCCCGACCCAGAGATGAAACCCAGATCTCCTGCATTGCAAGCAGATTCTTTACTATCTGAACCACCAGGGAAGTCCAGTCAGGAAACTAATGGAGACAAATAAATGTTATTAAACAAGTTATCAGTAGAAATAAAAGCTTAAAATCACACTAAGGGGCCATGAAAATCAGGGAAAAACGTATATGTAGGTTGTCCCACCAAATGGGTGAGATGCAAGAATATTTATTCACCTTGAACTGTCAATCTTTAGTGGAGGGCTCCTCCAAGCTTATATTATTTCCCCAGCAATTTTGACCAGTCAGATCTTCTCCTTCCAGCCACCAAAGAACCAAAGGCAGAAAATCATGGCTGCCTAGTCTGAAATTAGGTGAATTTGCTTGCATATTGTAAATGTAAGGCAAATGGCTAAGGCATCAGTAGCATTTACTACTCTCTCAATATTTTCACCAATCTAGTTACCGCCTCTAAACTCTTGGCCCATATTCTGTATGCCCTCTTGACATCACCACTAAGGCATCACAAATAGTGAACTCATTAAAATGTACATCCCACATTTATTTCTCCTGCAATTTCCCCATTTCATAAAATGGCCATTCCAACACTATATTTGCTCAGGCCAACAAGATTGGAGATGTTCCAAGTTTTCATATTCTCTCATTCTCCCCTTCCATAAAACCTGTCACCATAGTGTGGAGCCTTTTCTGTGTATACACATCTCTACTCAGTGCTCCAATACTTCGGCCACCTCATGCGAAGAGTTGACTCATTGGAAAAGAGTCTGATGCTGGGAGGGATTTGGGGCAGGAGGAGAAGGGGACAGCAGAAGATGAGATGGCTGGAAGGCATCGCCAACTCAATAGACATGAGTCTGAGTGAATTACAGGAGTTGGTGATGGACAGGGAGGCCTAGCATGCTGCAATTCATCGGTTCGCAAAAAGTAGGACACACCTGAGCAACTGAACTGAACTGAACTCAGTGCTCACCCTTTCCTTGGTGATCACTCTCTCAGAGCTGGAATGTGGCAAAAGCTTCTAACTTGTCTGTCTCATTCTCCCAGAGCTCCCTCTGCAGCATCCAGAAAGGTTCTGATTAAAAACTAAGACCTATAATGCCATTCCTCTACTTGAATTTTCTAGTAGTATGCTATACCACTCAGAATAAAAACCGATGTCTCCAAAATGCTTAAAGATGTGTCCCCTAGATTACCTCTCTAAACTCATCTATTACTTCTCTATTGGCTTGCTTCCAACCAGCCAGGCTGATCTTCAAGCTGTGCCTTAGGCACGAAAACATCTCTTTCTGATGCCTTTGCACTTGGTGGTCTCTGGTGCCTCATTGCAGAATAATCTCATCCCATAGCCACTGGGTGGCTCCCTCACTTCTTACTCCTTTGCTAGTGATACTTTCCCTGAAAATTTTAAAGTTACAGATCTTGCAGTCTCCATTTCCTTTTCTTATATTTTGTTCCCATAGCAACTACCACTGAATAAAATAATTTATAATATTTAAATTAAATATTTTACACCATTCTTCCATCCTACAAATAAATAGTTCAGGTAAGGTGNAAAAAAATGGCAACACACTGTAGTATTCTTGTCTGGGAAACCCCATGGACCAGAGGAGCCTGGCGAGCTGCAGTCCATGGGTTGCATAGAGTTGGACATGTCTTAGCAACTAAACAACAGTTTCTGTCGGCCTTAGTACTTGAAGGCTGTTAACTCTTTTTCTGCATTTGGTGGAAGATTTTTTTTTTTTTAACTTGAAAAGATTGTTCCATTTACATCCATTGTGATTGCTGACAGGTTTGGGTTTACTTTTAACACATTATGTCATTTGTATATATTCTATTTTTTTTTCTCTTATCATTTTTGTTCTCCATATAAGATAGTGTGTTCTTTTTTCCGCTCAACTCCCTCCCCCAATACTCCTTTAGATACAGTGTATTTGGTCTATTCTTTTCGTGCTAATTCTAGGCTACTTAAAAATAACTAAAGTTAATAAGTTAGCAAAGTTGATAAAAGGTTATTACTGGTGACTATTAACAAAACATAATTGCTTTTGACCAGTTCTTATTAATACTTAACTGATTTCACAAATTTTGTATGATATGCAGCCTTTGTTTGCTCAGTTTAATCATGTATTTAACATTTCTTTGCTTTTAGTTATTTCTTGAATTTGCGACCTTACTTATGGTACCATCTGTGTTACATCTTGAGGCATATCCTTTAAAATTTTTCTTTAATAAAGGGGTTTTGTTGGTAAACATTTTTTCAGTTGAGTATATTGTTTTTTTCTTTCTTNACTCTCAGCGACCCCATGGACTGCATGTAAAATAGATAACTAATAAGGACCTCCTATATGGCACAGGGAACTCAGTACACTGTAATGACATATAGGGGGAAAGAATCTAAAAATGGTGGAAATATGTATAACTAATTCACTGTGCAGCACAGCAGAAACTAACACAAAATTGTAAATCAACTTGACTCCAATAAAAAGTTTTAAAATAAAAAATAAAAGCATTGAGAAGAGTTTTTAAAAAATAAAGAAAGAATAGGTGGAACATCAATAAAAACACTCCACTCAATGAGCCTTGATAGGCCACTCAGCGATCATCTCCCATTAAAAGGAAACACAACACACACAGCCCCAGCTAAAGAAAGCATCCCCACCACACACCACCATCAAGCTACACCTTTGCCCCAGCCCCCCAAAGAAACAACCACTTTGAAAATTAATTCTTCTCTGTAGACTTCATGTACCAAATTCCTCTCCTGGGCAATCATGTAAAATCTAGCCAGGAATTTATTTTTTTAATTATAAAGAGAGGGTGGTGCTTCTATCAATAAACTCCTGCCTCAATTAGTACAATTATCATCTGGGTTATTATTTTAAGTGTTTGAAATTTCTGCTTAAATAAGGTCACTTTCAATTCAGTAAACACACCAAAGTCATCATCTTAATTCATGGCCAGTCACCCCGGAAATGCTGAGTAAGTAAACACAATCAAGCATTAGCTAACCAGCCACAGATCCACTTGAGTTTATTAATTTCTCTCTTGGCAGAGAAACAAGAAAAGGAAGCAGACCATCAGAGACATTCACGCATCATTCATTCAGTAAATATTTATTACATACCCGGTGCCAGGCACTGTTCTAAGCTAAATATAGATTTCATTGCCTTATTAATATTCAAGCTAGTGAATATATGAATGTTTTAAAGAATGAGATTCCTTCTTCTCCAAAATAAAAATTTTAATTCCTGAGATGCTTTCTTTGTTTCTGCCCAGTGTGCCTTCTTCTGTAGAGTGGATGATACATCCTAACTCTTAAGCTTCAAGCTCTCCATCCCTCCCTTTTAAAGAGCCCCTACCATCACCCCTCAAGTAACTAATGGATATAAACTCATACTAGAGCATTAGTGACACCCTATTTTAGAATATAAATATAAATGGTAAGAAAAGTTCATATCATTGCATTCAGGTTTTTTTGTAAGTTTGGGTTTTGTTTCAGGGGGATTATTTATACTTGCTCAAAGGTGATGGCGCCCCATTCCATTACTCTTGCCTGGAAAATCCCATGGACAGAGGAGCCTGGTGGGCTGCAGTCCATGGTGTCACGAAGAGTCAGACACGACTGAGCGACTTCACTTTCACTTTTCACTTTCATGCATTGGAGAAGGAAATGGCAACCCACTCCAGTGTTCTTGCCTGGAGAATCCCAGGGACGGGGGAGTCTGGTGGGCTGCCGTCTATGGGGTTGCACAGAGTCGGACACGACTGAAGCGACTTAGCAGCAGCAGCAGCAAAAGGCTTTTAATACTAGTACACATATATATTCCAAATGCAGACAGAGTTGTATGCAGACTGGGAATACAAGCTTATCAGGGAACGTCCCTTGCCTTATTAAGGAGCCCCCTGCTCCCTGCCCCTTACCCATTTTCTGACAACACCCCCAAAAGTGGCACCTAGCCAAACTCGATACCCAGGGAAGAAACCCATGGTGAGAACTGACCTCAAACAGGTCACTTTTCACAGCAGTAAAAAAGGGAGTTGCATCGGAGATTTCTGTGATCCCGCTATGGCCTGCGGATTAGGGGTTCCAATCTAGTCTAACCCACTGCACCTCCTTGGGGAGCTGATACAGAGCTCCCCCCTCCTCGACTCCCATGCTTCAGGCCCCCACTCCCCAAAGGACAGCCAGCTTACCAAGTTACACAAATCACCCCCACACAACCCAGAAGAAGAGTCAGGACTCTCCCTCCCTCCCCGGGGCAGTCTCCGGAAGCTGCTGACATCACAAAGGTGTCAACTGGCAACCTCACTGTCCTGTGGCTCTCCCCTGGCTCCCCTTCACTTGCGAGCGCAGGCAGGCAGGCAGGCTTCCAGCAGCAGTCTGGGAGTGAGCAACCAGCAGAGCCGCCAAGCCGGGTGGTGGGGCACCCGGCCTGGCGTGTCAACTTCTGTTCAGCTCTCCTGTAATGGAAAATTGCTTTGCCCAATGCTAGAGTGTTACAGTTCTTTCCAGCGCCCTTCCCCCGCCCCACCCCGCCCCTCGCAGCCTTCTGATCGGAGGGATAGCGCCCGCCGGAAAGTGGAAGGAGGGTAGTCGCCGCGACTTACTATGTCCCTTGCTTCAGGCCCTGGGCCGGGGTGGTTACTCTTTTCCTTCGGAATGGTACTGGTTTTGGGGTCAAAGTGTCCAGATAATTGTCAATGTCAAGACCAAGAAGTGATCTGCACAGGGATCCAGTTAACTGAATACCCCTCTGACATACCCCTGAACACCCGGAGGCTGTACCTGAATGATAACAAGATCCGTTTCTTGCCAGCGATGAACCTAGGACTCCTCAGTGACCTTGTTTACTTGGACTGCCAGAAGAATAGGATTCAGGAGGTGATGGATTATACCTTTGTCGGAGTCTTCAAACTCATCTACCTTGACCTCAGCTTCAACAATCTAACCTTCATCTCCCCATATAGTTTCTCCATGCTCAGCAACCTGCTGCAGCTGAATATCTCCAACAACCCTCATCTGTTATCACTTAACAAGTACACCTTTGCCAACACCAGCTCTTTGAGATACCTGGACCTCAGAAATACCGGCTTGCAGACCTTGGATGAAGCTGCCTTCCAAAACCTCATAACACTTCAGACCCTGTATCTGAGTGGAAACCCCTGGAAATGCAACTGCTTTTTCCTGGACTTCACCATCTACTTAATAGTGTCCCATCTGAACTATCCAGGTGAGGGCTTGATTGCTTGTGGGGATGAGGATATGATGGCATAGAAGGAACTGGTTCCAGAAAAGGTGAAGTCAAAAGGTGATTAGTGTGGGAGAGAAATCTGGGTAAAGCTGATTGAAAGTATTCTTATTGCTCTGCAGGATCCATCCTTGGGTTGACTGGAGAAGCAATAAGGATCAATAGAAAATGTTCTAGAATAGTTATCTAAAGGGCTGAGTTCTGCTCACACTCAGCCCTTACTACTCAGCTGCTGCTAGGGAAGTCTCAATTTCTCTGAGCCTCAGTTTCTTGATCCGTAAAGTGGGGACAATAATATTACCAAACATACAGAGTGTCCTTTCAATATGAGATGATATGAATGGAAATGATAATATACTATTACTGCAAAGTGACAAAGTAATACAAGGACACTGAATTCCCTTGGTAAATTATTTTCATCTGTTTAATTCAGTGACTGACTTTTCCAGGATCTAAAAGTAAATTCATTCATTCCTAACCAGGAGAAAATCCAGTGGTATGATACATAGAAAGGAAAGTTCCATAGAGACGGAGGAGGGACAGCTGAGCCACCTAGACATGAATAAGAGAGGGAGGAGAAGAGAAGGCTTTGGTATCTCCTTTGTGTTCACATGCTAACATGCAAGGAAGGAGAGAACAGCATGAATGAGTGGAGAATGGGCCACCAACGCCCACTGTGTCAAGCAGAGAGATTCCGAACTCACAGGCAGATGCTCAAGTCTTACCTGGTAGAGTTCCCAGCCAGCTGCTGCCACTCTGTCCACTGTCCCCGCGGCTCTGCCGTGGTCCCTGGGGCACTCTGGTGCCTCATCCCTTCTTCTTTTCAGTAACTTTACTGTCCCATTCTCATCCTTCAATTCCCCCACACCACCAATATCACGTTGAGCCAGGGAAGCCAGAGCTTTGGACAAGTGTGAAATAATGAGCCCCTCACAGAAACCTCGGAGCCACTGATGTGATTAAACTCAGTCAGAACCCTGTCTTCTCTGCCTTCCCTGGGTGTGTGTTTTTGAAAATAATTCCATATACCAGCTTCACAAATGTCCTGCTGAAGTTTCCACCCTTAAGTCCAAGTGGCAATATTCTAGAAAGATTCCTGACCAAAATGCCAAGCTTTAAGGGGCACTGGGGGAGAAGGAACTGGGTGATGAGAGCAAGTAAAAATGTGTCCTCCTGGCTTTCTAGGTGGATCTGTCGCTAAATGTCTTCCAGGCAGGGGCTGTACTATGATGGGGCAAGTGATGCAAAATTGGGGCTCCCAGGATGCAAAGTTGAAGGTGGCACCAAGAGAAAGTATCTCCTTCAATTTTGTGCCTGAGGCACCTGGCCCTGCTGTCAGGCACTTCAACTCAAACTGTGTGTGTCGCTCAGTCTTGTCCAACTCTGCAACCCCATGGGGTATAGCCCGCCAGGCTCCTCCGTCCATGGGATTCTCTAGGCAAGAATGCTGGAGTGGGTTCCATTTCCTTCTCCAGGGATCCTCCTGACCCCAGGTTTCCTGCATTGCAGGCAGACCCTTTACCATCTAAGCCAACTCAAGTTAGAATAAATCAAAAGCAACAAACTTTGTCAGACCATTTTCTTAACAGTATAATCATAAAAGAATATAGGAACAGTTTCTTGGGTCGTTTGCCTTGCCTCTCCAGAGGTGATGTCTTCTGCTTTTCTCAACACTGGTGCTGTGGTGGTCTCTAGAAAGCTCTCTAAAAGAAGGTCAATATTAATTATTCTCATACATTAAATGTGGTTCCCAGATGGGATTCTTCCTGTCAGTGTTCGTGTAACTAGCCTGTGGACCAGCATCATCTTCTCTTGCTCCCTCCCCACCATTCATACACATTTTTCTTGAGCAGAAATTGCCAATTTGCTGGGAGGATCCCCTGCTGAAAAGTGTGAAGGAGCTTGGCTTCTTCCCCAGTCCCAAAGCCTTTCACTTCTCCTCCCAGGTAATCTCCCTTAATCAGAATTTTAGCTTTTAAAGTTGTATCTTCTCAGAATTTTCAGACTAACTATGTTGGACTCTTTAACTGAATTCAATCCAGGATTGAACAGGATTATAAACTGAATCTGTTTCAGTCCATGTTTTCAAAAACATCAGAAGCTGGTGTCTATCTTGTCAAGCTCATAAGCTTCTCATGAATGAAGAGTCTGTCTTTTGAGGTAGACAAATCTTTCATCGACTGTCTAGTGGAAGTCCCCCACCTAACACACACACACACGCGCACACACACACACACACACACACACACACACACAAACTGCAAATCTGCTCATCTCACTCTGCTGTTTGGTTAGATCACTTCATGCAGAAATATAGTCCCACTGCCCCAATTCACTATTATTTCTTAAAGGTATCAGTGAGCCCCAGGCCAGACATAGAAGAATTTAGCTTTGTATCAGGTTTTGCAGCTACTGAAGTTTTTCACATATGCAGTTTCATTTTCTTTACTTTGAGTTTCATACCAGCTCTTAGATTTTGTGCCCTAAGACTATGGAAAGAGTATAGAATAGGTATTTTTGACCCTATCCATGGTTGAGAAGATAGATTGGTTCACCCAAAGTCACACAGCTACTAAATGTCAGGAAAGTGGTTTGAACTTCCTGATTTCAAATTCAAGTCTTTTTCTATATGACTGCTATCTCTTAAGTCCTCAAATTATATAACTACAATCCAATAAGTCACTTTAGTTATAAATATGTCATGCCATAAGCATAGGGCCACAGCATCTAAATTTCACCTTTACGTCTTGTCTACATTTGGAACTCACACAAGATCACTTTCATGGGATAATAAGCCCGAGCCATCATAGATTCATTATAATATGCCTGCACTTCCCTTCCAATCCAAGGTTCCACCCCAATCTACCCAAACTCTAAAAGAATAAACCTAACTTCAGTGTTTTCTCTCCTTTGCACCTCATTCAGTCTGGTTCTCCCATCCCATGCATACACACACACATAGACACAAACACACGTGCAAACACATACATACATGCACGTATACAAACACAAAGCTATATCTACACAAACATACATACATATATATACATACTCACACTCTCAACACATATTACATATGCATGACACACATACATGTATACAAATGCACAGATACACACCAACACATGAACAAACACACATAAAGCTGAAAACACACACAGTAGAATTCACTGAATGCTCCACTTGTCCTTTAGCCAGAACTCAACATAATGGAAGACATTTATTTCATGCGACTCTCATATGATGATTCATGGCTCTGTTAGGTGAAAGTATCTTTGCTATTTAGAAACACTCTAGTTGAACTCTCAACCTTTAGCCCACCTATTACACCACATTTTCTATCAAAATCGTAATCTTTGACATGTTCTTGAATGGTATCACATCTCTTCCCCATGTGCCCAAATTTTAGGATATAGGAAAAATTTCAATGAAATAAGCTGAATAACCTGATTGCTTATAAAGGAGAATCAAACTTAAAGATGGGTTTCATTTCGGACCCGGGGAGAATACCAGACCTTACTACTGGAGATTTTGCCAGCAGTGCAGTATTGAGGTCAGTATTACAGCAGAATTATAGTGTGTAGACCGTTTGACAGAGAAGGCCATGGCACCCCACTCCAGTACTCTTGCCTGGAAAATCCCATGGATGGAGGAGCCTGGTGGGCTGCAGTCCATGGGGTCGCTAAGAGTCAGACACGACTGAGCGACTTCACTTTCACTTTTCACTTTCCTGCATTGGAGAAGGAAATGGCAACCCACTCCAGTGTTCTTGCCTGGAGAATCCCAGGGACGGGGCAGCCTGGTGGGCTGCCATCCGTGGGGTTGCACAGAGTCAGACACGACTGAAGTAACTTGAAAAAAAGACCATTTGAAGAGTATGGCAGTGAAGCAAGGAGCTTCATCCTTTCATTCATTTAAATATTTATTATGCCCCAAACAAGCGCTCATGGAGATAACTAGCCAAGAAGCCTGGGACTATGTACAGAGACTCGTGTGACTATGAGTCACCTGCACATATGTGTTCCATGGTTCAGTGGGACACCAGAACTAAACTCACTGGACAGAGCAGGGCAAAGAAGGCAAGCATGTGCCTTTTTGGGTAGAACAAGCACTTGGGAAAGTCTCAGCTGCAGGTGGTGAAGGATGGCCGCCATGCAGGCAGGAAAGCCCAGTGTTAAGAGCTCAGCTTCTGGAGCAAAACAGACCTGAATCATAATCCTAGCCCTGCCACTTAGTATCTGTAGGAAATCAGATAATTCATTTAACCTCTCTGCACTTCAATTTCCTCATCTTTCAGACAGGTCTAATAATAGACCCAACTGCCCAGGGATGGTACAAGGATGAAATGAGAACATTTATGAACTTCCATTAGCATTAAGACTGGCACAGTATAAACATTCAATAAATGAATGGTAGGCAGATGTAGGAAAGGCAGAAGGTACGGAGAGAGTACCAGTTATCAGTCAGGTGGCCAATGGGGCAAGCAGTGGACTTCAGCAAGGCTCGGCGGTATTTGAGGACAGTGTGCCTTGTCCAGGAGACATGCCTGTACAGATGCATGTGGGGATATAAATAGGCTATGAGAAGGTGGGCAGCAGGTCTCAGGACACTCATCCCTGAGAAAATGGGATGGAGGGAATCCTGAAGGGAGTTGGATATTGGATGAATTATGAATATAGGAACTCAGACCCTGGCGGGGAGGATGGGGAACAGAATCTCAAATAAAAGCATGGTCTCAGCTGGACCATGAGACTCAGGGCTGGACCAGCATCAGTAAGGGGATTCTTCCTGAGTCATCTGAGTCTAGAACTGAAGTTCTACCTTAAAGGTAAGCCCACTTCCAGGAACAGGTATAGACAAGCAGGCATCTTTCAAAGGATGTCAAGGAGGTTAGTTCCAGCCTCCAAGGGGTAGACATGGCCTTGGGAGAAAGAAGTCACCTTCATGGTGTAATTTTGTCATCTGAAGAGTACTGAATAGAACTTTTGTCCCAGGTTCTCCCCATCCACTGCCTACCATCAGGCTACAATTAGCCATTAGAGATCCTTCTGGATCCCCCAAAGTGCCCCAATCCTGAAGAGGACTGTGAAAGATACATACATTCCTGGGCAGAATAATACAAGTGCCCCTTGATGCCTTCAAACTGTGGTGCTGGAGAAGACTCCTGAAAGTCCCTTGGACATCAAGGAGATCAAACCAGTCAATCTTAAGGGAGATGAGCCCTGAACATTCACTGGAAGGACTGATGCTGAAGATAAAACTCCAGTATTTTGGTCATCTCATGTGAATAGACAACTCATTGGAAAAGTCCTTGATGCTGGGAAAGATCAAGGGCAGAAGGAAAAGAGGGCATCAGAGGATGACATGTCTGGACGACATCACAGATGCAATGAACATGTACTTGGGCAAACTCCAGAAGGTGGTGAAGGACAGAGAGGCCTGGCGGGTTACAGTTCATGTGGTTGCAAAGAATCAGACCCAACTGGACAACTGAACAACAACAAGCTTTTATCAACTTTCATATCAGAGGAAAGAGTGATTTCTTAGGAAATACAATGAACTAAGATTAACTCTGAAACAGTGGGGAACCTTGAAGGAAGCCAAGATCCAGACAAGATCCAGACAAGACATTGAGTGGTCTTAAAACAAAAGATATGAGGGTTATAATGTGTTCTCCCCTATGTCATACTGCAGCTTGCCCCCTCAGAGGAACTGTAGAGGAGGTGGAATGTTTTATTCACCTTGCTTCATCACAAGGCTACAGCTAATAGGAGCATCGAAATTTTCCCTTACTGACCAGAGATTTGGTGCTGTTATCAAAAGTCTTCATTAAAGGAAACCCTCAATGATAGACTCACCAGATGCACTGGAAACTGTCCAGTTCTCAAAGAGTTCATGTATTCACTTTCCAAAGACAAAACTCATAGCAGAAACAGAAGTGAGTTGAAGTGTGCTCGTTCCCCGGATGTGCTGATCAGTACAGAGTTAAAACAGAGTCACAGATTCCATTTTCTTTTTGGCTCAAGTCAGCATATAGAAAGACTAATTCCTGGCCAGAACTGTAATTTTCCAGTCATTAATCCTATTTGAAGGTGAGCATGGAAATTGAGCTCTTCCCAGGAGAGAGCTCCCCAGCAGGACAGAGTTGANATAGAAAGACTAATTCCTGGCCAGAACTGTAATTTTCCAGTCATTAATCCTATTTGAAGGTGAGCATGGAAATTGAGCTCTTCCCAGGAGAGAGCTCCCCAGCAGGACAGAGTTGAATGCCTCTGAAGATGCTCTCAAAAACTCACGCAGCTCTAAGCTCCTGGACAGAACAAGTCTGGCTTCCTACATCCCCGCACCCTGCCTCCACACCCTCAAAGCATGGTCTAGCGCTGTCCAGCAAAAGCTTCTGCAGCAGCAGAAATGGTCTAAGTCTGTCCAACACAGTATCCACTAGCCACATGTGGTGATAAAACTCTTGAAATAAGGTTAGTGGAACTGAGGACCAAATTTTTAATTTTATGTCATTTCAATTCATTTAAATAGCCATATTTATGACTGGTCAGGGACACTTTTAATATAAGATGCTTAAGCTGGAACTTTAGAATTTAGCCCCCTCTCAGGTAAGTGGCTATAAAGCCCAGCCCAGGCTGGAGATCTTCCAACACCCAACTTAAGTGTCTCCCCGATGCCATGATATTTCCTTAGTATCAGGTACATCACAGTCCATTCAACTCTGAAACAGTTATTGTATGTTTATTATATGCTTAACATTGTTTTTTTATGCTGGGGTGCTTTATCACAGGGAAAGTCATAAATCCTGTCTTTAATAAGACAAATCTAGGGATACAAGAGAGGGAAAATGCGGTTGAAAGCCAAGAGTTCTGATCTCAATCATGTCAGTGTATGATGTGGGTGGCAAGTCATTTTCTCTCTGAGTCTCACTTGTCTCTGAAATAAGGAAACAGGAGTAGACACTCTATAAGAATCCTTCTGCTGCTGCTGCTAAGTTGCTTCAGTCGTGTCTGACTCTGTGAGACCCCATAGACGGCAGCCCACCAG
>SJYV01055143.1:0-12183 GCA_006410875.1 Neotragus pygmaeus
CTGCTGAGTCGTTTTCATCCAAAAGCATCCACATTGCCCCATTTATTTTCAGCATTTAAACATTACCCCTGCCACTTTGATAAAGGATTTTAGCTGAATCAACCTTTACAGGTAATAACTTCCACAGATAAAGTCGACATATTCTTTTTCTGTGAAGTTCAGTTGTCAAATTCCATTGCAACTTCAAGTTTTTAAAGTAGACTTTTTTTTATGGCCTCGAGCTATTTCACTCCTCCTATAGTTTGGAAAATTCAGTAAAGAGTTTGCTATAAAATTTGACTAGGGCCAGCTTTAAGCAGCCAGGTGGTTTGACCTGCGTGTATTTGGAGATACGGAGCAAGACTGTATTCCCTGCAAAGACCAAAGAGTTAGGCAATAAAACTCAAAATTTACCTAATACCCAAGGCAAGACTCCTGTGCTCGTTACTGACTGTCCTTTGCCTGTGACCTTTCTACTTTGCCATGTCTATCAGCCCTTTTGAGGAATAGTCATAGTTATTCTTTCTTCCCCTTCTTGCTCTCTTTACCTCACTTCTTAATATGCTTTACATTAGAAAAGAATCTAACCTAATGGCTATCCATGGGAAATACCTCTCCAAATTTACACATTTATAGATAGAACAGGTCAACTGGAAATTTAATCAAATATATATTTAAATGGGAATAATAAGAATAGAGATTTTTATTTCTATATATCATGGGAATTGTATCCCAGCTAAGTTCATTTATTTTGAGATTGCTTCTTAACATACTAAAAAGAAGTGAATATTAGGTAAAATTGAATCACCACAACAACAATAGTTCTCCTCATGTGCTGCTTAATTTTAATCCACTGCATACTTATTGCAATTATGGAATGAAATTATACGATGTGATTTGGATTGCCTGGATCTCTTTTTATTGCTCCCAAGAGGCTATCTGACAAATGCTGAGTATAAATTTCTGGAGAGCAAATACACTTGCTTTCTCAGCAAAGGATTTTTTAAATTTAATTCATTATCAAGGAATGTAAGATCATATTAAATTTATATAAAAGTAATCTTGCTGTTTAGGAGCAGCTGAATACTATCAAAATACATCAAGTCTCTTCCATGTAATAGTTTACTATAGGACATAGATGAACATTAGTATTTCTACCAATGTTCACCCTTGTATTTATTCAGTGTTAGTCACTCAGTTATTCCCAACTCTTCTCAACCCCGTAGACTGTAGCCTGCCAAGTTCCTCTGTCTATAGAATTCTACAGGCAAGAATATTGAAGTGGGTAGTCATTCTCTTCTCCAGGAGATCTTCCCAACTCAGGGATAGAACCCAGGTCTCCTGCATTGAAGGCAGATTCTCTACCATCTGAGCAACCAAGGAAGCCATTGTATTTATTAGATTATAATATTAATCCTGTTTTCACCTAAATAAATTTTAAATAATAATTCAATATCTATGGTTTCATCTTTCCACTTCATGGGACCAACTAGTCAGCACTACCCCACCTTCTTACCCTCTGTTGTATGGACACCAACTTTATACTCTGACTTTAAAATAGTTGATTCTCTAGGCAACCAGAGAATTTCATTTATGACCTAGGCTTTAGATTCTATGATTCTACATGGAAAGAGATATGTGAAAATCAACTATTCCTACATTTATCTGATAAGAAAGCTGAAACTTAAGATAGCCAATGAGCTTCTCCTATGCAGAAGTACAGTAGCCTTGAATGAGTGAATGAGTGAGTGATAGTTGCTCAGTTTGTGTCTGACTCTTTGTGATGCCATGAGATGTAGTCTGCCAGGCTCCTCTATCCATGGAATTCTCCAAGCAGGAACACTGGAGTGGGTTGCTATTTCCTTCTCCAGGAAGCCTTGGATGATTAGTATACATTCTCTCCCTGAGCTTCTTCCTTGTGGCCATTCTCTCTGCGTGGATAACTAGCTCAGATCTCTTTCCCTGAGGGCTGCCTGTACTGGCAGAGACCTGTCCTGGCAGGGACCTCCAGTGACCGGTGACTCCAGGCGGGGTCTCATCTGCAGCTGGGCTTGGGGCTGACCTTCTCCATGACACTGCAGACCCAGCTCATTCCATCAACATCCCCACCGGGAACATTCCCCATGCTTCACCCACTGCTGACTCATCGCCAACCCCAGTGATGTTTCCGATAGGAAGCTCGTAGGAGTGACCTTGCTGAGCCCTCTACTGATAACTGCAGAATCACAAGCATCTGTTGAAAATCAAGTCACCTCGAAAGAGTTCTTTCAAAGCTCTCCGGAACTGAACTGAACACCTGAGAGATAGACAGGGGGAGAGAGAGAGAGAGGTAGACACTGGGCACACAGCAAGCTCTCATCAAGTTTATTCTTTCTAGAAACATGTACAGAGCAACATATTGGTGGGGGGAGAGAGAAGGTCACAAACATGTAAGCAAATAGCAAACAATTTACTTGCAAATATGTAAGTTTTATTTAAAAAAAGAGAGAGAGAGAGACTGAGAAAGTCCTAATTACAAGGGTCTTGTCTCTTGAGGAGGGGATATTAAAGCTCATCTGAAAGGTGAAGCTAACTACTCGAAAAGTTGAGGGAAACATCTTCTAGTTCAAGAAAAATCAAATGCAAATGTGGAGCATTGTGTCCCATTGCAGCTGATCTTATTCCAAGGGATTAAAGCAAGTGCAGTGTTGGTGGTTGGGATTTCCATGTGGCTCAGTGGTAAAGAATCTGCCTGCAATGCAGGAGCCACTGGAGATGCAAGTTAGATCCCTGGGTTGGAAAGATCCCCTGGTGGAGGACGTGGCAACCCACTCCAGTATTCTTGCCTGGGGAATCCCATGGACAGAGAAGCCTTTGGGGCCACAGTCCATAGGGTCCCAAATAGTCGGACACTATTTAGTGACTAAGCAACAACAGCATCCACTGATGATTTTCTGACTCCATCATTCTATTTTTACTAATTGTCATCAAATTGGAAGAGACAGCTTTCCCTTCTCTTATTTATGTTTTTTTTTTAATCAACATAGACTTCTGTATTTTTATGTTAAACAGTGGTTTGCATTGTACACTGATAGTCACCCTGGGATTATCACTGAATGTGCCCAGCACTTTGGAGGGCCTTTCCAAACCTTTGAAGATCATGCTATTTTAGTGAGTTTGACTCTAAGAAATGTGTTATCATTGATTTCACCCCTTGAAACGAGATTGGCTGCAATGCAATATGATATTCAATATACACTGCCTATTACAGTAATTATCTATTTTGATGCCCACATTTTCATAGACTGGACCCAAGACAGCTCTTCCAACTGGTTGCTGGCTGCTGTTGATATGTTCCTATGACTCTTTAGGAACTTGTTTGCTTTTTGGCACAAGAAGATGCTTCAGACTCATCTTGCAATTTTCCTGCTCAACCCAGCTCTGGGAGTCCTGGCGTATTTTGTAGAAGCCAGTATTTTGATGCTAGGCTTCATGTTTATTCGATTCTTCACTAAGTTCACAGACCAGACTAAGAGCTCACTCTAATCACTTCTGAAAATATATAGGGTGGCTTCGCTTGTAGCTCAGTCAGTAAAGAATCTGCTTGTAGTGCAGGAAACCCGGATTCTGATCCCTGGGTTGGGAAGATCCCCTGGAGATGGCAACCCACTCCAGTATCCTTGCCTGGAAAATCTCATGGGCTGAGGACAGAGGAGCCTGGTGGGCTGCAGTCCATTGGGTCACAAAGAGTCAGGCACAACTGAGTGACTAGCACTGTAACACTAAGAGAAGTGAAAATTGAAACTTGGCATTTCTGAACAGCTGGATCATGGTATTGTATTCATGAAACACCTCCTTATGAACATCTGTGTAAAATGAATGGGCTTGCCTTTTGCCTTTGGAATTGCTTGGTTTTACGCCAAAGGCTTATGCTTCTTCATCATTTGTTCCAAGCTTAGGCATGAGTAGGAGGACTGAATAAATTGGCCAAAATGCTGTCTGTGAACATATCGTATAATGTCCTCCACAGTCTTTCTTCAAAGTTACACATAATCCATTTCACATAATTATGCTTTATTGTTCTATTCTTATGATTACTTGAAACAGAATTATTTCTGTAGAAACTGTGCTTTTATTCTTTGCTTAACTTTTCTAGAAATTAAAAATGCACTCATATGCTTGCAGAATTTGCTGTCAAAAAAATATAAAGGCTAAATTGAATCACAAGTATTTTCAAGTAAGATTTTCAGATCTTACTCTACTTGAAAATATAGCTAACATATTTCATGTTTTCTCCTCTTCAGATGCAATATCATTATCAGTTCTGAGATTAGTTATTAGTGCTTATAGCATCAAATGGAATTTCTAATAAAAATCCTTTATTTTATAGTAAGCATCTGTCTGCTTACATATTTAAAGTGTTGTCGGGTAGAAAGTTCACTCCAACCTCTGCTGATAATTTTCTTCCACTCACTGGGGCTTCCCTGGGGGCTCAGTGGTAAAGAATCCTCCTGCCATTGCAGGAGATACGGGTTCAATCCCTGGGTTAGGAAGATCCCCTGGAGAAGGAAATGAAAACCCAGTCCAGTATTCTTGCCTGGAGAATCCCATGGACAGAGAAGACTGGCAGGCTATAATCCATTGGGTCGCCAAAGAGTTGGATGCGACTTAGCAACTAGACAACCACTTGTTAAGTATCATGTTTGTGGCAAGTACTTTACATGTTCTATCTCTATTACTAGATTGGGTTTTACTCTCTCTATTTCAGTGTCTGGGAAGGCAACTGGAAATCCAGTGTCTCAAGGTCTTGATTTAGAGCTGGACCAGACTCCCATGCTGGTCCTTCCTGTCCACAGTCCACAGAACTTTATTCTACAGTTTTGTTCAGTGATCATGCAGGGTAAACCTCATCCCCTTGCAGTAAACAAGATAATGTGCTTAAAGCACCTACTCTGTGTATGTGAATTGCAGTTTCATGCTGCTTCTCTTCCTTCATGTGACAGATATTTTCAAAATATGCCATCTATCAGTCTAATTTTCATTTGCCAATACTTCCAAAATTCTGGGATTCTCCTCTGTGACCCTGTCAGATAATAATTTTTCAGCCAAAACATGTGCTTTCTTAGGCAGTTCATTTATTTCAAGTCATTCTGTAAATTCCTTATTCAGTTCACCACTCAGAAGGAATCTCTTATGTACTCAGCTTACTAATGTAGAAGTATTTCTCTAATAATTGGCATGGGGAGGTGTTGATTACTAGATGAAAAAATATGTGATTAGAAATCACATTTGAAATAATGTGAGTGTGATTGCATAGAAAAAATAGTAAGCTTGCTTGTCTCTAGGAAAGCAAAGTTACTCAGTTGCGTCTGACTCTTTGCAACCTCATGGACTATACAGTTCATGGAATTCTCCAGGCCAGAATACTGGAGTGGGTAGACTTTCCCTTCTCCAGGGGATCTTCCCAACCCAGGGATTGAACCCAGGTCTCCCGCATTGGGGGCAGATTATTTACAGGCTGAGCCACAAGGGAAGCTTATTTAACTTATACACAGAGTACATCAGGAAAAATGCTGGGCTGCATGAAACACAAGCTGGAATCAAGATTTCCAGGATAAATATCAATAACCTCAGATATGCAGATGACACCACCCTTATGGTAGAAAGTGGAGAAGAACTAAAGAGCCCCTTGATGAAAGTGAAAGAAGAGTGAAAAAGCTGGCTTAAAGCTCAACATTCAGGAAACTAAGATCACAGCATCCGGTCCCAACATTTCATGCCAAATAGATGGGGAACAATGGAAACAGTGAGAGACTTTATTTGGGGGTGCTCCACAATCACTGTAGATGGTGACTGCAGCCATGAAATTAAAAGACACTTGCTCCTTGGAAGAAAAGCTATGAGCAACCTAGACAGCATATTAAAAAGCAGAGACATTACTTTGCTGACAAAAAGTCCATCTAGTCAAAGCTATGGTTTTTCCAGTAGTCATGTATGGATGTCAGAGTTGGACCATAACGAAAGCTGAGTGCCAAAGAATTGATGCTTTTGAATTGTGGTGTTGGAAAAGACACTTGAGGGTTTCTTGAACTATAAGGAGATCCAACCAGTCCATCCTAAAGGAAATCAGTCCTGCATATTCATTAGAAGGACTGATGCTGAAGCTGAAGCTCCACTACTTTGGCCACCTGATGCAAAGAAATGGCTGTTTAGAAAAGACCCTGATGGTGGGAAAGATTGAAGGTAGGAGGAGAAGGGGACGACAGAGGATGAGATGGTTGGGTGACATCACCGACTCTATGGACATGAGTTTGAGTAATCTCCGGAAGTTGGTGATGGACAGGGAAGCCTGGCATGCTGCAGTCCAGGGAGTTGCAAAGAGTGGACATGACTGAGTGACTGAACTAAACTGTCTCTGGGAAATGGAGTTGGGGTGATTCTTACTTTTCTGTTTATGATGCTCTCAGATGAAGAAAGTGGGGGCTGCCCTGGTGGTCCAGTTGTTACAGCTCTGCACTTCCAGTGCAGCAGGTGTAGATTCAATCCCTGGTCGGGGAACTAGATCCCACAGGCCCGAGGCATGGCCAAAAACTAAATAAAACAAAATAAAGGAAGTATGCCAAATCTACCATTTGAGGAACTTAACTATCAGAAGATCTAGTTGTGGAGTACACTGAATTGTAGCACTGGGAGAAAAAGAATCCAAAACCACTTTCCATCTTAGAGAAGAGCAGCTGTGAGTAACCACATCAAAGTAAATAAATGCTGTTAGGAAAAAAATAAGGACACAGATCATCCATAAACTGGATATCAGAACGTCCCTGTAGAGAGCAATTTCCTATAAGGAACCATTGTGGGCAAAAATTATCAACTGGATGAATTATATTAATGAATTTTTCCAGTTGTGAAATATCACTGCATCACAAACACATCATTTTCACTCATTTTATTATCCTCTCAAATTAAACCTGCCAGGATTTTATTTATAAATAGAGAATCTATATTCACCAGTAATATCTATAACCCTTTAAATTCCTCCCGTGGCTATTAAGAAGCCATTCAGATTTTCACAGAATTGAATGAGTTCACATACGTGTGGTCCAAGTGTGTTTGTGTATGTAATTTAATTTATATTTATATCCTTGTAAAGATGCATTTTTAGAGATTTTCAAATTCATTACAAGAGGAACTAAATTTTACTCTATTTTATTTTTATAGTGTTGTTATAATACTATAATGGTTTGTTTTTCTCCCGTTTTAATAGCCATTTAAATTAGGAAAATCTACATAATCTTTCTGTTTCTCAGAATCCTCCTTTGTAGAATGGTACCTGGGCTGCTCAATGCACGTAAAATGTCCATCACTGTGTCCTGAGCAGCTTGGAGGTAACCGCCAAGTCAGCCTCTTGGGCCCTGGCCGGTTCTAACCCTGAAAGGTCTCATTGTCTTTCCTGTGCAGCCACAGGGTGGCCTGGGTGCTGGCATCATCCAGAGACTATGTGCGCTGGACACAGGGCCCTCCCGTCTGTCTCTCTTCCATGTGACAGACTCTGGGATGATCAGGATCATCCCATCTTGAAATGCCACACCCAGAGCCTGACCTGAGCTGAGTCGTTTTGCTTCCTTCCCCAGGACTACCATCTGGACGTGCCCTGGTTTGCTCCACTGAGCACCAGGCATGCCAGACGGGTCACCAGAGACCCAGCACCAGCCTCTCTCAAAACACCACGCCCAGCGGGGATGGAGCATCATGTTTGGGGCTTTGCAGGGGTGTCAGCCCAAGAGAACAATTTCTGTTCTTGAGTCTTGATAGTTTGACCTTCGGCGTCCCTTCAGTTCCTACAGCAGCTTTCTGAAGTTGCACCGTGTGTTCTTACTCTTTTTCTAAATGTAGATGGTCTTCTTCAAGAAAACTGACCTTACGCACCTCAAAAATATTTACTATAGCTTTGAAAGCTAGTAAAATTCGTGTACATAGATCAAACCTATGGGAGGAAAATGGAGCTGAGCACAGAAGTTTGAATGGGGTTAAAACCACTTCTTAACTACAAATCTTGTTTTATTCCCTCACTAAGCACAGAGCAGCTCTCAGTGGGAATCCACACATTTTATTTCATTTTTGAGTCACATCAGTCTTCTTCGTACTCCCCTTGACACTGCGCTGACTCCAAGGATTCAGGTCTCTAGGAGGCAGGTCCATGCGAGCTCAGGGCCTCCAGCTCTGCAGACCCGCTCCTTCTCTGCTCTGATTTCTGACCCGCACCTGTGGGAAGGAGCATACACCTCCTTCCAGTCCCAGGCCCTCCAGCAAACCCTTTAACTTGTTAAAATCTAGGTTTCTACATTTGCATATTAATACAACTGTTGATGATAATACAACTATATTCAAGCAAACAGTCATTGACCTTATCACTTTGCCTTCATCACCCTGGAAGGAAAAAGAGGGCAAAACCAGAAAGAGTGGACTGGGTTTTCCTTATTCCAATTCTTGTCCAGGAATGCCTAGATTAATAGTGACTTTAATGTATCACAAATACATAACAAATGTATATATCACAAATGTATATATATGTGTACATATTAATGTATATAGATATTTGTATATATATTCATTATGAATTATAAATGTACTTATTTTTAATGAAAAAAACTGACTTTTAAGAAAGTCAACCAAAGCTTTCTCTTTAATTGGTATGAATACTCCAGACAGAAAGAAAGGATTACCAATAATTTAGAAAATTATGAGGTATTCCTGCTTACTGATAGGCGTTGTTGGTATAACAGTGTTTAAATGAGGTAACTTTCAGGAATTTTTTAAAATATAAGAAAGTACAGAAAATAATACTCCCCCTGGGCTTCCCTGGTGGCTCAGACAGTAAAGAATCTGCCTGAAATGCGGGAGACTCAGGTTCAATCCCTGGGTCAGGAAGATCCCCTGGAGAAGGGAATGGCAACCCACTCCAGTTTCTTGCCTGGAGAATCCCGTGGACAGAGGAGCCTGGTGGGCTATAGTCCATGGGGTCACAAAGAGTCAGACGCAATTGAGCGACTAACACCTCCCTTCCCATGCATCAGCCACAAATGCTGAACAAATGTTGACATTTTGTCAAACAGCCTTGGCACCTTCTCCCAGGCTCCTCCCTGCCTTCACCAGATCTTCCTCAGAGGGCCAGATGTATCATGGACCTGGGTGTGTACTTGCTGGTGTCCCTGGAAAGGGAAGAGATGAAACTGCAGACCAAGGCAACAGTGATGAGTCCTGAGCGATGTCCACATGCTGCCTGCTTGGAAGAACAGTGGGCCTCCAAGCGGCCCCTTTGTCCACCAGAATCCCCTCCTCTGACTGCTGTTCTCCGAGGACCCTTTGGAGACACGCAGTGGAAGGCTTTTCTGGAAAAGCACCACTTAGAAACCTGTTGCCCCCAGATTTGAGGCCTCAGAGTCAACATAGGCTGTGAGCAACCCCAGTCCTTGTTTGCTACAGAGCCCGGGTGTCTGAGAAAACAGTCCTGTGAAGCTGGATCAGCTTTCTGATCATTTGCATTTGGTCAACACAGTTAATTGAGCTTCCCTTATAGCTCAGTTAGTAAAAAGAAACTCCTGCAATGCAGGAGACTTGGGTTCGATTTCTGGGTCGGGAAGGTGCCCTGGAGAAGGAAATAGTAACCAACTCCAGTAGTCTTGCCTGGAGAACCCCACAGACAGAGGAGCCTGGTGGGCTACAGTCCATGGGGTCACAAAGAGTTGGACACAACTTAGAGACTAAACCACAACCACCAACACAGTTAACTAGGGTCCAATGCTGAAATATTGTTTCTGAATCAAGGGCAAGTCTGGGATATTCTGCCTCTTAGAAATAGGCCTGAATATGGCTCCATCTCTGCAAAGTTCAATTTAACATGCACCTTTCTCTCTGCCTCAAAACAAAAATTGAAAAACAGCAAAGAATCTGCGCTTTGCCTGGTGTGGAATCTTAGACAAGGCGATATGCAAATGCTGAATTTGTTAGACAGCCACCGGGCCTGGGAGAATCGGGCGTGACCCAAGTCCTCTTCTCATCTTCAGTTTTGCTTCTTGTCCTGGGGTGTCTGTTGACACCAATTTTAATTTACCAGTGGGAATTGGGCTTTTCCAGCATTGAATACTGGAAATGCATTAAATTCTGGAGAAGGAAATGGCAACCACTCCAGTATTCTTGCTTGGAGAATCCCATGGACAGAGGAGCCTGACGGACTATAGTCCATGGGGTCACAGAGTCAGACACGACCATGCAACTAAACCACAACATATTATCATATGCTGCACTATTAATCTAATTTCTGCACCATGATTAAAATGACCAGGTGACTAATTCTTAATGGTATATCAACTTCACCTTTCATCAAGAATTCTTTCTTACTTTTACCCCCTATTTTGTTAGAAAATGCATGCTTGATTGTCCACCAAAGTAGGCAAAAATGTGGACTTGTGGAAATTCACATTTGCTAAATTCAAATATGATTTTTGAATATTATGCTAATGATATAAGAAAAAATAAGCCCCACAAAAGAGTTAATTTATACTTGTTCTACTCTGAGGAGATGGTTTGGGAATAGGCTTAAGAAAATGTACTCACTTTTGCCTTCAGTATGGTCTGGTTTTTATCTGTCTGGTTGTCTGGTTGGTTTGGTTTGTTCTATTTTTGGTGTGTTTGTTTTAGGAAATGTGATGACATTTTACATTTGTCACTCCTAAGAAACCAAGACAGGAGCACCAGGCTTCCCTCTACCTGAACATGCAGATAGTTTGATGAACAGCTGGGATGAGAATGAGATATGCTGTTTTCTTTGCGCTTTCATGGACAGAAATCATGATTTAAGAAAAGAGTACAAATCCAGCAGTTAGCTATTACATGTCCTGTGAGTCACACAGGTGTTTGGTACATTCCAAAATGCAAAGGTGAGACAATAAAAGTGTGAAGAACAGTTCTTTATTTTCAAGGACCACTACCATCCAGAGGTTGTGGGTCACCCACCCAGCTCTGTACCCGGCTCTGGGTTACTTCAGGGGATACAAAAGGTAAATGAATGTGGCTGCTTTTCTGGATATACATGTACACTATTGGGATGTTTTGGCAGAGCTAGACTCAACAGATAGAGTCTCTGAGTGGCAACATCTTGCCTGCCTGCCAAAATGGTTTGTTTCAAAATAATGTTTGTATTGTAAATCTCTTCTGAGGGCTAAAGATAAATAAAGATAATAAAGATGTAGACTTATAATGATAAAAGCTAGTAGGAGACTGTTATGCAAACTAGAATTTTCAGCTTTTGTATTCATGAAAGAAACATATAGGCTAGCAGGTTAAGGGTGAAATCTTAACTCACTGCTTCTGACACTTTGAAATCTCCTATGAGCCCCCACAGAGAGAAATCATCTACATGCTTTACTGCTGTCGGTGTGGTCTCAATCAAGCCTGTATTTCCTTTTTTTAGTACACAGATTAATTATATTTAAATGTTATATTCATTGTCTCGTGAAACAGATGTCCAGAGCTACTTCATCCTGCAAAACTAAAACTCTATACCCATCGAACTATTCCCCATTAGCCTCTCACCCTGCCCCTTTACCACCACTATTTTGAAAATGTATTTATTTTTAATTGAAGGATAATTGCTTTACAATACTATGTTGATTTCTGCCATACNCTACTTCATCCTGCAAAACTAAAACTCTATACCCACCGAACTATTCCCCATTAGCCTCTCACCCTGTCCCTTTACCACCACTATTTTGAAAATGTATTTATTTTTAATTGAAGGATAATTGCTTTACAATACTATGTTGATTTCTGCCATACTTAAACATGAATCAGCCATTGGTATACATATGCTCCCTCCCTCCTGAACCTCCCTCCCACATCCCAACTCATCCCACACCGCTAGATTTTCACAGAGCCCCAGTTTGAGCTCCCTGAGTCATATAGCAAATTCCCTGGCTATCTATTTTGTAGATATGGTAATATATATGTTACCATGCTACACTCTCCATTCATCAACAACCACCATTCTACCTTTGGCTTCTTTGACCACCTCACATTTTTTGTATAAGTGGAATCAGAAAGTATTGCACTTTTTGTAACTGGGCTACTTTAGTTAAAATAGTCTTCATGGATAACCCATGTTATAGCATGTGGCAAGAGTTTTCTTCTTCAAGGCTAACATTTCATTGGACATATATACAACATTTT
>SJYV01055145.1:0-10719 GCA_006410875.1 Neotragus pygmaeus
CTCGGCCTTGCTGGCCTTGGAGACCCGCCAGGACTGTCTGTTGCCTTGAATCCCTCTGGAGGGAGGTCTTGCTTCCACCTCTGCGTGGGCTGCAGGCTGACAATCGGCTCCCAAGTGCACACACAGATGTTGGCCAGGGTCCCCCGAGGGGTCGCTCGGTGACCAGCGCATTCTGTTAATTAAAAGCAAGAACTACATGTAAGGTGATGACTATAGTTGATAGCACTGTTGTAGAATTGAAATTCACTGGGAGACTGGAACGTAACTGTTCTCACCAAGAAAATAAATAAATACCAATACGTGAGCCGACGGATGGGCTAATTAACTAGACTGGAGGAATTCTCTCTCACTGAGACACGTATCGGATCAGCATGACGTACAGATCTTTAAATATCTCGCTGTTCTATTTGCTGATTACACCTCAGTTAAGCTGAAAAAAATTGAACCTGCGACTGCAAGTGTCCAGGGAGGGTGGGGTCTGGCTGAGGGTCTGCAGGTTCTGCCTGGAGCTGGTTAGAGTGAGGAGGGGCCCAGGCTGAAACACACACACACACCAGCCCCCACGCCAAACCTGGGACACAGATGGCGGCCAAGGCCCCGACCACGGCATTCCCACGCGGCTGTCCTGTGGCAGCAGACTGCTGGGGAAGGCAGCTGCCCCGTCGTCTGGTCTCCTGGGGCCTGGGTGCAGAGCACCGTCGGTGACGCTGGTGCCCCAGGCCTCTGGGAGCTGGGGGACACCCTGGGCCACGGCCACCAGCTGGGAAGAGTCCCCGGCAGGACTTGGGCCCCTGTGCTGGGCGTCCACCCTGGGAGAGAAACCTCTCCTGCACTCCCTGGGTATGGCCAGGGAGACACCGCTGCTCCCAGGCTGCTGGGTGCTGATCCATCCATCCCGGGGAAGCCTGCTCGTGTGGGCACATTAGTCAGCTCTGGCTGCTGTAACGGACACTACAGACGCTCATCATCTCCAGTCCTGGAGGCTGGAATCCCAGACTCAGCGGTGGGCAGGGCTGGTCCTCCTGAGGCCTCCCCCTGGGCATGCAGACACCCGTCTCCTCCCCACGTCCTCACAGGGTCGTCCCTCTGAGTGTGTCTGTGTCCTGACCTCCTCTTCCTGTAAGGACCCCAGTCCTGTGGGATTAGGACCCCACCCTAGTGACCTCATTTTACCTTAACCACCTTTTTGAAGACCCCGTCTCCAAATACAGCCACATTCTGAGGTCCTGGGGGTCAGGACCCCAACACAGGGCTTTGGGGGATGCAGTTCAGCCATGACCATGACCTTGGGCCCCCAGCGCAGGGGGAGGACTCATCAGTGGGTTCCTGGGGTGTGTTTCTATTTTTATTTCCTGCGAGGCCCAAATGTTTGTAGGGAGTAAGATTTTGCGGTAATCAGAGCCTCTTCCACCCAGAAATGTCTGGAAATGTCTTCAGACTCCACTCCCTTGGATCCTGACGGTCTTATATCTGCCTGGGAGCCCTTGGCCAGCATTTCCAGTGCGTGGACTTGGGATGGAGGCAGAAGCCCACATCATATGAGGTTCTCACAGAAACGCTCGGTCACGCTTATCTGCGTCTGAGCCCCACCTGTGGTCGGGGAGTCCAGTGAGGTGAGTCACGGGGATCTGTGGGGTCAGCACGCCTGCGGCCACCAGGTCCTACTGCTCCCTGGCCTGCCTGGGAGGATCTGTGGGGACAGCACCCCCGCCAACCTCAGCTCTGGGCTTCCCCTCCCCACTGCCTGCAGTCCAGACCAGCAGACACCCTCCGCGTGGAACCAAACGTGGCCTTTCCGGCGGGCTGGGTGGTCAGGCAGATGCTGAGCCACCAGGCCGTCCATCCTGACGTTCGGGGTCCTTTCTGTGCCCGCGGCCATGTGCAGAGTCCTGAGGGTAGAGCGCGTGCTCCCTACCCTGCTGGCGGGGGTCTTCCCCGGGAGTCCCCTGCTCCTCCCTGTTACCAGACCTGATGGGCGCCTGGAGGATGCAAAGGGGGGCCCATGGAGACCTCCACCCAGAGCCCAGGAGGGGAATAGTGGTCCCGGGCACACCTAGTAGGTCTGGCCTTATGGGCTTCCTACCGAGAGCTCCCAGTGCAGCGGGAAAAGAGGCTTCTTCTGCGCCGAGTGGGTCCTTGAGGGGCTTCTCCCAAGTGGGGCCGCCTCCGGCCCCCACAGCCCGTGTTCCGTCCAGCGCGTGTCCCTGCGTCCAGCAGAGCTGCAGATTGTTTTTTAAACTGTGGTTTAACAAATGCTGGGAGGAAGACACAGGCAAATGACTCTCCTCCCACCTGTTCATTATTTTTAAACTGTGTCGTTTATTTTTAAATCTCGAAAGCATAAAGAACAAGCTGTTTATCTCTGGCGAGACTGTTCTGCCCGACGTGGCCGTTCATCACTTCCCAGTCCCGTCCAGAGCATCCCGCCTCTGTTCGGGCCCCAGTCGGCCTGCCAGGCAGGAATAACCCCGTGGAAACTGTGCCCCCCAGGGGCCCACTCCTTCAGGTCGAGGGGGCCTTTCCCCCCGCCGGAGCAGCCACCCCTGCTGTCAAACCTTTAAAAGCCTTCCCACTTTCAGGGGAGATCTTTCTAAAATGCTTTACACACGATGCCTTGTAGCCTTAGGTATAAATGAGAAATAATTTAACCCTTTTCCTGGAGACTTAGGTCCTTGTTATTCAGTCGCTAAGTCGTGTCTGACTTTGCAACCCCATGGACTACATTACACCAAGATTACCTGTCCTTTACCATCTTCTTGAGCTTGCTCAAACTCATGTCCATTGAGTCAGTGATGCCGTCCAACCATCTCATCCTCTGTCATCCCCTTCTCCTCCTGCCTTCAGTCTTTCCCAGCATCAGTGTCTTTTCCAGTGAGTCGGCTCTTCCCATCAGGTGGTCAAAGTATTGGAGCTTCAGCTTCAGCATCAGTCCTTCCAATGACTATTCAGGGTTGGTTTCCTTTAGGGTTGACTGGTTTTTCCTCCTTGCTGTCCAAGGGACTCGCAAGAGTCCTCCAGCACCACAATTTGAAAACATCAATTCTTTGGCACCCAGCCTTCCTTATGGTCCAACTCCCACATGACCACTGGAAAGAACCATAGCCTTGACTAGACAGACCTTTGCTGGCAAGATGATGTCTTTGATTTTTAATGTTCTGTCTAGGTTTGTCACAGCTTTCCTTTCAGTGAGCAAGCATCTTTTAATTTTGCGGCTGGAGTCACCATACGCAGTAATTTTGGAGCCCACGAAAATAGAAGCTGTTAACGTTTCCACTGTTTCCCCATCTATTTGCACTGTGTTTTTAGAACATGGCTAAGTCCACTCATTTATTTTCACTTCAGTAAATGTGCATCTATGGGAAACTTTAAATCGTTGCTGCAGTTAGAGAATCACCCTCACCTGTAATGAATAGCAGGTAATCTAAAAACACAGTGAGCTCGAAACACCAAATGTACCGTGGGTCGCGCTGCCCCATTTTGTCTGCTGCTGCTTTGCGCCCGAGGCTGCCCTGCTCCTGTTAAGTTAGAGAGATTCATGGAGACGTAGCTGCGTAAAGACCCAGACTTCTCTCCCTTGACACTGTCAGGAGGCTGGAAAGTGAACTGAAGAGAGAGGCACTTTCCCACTGACACCCGTGATGACTCACGCTCCCCGCGTCACCCGGCTGCATCCAGCGTCTGCCCACGTCGTAGGAAAGTGTGATGTGCTCTTTCGGGTCTGGCTCGGGAGGCAGAGGGGGCTTCAGCGGCAGATTCCAGGGGCTTCTGAGCACCGGCTCTTCCCTAGGAGTGGGCGGGATGGGACGGAGAGCCTCCTGCTCGGAGCCTGGGAGGTGACCCCACCACGGCATCCCCGTGTCGCCTGGAGACCCTCCCCAGCGGCAGCAGGCGTTCTCCAGGGAGCACCGGCTTCCTCTGCTCGGTTGGGCCGCAGTGACGTGCCTGCCTTCAGCCTCGCCTCTCGTGGGAACAGAAGGCAGGGCCGGTGTGGATTTCTCCCGGGGCGGGGGATGGGGAGACCGAGGACCGCAAGCAGGTGGCTTACAGCAACCGAAATGGACGCCCAGGTGCAGAGGCGGAAGCCCCAGGTCAGGGTCCTGGCGGGACAGGCTCCTTCCTGAGGCTCTGAAGGAGGGCTCTTCCTGCGTCTCCCCACCTCTGGGGTCCCCGGGCGTCCCCCCAGCCTCTGCCTCTGCGGTCACCCCAGGCTCTGCGGTCCCCCAGCCTCTGCCTCTGCCGTCACCCCAGGCTCTGCGGCCCCCCAGCCTCTGCCTCTGCGCTCGCGGGCCTCCTGGGTCTCCGCATCCTGTTCTCCTGTTCCAAGAACACGGCCGTTGGACCAGGGCCCCTGCTCCAGGAGCGCCTCGTCTTCGCTCAGTCATGTCTATAGAAACCCTATTTCCTAAGGAGGTCGCCTCTGCAGCCTGTGAGTTTGGGATGTCCATGTATCTTTTCCAGGGGGCCATCCTCCAGCCCGCGCACCCGGGAGAGGTTGGCCACGGTGGGCAGGGGCCGGGAGCTTGTGGAGACTCCTGGAGAAGCAATGGTTAGGAGCTGGCCTCGGGCTGACTGCTGGGTGGGAAGGCATTGGAGTTCTGGGGACACGGGGTGGCATCCCAGATGCGGCTGTGTTGTCCTTCCAGCGATCCTGGAGGTGGGGTCAGGGGGCTGCCTTACTATACAGACGAGATCACCGGGACCTCCAGAGAGACACAGACCCCTCAGGTGCCCGGCTGAGCGCCGGGCCTGACTGCTGGGGGGACCTCCCCACCAGGGAGGGGGCGTGTCCAGCTTCCCGGGGCAGCGTGTGTCCCTGAACTCTCACGGCACCCGTGCTCGCTGGCACAGGCTGCTGGCCAGTGCCTGCAGGTGGGGCGCCGTGGCCCTTGGCCTCTGGCCACTGACCTGCCCCTGAGATGGGCGCCCCTCTGGGCTCTCCGCTGCCTGCGTCCTGCTCAGCTGGAGACCTGGGCATACCACGCGTGGGCCGCCACGCACATTGCTCTGCCCTCGAGGGCCCCTCATCCCTGCCAGGCCCTCAGCGGGTCCCAGGCCTGGGGGGTGAACCCCGTACTTGCATCACCCATGTTTGCCTGGGAACCGAATGACATTCTTTCAGAAGAGCCGTCTCGGAGGGGAAAGTGCCAGCCCCTCCCTGGAGCCCGGGACTCTGGTTCCCGGGGGTGACTTGCAGCTGCCCTGAGCGCCCCGCCTCTAGTCCCACAGGCCTTTCTGCCCAGAGTTGGGGTGCTGGCACCCAAGGCTGGGTGACACTGCTGGGGGAACTGCTTCGTCCCTGATTTGTGTGTGTGTGCGTGTGTGCGCGTGTGTGCGTGTGTGTGCATGTGTGTGTGTGTGCGCGTGTGTGTGTGTGTGGTGAACAGTCAGGGTGGGAAAGGGAGACAAGGGCCTTGCGCAGTCATGTGCCAGCCCTTGGCACTCGGGGCACCCTCAGCAGTGCCCAGTGTCCAGGCTGGTGGTGCCCCAAGCTGCCCAGTGCCTGGCCAGGGCAGTGACTGCCCGTTGCCATGTCACTGACAGCTGGGTTTTCTGACGACCAAAGAGGAAGGAAGGGGGTGAGGGGGCGGCCTTCACCCTGGGCAGGGCACGTGTGTGCGCAGGGGCTGAGGGCTCCGGCCCCCAACCCACCGGCGTCACCTCCAGGCAGCTCCTGGCTTCGCGTCTCGGTGGTGGGGCCGCCTCCTAGGAGGCCCAGAGGTTGTACAACCTGGAGCCCGAGAGAGGCTGCTGTGGGCACCCAGCAAAAGCGGGCACGAGCGTGCTGTTCAGCCATGAAGCTTCTCCGAGGGCTGCCAGGCTCCGAGCCAGTGGCCGGCCACGCGGCAGCCCAGCAGGGTTCTGGGGGTGATCACGGTGGCGGGCAGGAGGTGACGGGGGGCTGGAGGCCAGCACCCCCTGCCCCAGCTCACGTCATGGTCCTCTCCAGGCTGCCCGGCTGTAGACACGCTGGACTGCTGCTCTCCCAGGGGTGACTGCCCCCAGCCCAGGGCTTGGGGAGCTGAGGGCAGCACCCGGACCCTGGCTCCCAGCCTCTGCCAGCTTCCCAGCTCGGGGCGTCTGGCGTGGTGTGGTTGACCTTAGGGAGCCGTTGTGAGTCTGGGGGCACATCTTGGACCCCTGGGAGCGCCAGGTCATCAGGCTGGAGCCTCCCGAAGGCCCAGGCGAGGCTGGAGGCCCCAGGCCGCTCCGCAGAGGGCCAGGCCGGGGCCCAGCCCTGGGGAGTCCACGCTTTCCAGATGCTGCAGCCCACCGGGGGCCAGACACTAGGGACCCCGGGCGACGCCCCCGGCTCCTCTCCCCTCTCGTATCGCCGCTGACGCTGACCCTGCAGCACTCTGCCTCTGCCGTCCTCGTCTCGGGGGCGCGCGGCCTCCGACCCACCGGTGTCATCTGTTCGGTGTCCTCAGAGGCACCTGGCCTGTTTTCAGCCTTTTAAACTCTGGGGATGAGCTTGCGGGGGAGGAGGAGCTGTAATCTTGCATGTATTTCTTCTCTCGCCTCGAGGCTTTCATGACTTCTCCCCTGAAGCCTTCAAGCGCGAGCTTTAAGGCTGTCCTTTTTGACTCGGCAGCATGGAAAATGTGAAATATCGAAGCAGAGAGGTCGGTGTAACCGAGGCTCCTGCGGCGCCCCACGGTCCCCACCGCTGCCCCCGGGTGTGGCTACATCTCATCTCCCTGACCTCAGGTTTAAAATAGACCTTCGTCCTCACCTCCTGCCTGGCACCCGCGCTTCCTCCTGCTTTCATTGCCAGCCTTTGTAGCTGCCCTCAGAGCCCGCTCTCTGGGTGGGGTCCTGGGACAAGTTCCCCTGGCCATCCAAACACAGCCCTGGAGAGCAGAAGGCAGCGGGGAAGGTTCTGGAAGGTCTCATCCCGGACACCCCAGTGACCTCGAGGAGCTCCTGGAGGGGTTGAGCCCACCCTCCCCAGAGGCCCCTCAGGAGAGACTCCAGCACTGTTTTCTCCACACCAGCTGGAGCCCCGTGCGGGCCTCTGGGCCGTGCGTCCCCAGCCTCTGCCTCCACAGTGTCCCCTGTGTCCCCCCACGCCCCTGCAGTCTCTTCTTGGCCCCTTGAAGCAGCTCCAAAGGAGGAGAAGGGGTCACGGCCTCAGTCAGCTGAGTCTGGTTCCTGGGTGCCTGCTGTATACATATCCCTCTGGGTTAGATGCCCCCTCCCACCCAGCGAATGTCATCAGTAGAACCTGCTACACACCGAATGCTCCCTGACACTGGGACTGCAGGGACAAGCCAGGGACCCCACGTGGGTGCACTGCCCCCAGGAACGGAGGAGGTTCTGCAGCAGAGAGTCTAAGATGTCAGGGAGGGGAGGCATGTGAAGGGCGGGATGGAGGAGCAGGCCTAGGCTGCCAGGAGCTGACGGCCTCTCAGTGGGGCTGGCGTAGCCGCGGGCACCTGGAGAACAGCCCCTGGTCCGCTCCAGCCTGGAGGTGGGGGGACATGCCCTTGGGGCAGCTTGGGGGACATTGGCTGCTGAAGAGGGGGTCCGGGTGGACCCGATGGAGGGGCCACAGGCCAGTCCCCACTCCTCTAGAACCCTCGGCCACCTGCCCTCGCAAAGACTGTCTCCCCCAAGCCCTGCTCCAGGCCCAGCATCTCTGGCTTCTCATTTATTTTCGGGCAAGTGCCAGCTCTGCTGGGGGAGTGCTCTGCAGTAAATGGGGTGGCTGCTCGTCACGGGGATGCAGACGAGACCAAGAAGGTCAAGTGGGCTGTCGATACTTTATGTCACCTGCCCTGGAGTCACTGTGTCACAGCCCCCTCCTACCCCCCTCCTAGCCGTGCTGTGCCTGTGGCGAGGTCTCTGTGCCCGTGGTGTGGTTTCCATGGCCACGATGTGGTCTCCGTGCCCGTGGCGAGGTGCCCGTGCCCGTGGCCTGGTCCCTGTGCCCGTGGCCTGGTCCCCGTGTCTGTGGCCTGGTCCCTGTGTCCGTGGTGTGGTCTCTGTGCCCCTGGTGTGGTCTCCGTGCCTATGGCGAGGTGCCCGTGCCCGTGGCCTGGTCCCATGTCCGTGGCCTGGTCCCATGTCCGTGGCATGGTCCCTGTGCCTGTGGCATGGTCTCCATGTCCGTGTCCTGGTCCCCGTGTCCATGGTGTGGTTCCCGTGCCCATGGCCTGGTCCCATGTCCGTGGCGTGGTCTCCATGGCCGTGTGTAGCATCTGCTGCCTCACCCTTGGTTTACTTGCCTCCTACCCGCCGATAGGTGTTTTCACTCCTGAAAATAGGCCTGCAGAGCAAATCCGCCCGTACGGCTCCTGGCACAGATATCGATTGTACGGATCTCACACCCCGTAGTAAATTTCCGGAAGTCACGCTGTGGGCTCGAGGGGTGGGTGCATGTGCTTGACGGTTTGATTCACACTCCCAACTGCCCTCCAGAGACCCACCTTGCCTGCCTTCCCTCTGTCCATCTATCTCAGGGCTGTATGCCTGCAGGGTGTCCGTCGGGCTGACCCACAGGGCACAAAGTGGTGATTCCTGCGGACCGGCAGGCCACGGTCTGTCACCCTGGGCCAGGCCCTGCCTGGACGCTCAAGGTCAAGTCAGGTTGGCCAGCAGAGTCCAAGGCTCTGTCAGCCATCTGGGGACGTGGCATCCAACCCCAAGGGCTGCAGATGAGTGTTCCCTCCCCCCAGGCCTCCGCCAGGGTCACCTGGGCCCCTGCAGACCCCTGTCCAGCCCCAGTCCCCAGACAGGGCCTGGCCAGACCAGACAGGCCTCTGCCACTGGAGAAGGCTTCCTGAGGCCACACAGAGGGCAGGCGGGCCGGGGCTCAGCCGCAGGACGACATCACCCCGGTATCCTGGGGGCCCGGTGAGCCGTCCAGCGGGTCCCGTACCGGCGTCTGCACGGAAATCACCTTCCCTGTGACTGTGGTTCGTCCTTCTCGCTCTGGAGCTGAGGGAGGGCTGAGCCCTCGGATCCATCTCCCTGGTCTTGCTTCTGGAAAATAAAGCTTGGGCAGGACCCCCGGAGGCAGAGCTGGGGCCCAGACCTGCCCCCACCCCCTGGTCTCCCCAGCCTGGGTCCCCTGTGCACGCCTTTGCCCCCTGGAGGAGAAGGACCCGTGTTCATCTCTGGGCTTTGAGGGGGCACCGGAGCACCGGGGCCTCCCTGAGCTCAGCCTGCCGTGTCTCAAGTCCTCCCGACCCCCGCACAGGGCAGGGAGGGGCAAGCAGGGTTGCAGGGTCACGTGAGCAGTAGAGGCGCTGGGCCCCCTCGGTAAGTGGGCCCTATGCCCTGATCCTCTCGGGGTCCCCGCTGCTCTGGGCCAGGCTCTGCGGAGGCCAACGCCATCCTCTGGCAGTCCCAGGATCACCCCTCTCCCCAGGGGAGACCCACCTGCTTCCCATCGCCACGTGCTGGCGGCTCAGAGGCTCTATAGAAGACAAGTGACCCAGGGCCCGAAACAGGCGGGCGGTCGGAACCAGCCAGGCGCCCGTCCCCCGGTCCAGAGCCGTGCCTGTTGCTGCAGCCCAGCGCCCTCTCACGCTGGAGTCTCACATTCATTCTCTCCCCTTCCCTCCCAGTAGCCCCCAGGTCTTTAGAGACCCCCTCTCCACCCTGCCGCAGAGCACACCGCTCATTCCCCATCCTCCACGAGCTCCAGATGACCGTTCAGGGGTCTCCCTGACGTGCGCGTCAGTTAGGAACGACCATCTCGCGCTCTGGGTGCCTAGGGCCGAGGCTCCTGGGCTGGCGGGGCCTAGGCAGGGGCGGGTGGTCCCCTCCACCGCGCTCCAGCTGGGACGCCCGGCTGGCCCCCAGCCCACCTGAACCATCCAGGGGCACCTCTGTGTGCTGCGACTTTCCCCTCGTCCCAGAGGCCCACAGGCCCCGGTTCCGTCCAGCCTGCGTTCTGGGTCAGCCTTGGGCCCCCTCCCTGCCTGACCCACCTGTAAGTAAGTAAGTAAGTGTTAACTGCTCAGCCATGCCTGACTCTTTGCAACCCCATGGACTGTAGCCCACCATGCTCCTCTGTCCATGAGATCTTTCAGGCAAGGATACTGGAGTGGGTTGCCGTTCCCTTCTCCAGGGNCCACCTGTAAGTAAGTAAGTAAGTGTTAACTGCTCAGCCATGCCTGACTCTTTGCAACCCCATGGACTGTAGCCCACCATGCTCCTCTGTCCATGAGATCTTTCAGGCAAGGATACTGGAGTGGGTTGCCGTTCCCTTCTCCAGGGGATCTTCTCAACCCAGGGATCCAACCCTGGTCTCCTGCATTGCAGGCAAATTCTTTACCGACTGAGCTACAAGGGAAGCCCAACTCACCTGTAAAATGCCCCTCAGTTCTTGATGGGTCAGGGTTGGGGGGAACTTGAGGGTGTGATACCTCCTGTGTATCTCATCTGTAAATCTCAGGCCCCCAAGAACACGGCCCTGGGATGTGCAGGCTCTGGGGACACGGCCCCTCCCAGCCTCAGGGTCCCCAGCCAGTGCTGGGCTTGCGGGCAGGGCTGGCTTGCTGAAAGTTTACTGCGTGTGTATGGGGGGATGGGGGTGAAAGGGGGTGACACCGAGCTGCGTGCTGCGGCCAGCGCCAGGTCTGGAGGGGAATGGAAGGAGGGGGCATCCAGCACCGGCCCAGGATCTGGGAGACCAGAGGCAGGGACGTGTGAGGCTGCCTGATGTCTGGGACCCGGGGCCGGGACCACTGCCCTGGCCCTCCCCCCTAC
>SJYV01055149.1:0-11923 GCA_006410875.1 Neotragus pygmaeus
CCACTTGGGGCAGAGTGCCCCGCCCTGCTGACGTGCAGACCCTAAACCGAAACCCAAGGCTCCTGTAGTTGACGAGGCTCAGCCAGAGTGAGGGCCTTGGGCCCCGCAGGGGTCTCCCAGGTACGTGCCTATTTGTGCCCACCCCGTGCTGGCTGAGACTGGGGCCCCAAGAGCCTCAGCCTCATCTCCACCCTTGAGGAGATAACACACGGGAACCAGGCTGGACCAGGAGGAGAGCCAGAGCTGGCGGGGCCCAGGGAGGCAGGACGAGCCTTCTGGGGGCACTGGTAGGTGACCACGGAAAACAGAACTGGCATTTGGAGAAGAGCATCCCTGACGGGCACAGCCGGGGCAGAGACACGGAGAGGAGAGAGAGAGCTTGGTCAGTGCGGAGCAGAGCAAGGATGTGGGCGACGAGGAGGTGGGGGAGGCGCCAAGGCCGTGGTCAGGAGCTTAGAACTTAGTATGACCTCACTCATCACCCTGCACCCTCCCTTGTGCCACCCTCTCAGTGCCAGGTGATGCTGGGGACCCAGAAAAATCCCCAAGAACCTAGCCCCGGACCCGATCCCCAAGAGCTCCTAATATGGGAGAGACAGAACCAGACACAGAAGTTCCATGAGGCAAGGCTAAACCAGAGGCGGGAATGATAGGAAAGATGGAAGACAGAGATGGATGCCAGGGCTTTGTCCTGGAGAAGAGGCAAGAAAGCTGCCTGGAGGAGGGATATTCTTGCTGGGTCTTGAAGGATAAGTAAAAGTTCTCCCAGGTAGCAAAAAGAACAAGCCTGTGAATATTTCCTCACTCTTGGTCACTACTGGCTTCATGAATATTCATTATATGCGTACATGCTGACCTCTGTGCTAACTGGACCTTCTCAGGCAGTCACCATCATTAGCCTCAAATGGCAGATGACAATTCAGGCACAGGGAGGTTGAGTGAGATGCTCGAGATCACAGCCAAGCGAGAGAGCTGCGGTCTGAACCCAGGTTGTCTGGCTCTGATCAGGCTCGGTTGATTTATCACCCTGCTTTATTAAACATTTCTTAATAGATTTCTTTAATTTCACTCACTACAGAGTTTCTTTGGGTTCTTCCCCAGAGAGTGTGCTTGGCATCTGTCTTCTGGCAAGAGAAAGTCAATATTGACTGGGTTGATAAACACACCCTCTCTGTAGAAACAGCTTGGTAACAAAGACCTGAGATATTGAAAAATCAGACCAGTGGGGGACGGGGGAGGGTTGAGCTCTGGCGTGGGCACAGAATTAAGGGTAAGAGTGAAGGGTCATGTGTGGACTGCCAAGCAGGACACAACCCTTTGGCTGGTTTTTCACTGACTTAATACCATTTTGCGAATCGCTGCTGTTTTCTTTCTCTGTTTTCCAGCTCTGTGTCATTGCCTCATGAAGTCCACTGGTACCTGAGCTTAAAACTGTTGAGAACGTGTGTGACCTAATCATGCACTTGTCAAGTTATAGCTGTGCCATCTGCAGCCACCACCCTTGGTGACAACAGTGGCAGGAGCAGCTGTTTGGGGCCACATCTCTGTAGTGTTTAATGAAACCATGGCAGCATTTTATGACACCCACTGTGTACCTGCTGTTTCATTCATTCACTTATTATTTTGCCGTCTCTACGTCCCTCCTGGGAAAGTGATAGTTACTAAATTTAATCTTCACATAAATTTCGACTTCTCTGGTGGCTCAGAGGGTAAAGAATCTGCCTGCAATGCAGGAGGCCTGGGTTCGATCCCTGGGTTGGGAAGATCCCCTGGAGAATGGACTGGCTACTCACTGCAGTATTCTTGCCTGGAATACTGAACTCCATCCAATTGCTGAATTCCACCCAACTCCACTAGACAGAGGAGCTACCGTCCATGGAGTCGCAAAGAGTCAGACACGACTGAGTGACACAAGCTTGGTTCTGTTTAGTCGCTCGATTGTGTCCAACTCTTTGCAGCCCCATGGACTGTAGCCCACCAGGCTCCTCTGTCCATGGGATTTTTCTAGGCAAGAATACTGGAGCGGGTTGCCATTTCCTTCTCCAGGGGATCTACCCTATCCAGGGATTGAACCCGGGTCTCCCTGCACTGCAGGTGGATTCTTTACCCACTGAGCCACCAGGGAAGCTCTAAGCTTCAGTACATGTATGTATGGAAGGGGCTTTCTAATGTTTGTGGTGATGGTACACATAATAAGAATAAAAGGAAAAGGAAGACTCCTTGGGAGGGGGTTTTGGGGGATGAGTCAATGAATGAATGTGCTTTAAGTGCCAACACATAGTAGGTGCTCAAGAAACAAGTCGATTTCAATCCTGTTGCTCTGTCCAACCTGGAGGACTTCTCACAGGAGGAGGTACCATGAACTGCCTGGATGAAGCGAAGGTGGGAGGTGGACCACACTTGACTCTCTTTCCTCCTTCCCGTCGCCAGGTCGGCCCTCACCCCTGGAAGCCATGACTGAGGCCAGAAGGCTGCCCCCACCTCTGCCTCCACGACTGGACTGGTTCGTGCAGACGCAGGTGGACCAGCTGACCTGTGAAGGGGTCCCTGAGTGGTTCCACGGTGCCATCTCAAGAGAGTAAGGACACAGCCACACCTTCCACCCTGCCCTTCACCGTCTTTCCTAGTCTACCCCATCCTAGGCAGGTTTTGACTTTAGGATCTTGGGCTCAGCTGTGCCAAGTGAGTTAAGAGGGTTAAATTCTGCCTCCTCCATGGACTCACTATACGACCTTGGGCAAGTACTGGGCCTCAGCTCTCTCTATACGCGTGGCCACCAGAGCAGTCCTGCCCGGGGCCTGACAGGCCCCTTGCCCTCACCTCGCTCAGGCGGGGCTGCAACTCACTGAGTCAGAGATGGTGAAATGCAGCTTGGGAATCTTGCTTAACACAGTGCCCCCCAGACAGCTGCTCTCGGTCCATCAGGGTTTAGCCAGAATGCACTTTCTATACCCGACTGAGCTCCTAGGACACGAACAAATCCACCTAGTCACCCCCAGGGGCTAACTCTAAATAAGCAGCGAAAAGAGCCTTTATTGCCACATTCTAAATGCAGGAAGTTGAGGAAACCATGTGAAAGCCACAGAAAGGAGGAATTGGGCATGGTTTCTAAGTTCTGGGGTGCACAGCAGAAGTATAATGTAAGCCATACACTGTAATTTTTTGTCATTTTAGCAGCTTTATTAAAAAAGGTGAAAAGAAAGAAGTGGAATTAACGTTAATCATATTTTTTTATTTAAACCAGTATTTTCAACTTGTAACTAGCCCTAAGTCCTTAAAATCTGGCATGTATTATCTGCTTTTAGTATATCTCGACTCCTACCAGCCATACTTCAATTGTTCAGCAGCCACACGTGGCCAGTGGCCTCTGTAGTAGATATTAGTTACTCAGTCATGTCTGACTCTTTGTGACCCCATGGACTGTAGCCCACCAGGCTCCTCTGTCCGTGGAATTCTCCAGGCAAGAATACTAGAGAGGGTTTCCATTTCCTTTTCCACTGTAGTAGATAGCTCAGGTCCAAAATCCCCCTTCTGTCTCCTAGAAAGCTACCTCTCACTAGGTGTGAACCCAGGATAATAGTAATAATAACAGTAAGCACCTTGCGTGTTCTTACCAGCTGGCAGTGCCCACATTCACACCATGTGCATTTCATCTGTCCTCCCATGGGCTCTGGGAGCTAGGGTTTACTTTCCCCTTAAGGAAGCTGATGGTCAGAAAGGGACTGACCCTCCCCAGGGCTCACACAGCTAATGAAAAACAAATGCATTTAAAATCAAATGCATCTGGGGACTTCCCTGGTGGTCCCATGGCTAAGACTCCACACTCCCAGTGCAGGAGACCCAGGTCCAATCTCTGGTCAGGGAACTGGATCCCACAAGCCTCAACTAAAGGGTTCTCAGCTCACAACAAAGATGGAAGATCCCATGTGCTGCAACTGAGACTGGCGCGGCCAAATAAATATATGAAAATATTTTTTAAATTTTTTAAAATCAAAAGCATTTGAGAATAGCTCCTGCTTTATTACCTGTGACACCTTGATCTACCCAAAGCTGTCTTTGATTTGCTTTCCAGTTGTTGGGAAGGCAAGCAGGGGCTGTGAGAGATGGTCAAGGTCATCAGAGACTTCCTACCACCTCTGGGAGAACATCCTTGTCTTTGAATATCCCAAGGTCTGAAACAACCAAGAAAAGAAGTGATTTTAAGCTGTTTGTTCACTTAGAAAATGGAAAACCATATGTAAAATAGATGACCAGTGCAAGTTTGATGGATGAAGCAGGACACCCTAAGCTGTTGCTGTGTGACAACCTAGAGAGAGAGGTGGGGAGGGAGGGAGGAGCAGTATTCAGGATGGGGACACATGTATATCTATGGTCGGTTCATGTTGATGTACGGCAAAAGCATCACAGTACTATGAAGTAATTATCCTCCAATGGACAGAGGAGCCTGGCAGGCTACAGTCCATGGGGTCCCAAAGAGTCGGACACAACTGAGCAACTAAACCACCACAATTATCCTCCAGTTAAAATCAATAAATAAATACAGTTTTAAAAAAAAGAAAAGAAAAGCACAGACCGCTGTGGCTCGGGGTGGAGGTGGGGGGTGTGTGCCACTACTGGATGACTGGTATACCAGATGTCTAGCCAGTATGTTTATCCATCTCTTCCCTGTATTTGCCCTCCAGGGATGCTGAGAATTTGCTGGAGTCACAGCCCCTGGGATCCTTCCTCATCAGGGTCAGTCACAGTCACGTGGGCTACACACTCTCTTACAAGTAAGGCCTGGGGTAGGGGCGGGAGCAGGGGGCCTCTGGGGCCTACTTGGAGGGGGCATGGGTGCTTCCCAGCTTCCCACTGAGCAGTCGCTATGAGGGTCTGGTAGAATCTAACGGAAGAGTGGGCGGCTGCAGGTATGGCTGTAACCAGCAGACTTGGGCTTGGTGGTAACTGAGACTATGTGATAACAGGGATTGCGTGAGACCCAAGAGTAGCTACTGCCTTTTCCCTAACTCCCTCTCCCCAGCCATTTACATGGCAACTCCCTGGACTTCCCTGGAGACTCAGTGGTAAAGAATCCGCCTGCCAATGCAAGAGATGCAAGAGACATAGTTTCGATCCCTGGTCTGGGAAGATCCCATATGCCATGGAGCAGCTAAGTCCGTGTACCACAGCTATGCTGTAGCACCCAGGAGCCGCAACACCTGAGCACCGTAACTGCTGAAGCCCAAGCTCGAGAGCCTGCGCTGTGCAATGAGACAAGCCACTGCAATGAGAAGCCCGGGAACCTAAAGTAGAGAGTAGCCCCCGGTCGCTGCAACTAGAGAAAAGCCTGCCCAGTATAGAAGACCCAGCACAGCCAAAAATAAAATGATTAAATAAGTTAACTTAAAAATAAATACATAAATGGCAGCTCTCTGACTTCCTTGGGGACATGTTACAGAAAACCAGGGCAGCTCAGCTCCCTAAGTTTCCAACGCCTGATCCGGCATCTCAGTTAGAGGAGTTAGTAGCCCAAACTACTTTCCAAAAGGATTCCAGGCCAAAGGAATTTTTCTTTTTCCAAAGGATTTTTTTTAATGGTCCTATTACAGAGTTACCCACAGAGGGAAAAGCTTACACCTTCAGTCACTTAGGCAGCCCAACATGCTGTGTGATCTGGGACAAGCTACTCACTCTTTCTGTGCCTCCTTCCAAGTCCTCACCTCTCACGTTAAAATGCTGAAGTTAATTCAGAGTCTTGATGTGAGAACTAAACGAGACATAACAAGCACGTGCTTGCCTTCATATTATGTCACTCTAATTGCATCCGACTCTGTAACCCTATGGACCATAGCCTGCCGGGCTCCTCTGCCATGGAATTTTTCAGACAAGAATACTGGAGTGGGTTTCCACGCCCTCCTCTAGGAGATCTTCCTGACCCAGGGACTGAACTCGTGTCTCTTATGTCTCCTGCATTGGCAGGCGGGTTCTTTACCACTAGCACCACCTGGGAAGCCCAGTAAGCACACAGCGGCCAATCAGTAAATGCATTCATTCATTAATAATGAGACATTTATTGAGTACCTATACCAATTTTCATTGTCATTTCTATTGGTCAATTACCCTTGCCAGGCACGGAGCTAAGCTTTTACCTGCAGTAGACTTTCCCATCTTCACAAGAAGGCCTGAGTAGCCTCCCGTTATAAAGGGGGAAACTGAGGCACAGTGCAGTCACCTGCCAGTGTCCCAGGGCTAATGAGTGGAGGAGTGGGGGCCTGTCTCTTATACACATCTGATCCAAAGCTGTCTTTGATTTGCTTTCCAGTTGTTGGGAAGGCAAGCAGGGGCTGTGAGAGATGGTCAAGGTCATCAGAGACTTCCTACCCTGTCTCTTATACACATCTAGATGTGTATAAGAGACAGATTAAACATTTCTTAATAGATTTCTTTAATTTCACTCACTACAGAGTTTCTTTGGGTTCTTCCCCAGAGAGTGTGCTTGGCATCTGTCTTCTGGCAAGAGAAAGTCAATATTGACTGGGTTGATAAACACACCCTCTCTGTAGAAACAGCTTGGTAACAAAGACCTGAGATATTGAAAAATCAGACCAGTGGGGGACGGGGGAGGGTTGAGCTCTGGCGTGGGCACAGAATTAAGGGTAAGAGTGAAGGGTCATGTGTGGACTGCCAAGCAGGACACAACCCTTTGGCTGGTTTTTCACTGACTTAATACCATTTTGCGAATCGCTGCTGTTTTCTTTCTCTGTTTTCCAGCTCTGTGTCATTGCCTCATGAAGTCCACTGGTACCTGAGCTTAAAACTGTTGAGAACGTGTGTGACCTAATCATGCACTTGTCAAGTTATAGCTGTGCCATCTGCAGCCACCACCCTTGGTGACAACAGTGGCAGGAGCAGCTGTTTGGGGCCACATCTCTGTAGTGTTTAATGAAACCATGGCAGCATTTTATGACACCCACTGTGTACCTGCTGTTTCATTCATTCACTTATTATTTTGCCGTCTCTACGTCCCTCCTGGGAAAGTGATAGTTACTAAATTTAATCTTCACATAAATTTCGACTTCTCTGGTGGCTCAGAGGGTAAAGAATCTGCCTGCAATGCAGGAGGCCTGGGTTCGATCCCTGGGTTGGGAAGATCCCCTGGAGAATGGACTGGCTACTCACTGCAGTATTCTTGCCTGGAATACTGAACTCCATCCAATTGCTGAATTCCACCCAACTCCACTAGACAGAGGAGCTACCGTCCATGGAGTCGCAAAGAGTCAGACACGACTGAGTGACACAAGCTTGGTTCTGTTTAGTCGCTCGATTGTGTCCAACTCTTTGCAGCCCCATGGACTGTAGCCCACCAGGCTCCTCTGTCCATGGGATTTTTCTAGGCAAGAATACTGGAGCGGGTTGCCATTTCCTTCTCCAGGGGATCTACCCTATCCAGGGATTGAACCCGGGTCTCCCTGCACTGCAGGTGGATTCTTTACCCACTGAGCCACCAGGGAAGCTCTAAGCTTCAGTACATGTATGTATGGAAGGGGCTTTCTAATGTTTGTGGTGATGGTACACATAATAAGAATAAAAGGAAAAGGAAGACTCCTTGGGAGGGGGTTTTGGGGGATGAGTCAATGAATGAATGTGCTTTAAGTGCCAACACATAGTAGGTGCTCAAGAAACAAGTCGATTTCAATCCTGTTGCTCTGTCCAACCTGGAGGACTTCTCACAGGAGGAGGTACCATGAACTGCCTGGATGAAGCGAAGGTGGGAGGTGGACCACACTTGACTCTCTTTCCTCCTTCCCGTCGCCAGGTCGGCCCTCACCCCTGGAAGCCATGACTGAGGCCAGAAGGCTGCCCCCACCTCTGCCTCCACGACTGGACTGGTTCGTGCAGACGCAGGTGGACCAGCTGACCTGTGAAGGGGTCCCTGAGTGGTTCCACGGTGCCATCTCAAGAGAGTAAGGACACAGCCACACCTTCCACCCTGCCCTTCACCGTCTTTCCTAGTCTACCCCATCCTAGGCAGGTTTTGACTTTAGGATCTTGGGCTCAGCTGTGCCAAGTGAGTTAAGAGGGTTAAATTCTGCCTCCTCCATGGACTCACTATACGACCTTGGGCAAGTACTGGGCCTCAGCTCTCTCTATACGCGTGGCCACCAGAGCAGTCCTGCCCGGGGCCTGACAGGCCCCTTGCCCTCACCTCGCTCAGGCGGGGCTGCAACTCACTGAGTCAGAGATGGTGAAATGCAGCTTGGGAATCTTGCTTAACACAGTGCCCCCCAGACAGCTGCTCTCGGTCCATCAGGGTTTAGCCAGAATGCACTTTCTATACCCGACTGAGCTCCTAGGACACGAACAAATCCACCTAGTCACCCCCAGGGGCTAACTCTAAATAAGCAGCGAAAAGAGCCTTTATTGCCACATTCTAAATGCAGGAAGTTGAGGAAACCATGTGAAAGCCACAGAAAGGAGGAATTGGGCATGGTTTCTAAGTTCTGGGGTGCACAGCAGAAGTATAATGTAAGCCATACACTGTAATTTTTTGTCATTTTAGCAGCTTTATTAAAAAAGGTGAAAAGAAAGAAGTGGAATTAACGTTAATCATATTTTTTTATTTAAACCAGTATTTTCAACTTGTAACTAGCCCTAAGTCCTTAAAATCTGGCATGTATTATCTGCTTTTAGTATATCTCGACTCCTACCAGCCATACTTCAATTGTTCAGCAGCCACACGTGGCCAGTGGCCTCTGTAGTAGATATTAGTTACTCAGTCATGTCTGACTCTTTGTGACCCCATGGACTGTAGCCCACCAGGCTCCTCTGTCCGTGGAATTCTCCAGGCAAGAATACTAGAGAGGGTTTCCATTTCCTTTTCCACTGTAGTAGATAGCTCAGGTCCAAAATCCCCCTTCTGTCTCCTAGAAAGCTACCTCTCACTAGGTGTGAACCCAGGATAATAGTAATAATAACAGTAAGCACCTTGCGTGTTCTTACCAGCTGGCAGTGCCCACATTCACACCATGTGCATTTCATCTGTCCTCCCATGGGCTCTGGGAGCTAGGGTTTACTTTCCCCTTAAGGAAGCTGATGGTCAGAAAGGGACTGACCCTCCCCAGGGCTCACACAGCTAATGAAAAACAAATGCATTTAAAATCAAATGCATCTGGGGACTTCCCTGGTGGTCCCATGGCTAAGACTCCACACTCCCAGTGCAGGAGACCCAGGTCCAATCTCTGGTCAGGGAACTGGATCCCACAAGCCTCAACTAAAGGGTTCTCAGCTCACAACAAAGATGGAAGATCCCATGTGCTGCAACTGAGACTGGCGCGGCCAAATAAATATATGAAAATATTTTTTAAATTTTTTAAAATCAAAAGCATTTGAGAATAGCTCCTGCTTTATTACCTGTGACACCTTGATCTACCCAAAGCTGTCTTTGATTTGCTTTCCAGTTGTTGGGAAGGCAAGCAGGGGCTGTGAGAGATGGTCAAGGTCATCAGAGACTTCCTACCACCTCTGGGAGAACATCCTTGTCTTTGAATATCCCAAGGTCTGAAACAACCAAGAAAAGAAGTGATTTTAAGCTGTTTGTTCACTTAGAAAATGGAAAACCATATGTAAAATAGATGACCAGTGCAAGTTTGATGGATGAAGCAGGACACCCTAAGCTGTTGCTGTGTGACAACCTAGAGAGAGAGGTGGGGAGGGAGGGAGGAGCAGTATTCAGGATGGGGACACATGTATATCTATGGTCGGTTCATGTTGATGTACGGCAAAAGCATCACAGTACTATGAAGTAATTATCCTCCAATGGACAGAGGAGCCTGGCAGGCTACAGTCCATGGGGTCCCAAAGAGTCGGACACAACTGAGCAACTAAACCACCACAATTATCCTCCAGTTAAAATAAATAAATAAATACAATTTTTAAAAAAAGAAAAGAAAAGCACAGACCGCTGTGGCTCGGGGTGGAGGTGGGGGGTGTGTGCCACTACTGGATGACCGGTATACCAGATGTCTGGCCAGTATGTTTATCCATCTCTTCCCTGTATTTGCCCTCCAGGGATGCTGAGAATTTGCTGGAGTCACAGCCCCTGGGATCCTTCCTCATCAGGGTCAGTCACAGTCACGTGGGCTACACACTNCCACTACTGGATGACTGGTATACCAGATGTCTAGCCAGTATGTTTATCCATCTCTTCCCTGTATTTGCCCTCCAGGGATGCTGAGAATTTGCTGGAGTCACAGCCCCTGGGATCCTTCCTCATCAGGGTCAGTCACAGTCACGTGGGCTACACACTCTCTTACAAGTAAGGCCTGGGGTAGGGGCGGGAGCAGGGGGCCTCTGGGGCCTACTTGGAGGGGGCATGGGTGCTTCCCAGCTTCCCACTGAGCAGTCGCTATGAGGGTCTGGTAGAATCTAACGGAAGAGTGGGCGGCTGCAGGTATGGCTGTAACCAGCAGACTTGGGCTTGGTGGTAACTGAGACTATGTGATAACAGGGATTGCGTGAGACCCAAGAGTAGCTACTGCCTTTTCCCTAACTCCCTCTCCCCAGCCATTTACATGGCAACTCCCTGGACTTCCCTGGAGACTCAGTGGTAAAGAATCCGCCTGCCAATGCAAGAGATGCAAGAGACATAGTTTCGATCCCTGGTCTGGGAAGATCCCATATGCCATGGAGCAGCTAAGTCCGTGTACCACAGCTATGCTGTAGCACCCAGGAGCCGCAACACCTGAGCACCGTAACTGCTGAAGCCCAAGCTCGAGAGCCTGCGCTGTGCAATGAGACAAGCCACTGCAATGAGAAGCCCGGGAACCTAAAGTAGAGAGTAGCCCCCGGTCGCTGCAACTAGAGAAAAGCCTGCCCAGTATAGAAGACCCAGCACAGCCAAAAATAAAATGATTAAATAAGTTAACTTAAAAATAAATACATAAATGGCAGCTCTCTGACTTCCTTGGGGACATGTTACAGAAAACCAGGGCAGCTCAGCTCCCTAAGTTTCCAACGCCTGATCCGGCATCTCAGTTAGAGGAGTTAGTAGCCCAAACTACTTTCCAAAAGGATTCCAGGCCAAAGGAATTTTTCTTTTTCCAAAGGATTTTTTTTAATGGTCCTATTACAGAGTTACCCACAGAGGGAAAAGCTTACACCTTCAGTCACTTAGGCAGCCCAACATGCTGTGTGATCTGGGACAAGCTACTCACTCTTTCTGTGCCTCCTTCCAAGTCCTCACCTCTCACGTTAAAATGCTGAAGTTAATTCAGAGTCTTGATGTGAGAACTAAACGAGACATAACAAGCACGTGCTTGCCTTCATATTATGTCACTCTAATTGCATCCGACTCTGTAACCCTATGGACCATAGCCTGCCGGGCTCCTCTGCCATGGAATTTTTCAGACAAGAATACTGGAGTGGGTTTCCACGCCCTCCTCTAGGAGATCTTCCTGACCCAGGGACTGAACTCGTGTCTCTTATGTCTCCTGCATTGGCAGGCGGGTTCTTTACCACTAGCACCACCTGGGAAGCCCAGTAAGCACACAGCGGCCAATCAGTAAATGCATTCATTCATTAATAATGAGACATTTATTGAGTACCTANCAGGGACTGAACTCGTGTCTCTTATGTCTCCTGCATTGGCAGGCGGGTTCTTTACCACTAGCACCACCTGGGAAGCCCAGTAAGCACACAGCGGCCAATCAGTAAATGCATTCATTCATTAATAATGAGACATTTATTGAGTACCTATACCAATTTTCATTGTCATTTCTATTGGTCAATTACCCTTGCCAGGCACGGAGCTAAGCTTTTACCTGCAGTAGACTTTCCCATCTTCACAAGAAGGCCTGAGTAGCCTCCCGTTATAAAGGGGGAAACTGAGGCACAGTGCAGTCACCTGCCAGTGTCCCAGGGCTAATGAGTGGAGGAGTGGGGGCCT
>SJYV01055152.1:4441-29055 GCA_006410875.1 Neotragus pygmaeus
TTTTTTTTTTTTCCCTGACATCCTAGGAATTTTCTCAGAGTCTCAGGGGAAATAGATAACAAACTCTTGGGATGGGGGCGTTATCTTATCTCGTTTTGTGACCTTTATTCCAGCACAGGGCCTAGCACACCACAAATGTTGGGAAACTTCTAGGACTATGAATCTCCCAGTACTTGAAGCTTAGCACATCTGCTGTGATAGGGGCATGTGTCCCTTTTTAGTCCATTGACATTTTTTTCCCCATGTTTCCTCCTCTAGGTGTGTGTTCACACTCCTGTGTTTCAGCACATCCTCTCCTCCCTCAACAGCATTCACTAAGACACTCACCATACTCTCACCCCCAGGAGTTTACTCAACTTGAAAACATCAGGGTTTAACTGTCCTGTGACTCATCCCCAGTATTCTGGAAAAGAAAATCATCCAGTAAGTCCTGACTAATGCGGCCCAAGTGCTAATGGATTTTATGGCTATGTCCCCCAGATAACATACGTTGTTAGAGATAGCACCCTAAGTAAAAGGGTGGCTCTGGAGGCAGGAACTCCAGGTCCTGCACTGAGGCCCTCTGCTGAGCTTTCCAGAGCCTTTCATTCAGCAGGAGGACATAGCCCTTTGGTAAGACAGATCTGTGTGTGTTCCCTGGCTCTCCCAGGTACTAGTTCTAGAAGAGTAGGCAATAAACATGACCTTCCAAAGCCCCCTGGATACCAACACACACCCTAGGGCATCATCATCATGATTATCATCATCCCTGGGATTATGCTAAGATGATGAAACGATGCATGTCAGCCTAGCATGGTGCCAGGCACACAGTAGGCACACAATAAACCCAAGTTCTTGTTCTTTGGGTTACTCATTTGCCACTACAATAAACTTATTACTAGAAGCTGCCCTTGCCAAGCACCCTGACTGCCTTGCAGAGGTGCTGTCTGCTGGGTGGTGTAGGGGTTGTTTCCCACCAGTCTTAGAAGCTTGGGACACTCTACTTCTCAGTCCAAACCCACCTTACCTGAGGAGCTCTTTGCCATCTCTTCTGCTGGGGGCACTGGGGGGCCACCCTCCAGTGAGTCCTCCTCTGCAGATGCCTGCATCTCTGGGCTCGGTCCTCAAGTCTCCAGGCTTGAAGGCTCAGCTCACCTCGCCCCTCCACGGTTGCCAGCATCCCCTTCAGGATGGAGGGGAGCACCCCGCTTCCTCTTCCCAAGTTACTGTCCTCTGTGCCCTGCCCGGGTCCTGCCCAGGAGGAGCGGGTGGGCTGGAGCAGGCCTGGGGCTGGAGCCGCGGCGCGTCCCCTGGAGCGTGCATCTCCGCTGAGCAGCCCGGCAGCCGTGCTAATAAATATCAAACCCTTCAGCAGGGAAATAAATTATCCCCCCACTGCTAGAGAAAACAGTCGTGATAAATTGTCGTGTAGCCAGCAGTGTTTAAAGTAAAATCAGTAAAGTGTGAGTAATGATGGCTGAGTCAAAAGTCCTGTATTAAACACAATGGTCTGACGAGCACGCGGGCAGCGTCCAGAGGAAAGCGAAGGCCGACTTAACTAAAATAACTCTTCTTCGGAGTGGGGGAAAAAGGACTTGGGATTTATTATCCTATTAGTTTTTTTTTTCTTCTTCTGCAGGAGCAGCTCTCAGGGTGTCCCGGGCATAAAGTCAAAATCTCCATTTACGAGAGATGTTTAGAAAACACACTCTTAGAAGTGCGAACTACCAAATTTTTGACTGGACAACAGACATATGGTTGAATTCTTTCAGTATAGCGGAGTTCCAAAAGTTGTGAGGGATTTTTAGCTGCTGTTATCATTGGGGCTGGCTGGGGAGGGTTTTTGGGTGGGGGAGATCTAGAGGATGTTTTGCTTAAAAAAAAAAACACACTGGTTGGTTACTTACATGTACCCGTTTTCAATATTTATACGTTATGCTTTATAATGGACAGTGAAACCTCACTAATTCCAGCTGGAATTAGAAAAGAATCAGAATGATGGGACGCTGTGAGATGTTTTAAGTGAACTGGTTGCAAAGTTCTAGGACCACGGTACTGACAACAGGGAATACTTATTACTGAGACCGAACCATGTTCTAGGCCCTCTGTAGACCATTTGACATAAATTAAACACTGACTGACTTTCTTAGGGTCCCATAAGTGGCAAGTGATGTAGCCAGGATGGAAACTCGGGTCTGCTGCTGCTGCTGCTGCTAAGTCACTTCAGTCGTGTCTGACTCTGTGCGACCCCAGAGATGGCAGCCCACCAGGCTCCCTTGTCCCTGGGATTCTCCAGACAAGAACACTGGAGTGGGTGGCCATTTTCCTCTCCAATGCATGAAAGTGAAAAGTGAAAAGTGAAAGTGACGTCGCTCAGTCGTGTCTGACTCCTAGCAAACACATGGACTGCAGCCTACCAGGGCCCTCTGCCCATGGGATTTGCCAAGCAAGAGTACTGGAGTGGGATGCCATTGCCTTTTCCAGGTCTACTGCTTCCAAATCTGCATCTTTAACCCCAGTGCATGTGGCTTTTAATCTATAAATCCTGCTTGATTGTATCCGGGCACAAGGATTATGCAAGATAATTAAGCAAGTGGGCCACAGGAACATCACTTGGGTTCATGTTCAATGATGACAAATTTCACCAGTAGTATTCATAATTGTCACATTAACTCTTGATCAGCAAGTGTGCAAGTTACCAAGATGCTAGATACTTAAAATGATTTATTTTCAAGGATACAAGGCCCCAGTACTCTTATTTATGTTATAGATATTATATAATTGGTTAAGGATTTGAGGCAGCTTAGTGCACATACAGAGTATAAAAGATCATGCATTCCTCCTCTGATCTAAAATTAGTTCCTCCAACTAAAAAGCCTCTTGATGAAAGTGAAAGTGGAGAGTGAAAACGTTGGCTTAAAGCTCAACATTCAGAAAACGAAGATCATGGCATCTGGTCCCATCACTTCATTCGAAATAGATGGGGAAACAGTGGAAACAGTGTCAGACTTTATTTTGGGGGGCTCCAAAATCACTGCAGATGGTGACTGCAGCCATGAAGTTAAAAGACGCTTACTCCTTGGAAGAAAAGTTATGACCAACCTAGATAGTATATTCAAAAGCAGAGACATTACTTTGCTGACTAAGGTCCATTTAGTCAAGGCTATGGTTTTTCCAGTAGTCATGTGTGGATGTGAGTGTTGGACTGTGAAGAAGGCTGAGCGCTGAAGAACTGATGCTTTTGAACTGTGGTGTTGGAGAAGACTCTTGAGAGTCCCTTGGACTACAAGGAGATCCAACCAGTCCATTCTGAAGTAGATCANGTATGGATGTGAGAGTTGGACTGTGAAGAAGGCTGAGCGCCGAAGAATTGATGCTTTTGAACTGTGGTGTTGGAGAAGACTCTTGAGAGTCCCTTGGACTGCAAGGAGATCCAACCAGTCCATTCTGGAGGAGATCAGCCCTGGGATTTCTTTGGAAGGAATGATGCTAAAGCTGAAACTCCAGTACTTTGTCCACCTCATGCGAAGAGTTGACTCATTGGAAAAGACTCTGATGCTGGGAGGGATTGGGGGCAGGAGGAGAAGGGGACAATGAGGATGAGACAGCTGGATGGCATCACTGACTCAATGAACGTTGAGTCTGAGTGAACTCTGAGAGATGGTAATGAACAGGGAGGCCTGGCGTGCTGCGATTCATGGGGTCGCAAAGAGTCGGACACGACTGAGTGACTGAACTGAACTGTACCATTTTTCTAGAGACCACATATATCCATTAATAACCAACATTTGTTTTTCTATTTCTTGACTTCCCTCTGTTTCAAGTCTAGGTCCATCCACATCTCTACAAATGACCCAATTTTGTTTCATTTTTATGGGTGGGTAATATACCATTATATATATGTACCACATCTTCTTTATCCATTTATTTCTCAGCGAACTTTTAGGTTTCTTCCTTGTCCTGGCAGCTGTAAATACTCCTGAAGTGATCATTGAGGGCGCATGTCTTTTTCAATTATGATTTTCTCAGGTTATATGACCAATACTGGGATTACTGGCTTATATGATAATTGTATTTTCAGTTTTTAAGGGAACTTCCATACTCTTCTTCTCAGTGGCTGTACCAATTTACATTCTCACCTACAATCCAAGAGGGTTCTCTTTTCTCTACACCTCCTGCATTTACTATTGTGGAATTTTTATGATGGCCATTCTTACCTGTGTAAAGTGTAGGTTTGATTTACATTTCTCTAGTATTAGTGATGTTGACCATCTTTCCAGATGTTTCTGGCTATTTGTACATTTTTTGAAAAATGTCTATGTAGATATTCTGCCAATTTTTTTGATCAGACTGTTCAGGTCTTTTGGATACTGAGCTGTTTGTATATTTTGGAGATTAATCCCTTGTTGTCACTTCATTTGGTGATTCTTTTCCTATTTTGAGGGTTGTCTTTTGTCTTGTTTATGGTTCCTGGGCTATGCAGAAGCTTTAACATTAATTAGGTCCCGTTACAAAAGCTCTTAATGACCGTGTAATTGTGATGGTGTGATCACTCACCTAGAGCTGAGCCAGACATCATGGAGTGTGACATCCAGTGGGCCTTAGGAAAGATCACTAAAAACAAAGCTAGTGGAAATGATGAAATTCCAGCTGAACTGTTTCAAATCCTAGAAGATGATGCTGTGAAAGTGCTGCACTCAATATGCCAGCAAATTTGGAAAACTCAGCAGTGGCCACAAGACTGGAAAAGGCCAGTTTTCATTCCAATCCCAAAGAAGGGCAATGCAAAAGAATGTACAAACTATTGCACAATTGCACTCATTTCACATGCTAACAAGGTCATGCTCAAAATCCTCCAAGCTAGGCTTCAACAGTATGTGAACCTAGAACTTCCAGATGTACAAGCTGGATTTAGAAAAGGCAGGGGAACCAGCAATCAAATTGCCAACATCTGATGGATCATAGAAAAAACAGAATTCCAGAAAAACATCTGCTTCATTGACTACACTAAAGCCTTTGACTGTGTGGATCTCAACAAACTGTGGAAAAATCTTAAAGAGATGGGAATATCAGACCACCTTTCTTGCCTCCTGAAAAACCTGTATGCAGGTCAAGAAGCAACAGAACCAAGCATGGAACAACAGACTGGTTCAAAATGGGGAAAGGAATATGATATGTCAAGGCTACATATATTCTCACCCTGTTTAACTTCTATGCAGAGTACATCATGTGAAATGCTGGACTGGATGAAACACAAGCTGGAATCAAGATTGCCCGGAGAAATACCAATCACCTCAAATATGCAGATGACTCCACCCTTATGGCAGAAAACAAAGAGGAACTAAAACACCTCTTTGATGAAGGTGAAAGAAGAGAGTGAAAAAGCTGACTTAAAACTCAACATTCAAAAAAGATTGAAGATCATGGCATCTGATTCCATCACTTAATGGCATATAGATGGGGGAACAGTGACAGATTTTATTTTCTTGGGGCTCCAAAGTCATGGCAGATGGTGACTGCAGCCATGAAATTAAGAGATGCTTGCTCCTTAAGAAAAGGAAAGCTATGACCAACCTAGACAGCATATTAAAAAGCAGACATCACTTTGCCAACAAAGGTCCATCTAGTCAAAGCTATGGTTTTTCCAGTAGTCATATATGGATGTCAGAGTTGGACCATAAAGAAGGCTGAGCACTGAAGAATTGATGCTTCTGAACTGTGTTACTGAAGACCCTTGAGAATCCCTTGGACTGCAAGGAGATTAAACCAGTCAGTCCTTAAGGAGATCAAACTTGAATATTCATTGCAAGGACTGATGCTGAAGTTGAAGCTCCAATACTTTGCCCACCTGATGTAAAGAGTTGACTCATTGGAAAAGACCCTGATGCTGGGAAAGATAGGCAGGAGGAAAAGGGGACGACAGAGGACAAGATGATTGGATAGCATTACCAACTCAATGAGCATGAGTTTGAGCAAACTGTGGGAGATAATGAAGGACGGGAGCCTGGCATGCTGCAATCCATGGGGGTCACAAAGATACATGATTGAGTGACAGAACAATAAGTCCCACTTGTCTATTTTAAATTTTATTACTGTAGGAGGTAGATCAAAAAGATACTGCTGAAGTTTATATCAAAGAGTTCTGCCTATGTGTTTGTCTGAGATTTTTATGGCGTCTAGCAATAATTCTAGTTTTTAATCCATTTTGAGTTTACTTTTGCATATGGTGTTTGTTAGTGTTCTAATTTCATTCTTTTACGTGTAGCTCTCCAGTCTTCTGGGCACTACCTTTTGAAGAGAGTGTCTTTTCTCCATTGCATATTCTTGCCTCCTTTGTTGTAGATTAATTGATCACAGGGGTGTGGGTTTAGCTCTCGGTTTACTATCCTGTCCCATTTGATCTATATGTCTGTTTTTGTGCCTGTACCATACTGTTTGATTACTGTGGCTTTGTAGTATAGTTTGAAGCCAGGAAGCCTGATTCCTCCAGCTCCATTTTTATTTCTCCAGATTGTTTTGGCTTTTTCTGATCTTCTGTATTTCCATACAAATTTTAAAATGCTTTAATTCTGTAAAAAATGACATTGGTAATTCAGTAGCAATTGAACTGAACATGTTGATTACCTTGTGTAGTAGTCATTTTGACAGTAGTGAATCTTGCAATCCAAGAATATGATCTCTTTCCATACATTTGTGTTGTCTTCAAGTTCTTTCATCTGTGTCTTATCGTTTTCAGAGTATAGGTTTTTCCCTTCCTACATAGGTTTATTCGTTGGTGTTTTATTCTTTTTTACGCAATGGTAAGCGAGTTGTTTCCTTAATTTCTCCATTTGATCTGTTATTCATGCATAGATGTGCAACAGATTTGTGTATTAATTTTCTCTCCTACAACCTTATCAAATTTATTGATGACTTCTACTGATTTTCTGGTAGCATCCTTAGGATTTTCTACATATAGCATTTTGTCATCTGCAAACAGGGATGTTTTACTTCTTTTACAGTTTGAATTCCTTTATTTCTTTTGCATTGATTACTGTGACTAGAGTTTCAATGCTATGTTGAGTAACAACGATAAGAGTTGACATTCCTGTCTTGTCCCTGATCATACGGGAAATGCTTTCAGCTTTTCACCACTGAGTTGATGTTATCTTTGGGTTTTTCATATATGGCCTTTATTACGTTGAGGAAGATTTCTCCTTCCCCCTTTCTTGAGAGTTTTTATCATAAATGAATGTAAAATGTAGTTCAAGAGTTCTTTCTGTATCTATTCCCAACAATTTTTTTTTTTTAATTGGGATAAAGTTGCTTGATGTACTGGTTTCTGTTATACAATGTAATGAATCAGCTATATGTATATTCCCTCATGGACCACCCTCCAAAGCCCCTCCATCCCACTGATCTAGGTCGTGACAGGCCATTGAGCTGAGCTCCCTTTGCCATAGCAGTTCACGCTAGCTATTTATTTCACCAATGGTACTGTACGTCAATCCCAGTCTTCCAGTTCACCCCACCCTCCTTCCCAGCCTCATGTCCAAATATCCATTGTCTAGGTCTGCATTGCTATCCCTGCCTTGGAAATAAGTTTATCTGTGCCATTTGTTTAGAATCCATGCATATGTGTGAATATATTTGTCTTTATCTTTTTGAGTTACTTTAGTATGTATGCGAGACTCTAGGTCCTTCCACATCTTTGCATGTGACCTAACTTCATTCCTCCTTGCGTGAGTGCTAAGGTGCTTCAGTCATGTCCAACTCTTTCTGACCCTATGAACTGTAGCCCACCAGGTTCCTCTGTCCATGGGATTCTCTAAGCAAGAGTACTGAAATGGATTGCCATGCCCTCCTCCAGGGCATCTTCCCGACCCAGGAATTGAATCTACATCTCTTGCATCCTCTACATTGACAGATAGGTTCTTTAGCACTGGTGCTGGGTGAGTAATATATCATTTTTTACATATGTACCACATGTTTTTCATGCATTTGTCTGTCAGTGGACGTTTAGGTTGCTTCCATCCTGGCTGTTGTAAATACTGCTAGAGTGACCTTTGTGGGTGATTGTGTCTTTCTGAATTATGATTTTCTCAGGTTATATATGCAGTAGTTGGATTGCTGGGTCATATGATAGTTGTATTTTTTGTTTTCAAAGGAACATCTATCTATACTGTTCTCCACAATGGCTGTCGCAATTTTTATTCCCACCCACTGTTCAAGAGGGTTCACTTTTCTCCTGCTTTTATTATTGGTGAGCTTTTTGATACTGGCCATTCTGACTATTGTAAGGTGATAATTGTAATAGATTTGATTTGCATTTATATAATAATTAGTGATGCTCAGCATCTTTTCATGTGTTTTTTGGCCATCTGTACTTCATCTTTAGAGATATGTCTATATAGATCTTTTGCCCATTGTTTTTTTGATTGAATTGTTTGATTTTTTTTNTTCAGAAAACTAAGATCATGGCATCTGGTTCCATCACTTCATGGCAAATAGATGGGGAAATAGTGGAAGCAGTGTCAGACTTTATTTTGGGGGGCTCCAAAGTCACTGCAGATGGTGACTACAGCCATGAAATTAAAAGACACTCCTTGGAAGGAAAGTTATGACCAATCTAGATAGCATATTCAAAAGCAGAGACATTACTTTGCCAACAAAGGTCCATCTATTCAAGGCTATGGTTTTTCCAGTGGTCATGTGTGGATGTGAGAGTTGGACTGTGAAGAAGGCTGAGCGCTGAAGAATGATGCTTTTGAACTGTGGTGTTGGAGAAGACTCTTGAGAGTCCCTTGGACTGCAAGGAGATCCAACCAATCCATTCTAAAGGAGATCAGTCCTGGGTGTTATTTGGAAGGACTGATGGTAAAGCTTAAACTCCAATACTTTGGCCACCTCATGTGAAGAGTTGACTCATTGGAAAAGACTCTGATGCTGGGAGGGATTTGGGGCAGGAGGTGAAGGGGAAGACAGAGGATGAGATGGCTGGATGGCATCACTGACTTGATGGATGTGAGTTTGAGTGAACTCTGGGAGTTGGTGATGGACAGGGAGGCCTGGCGTGCTGCAATTCATGAGGTTGCAAAGAGTCGGACACGACTGAGCGACTGAACTGAATTGGTTGGAGAGTCATCACCAACACTGTGGCTGGACAGTAGCTGCCTCTGAAATTTCTTTGCAGTTGGATGAATAGCCTCTAATTATCCTTGTTGTATCATGTCACTCTTATCAGAATTAAAGTCCTGGAGGCTATCATCCTGTTGTCTCTGTCTGAGTCATAAACCTACTCCCATTTCTGTTAAGAAGTTTTGTGTTTATTTCATGAAGGATATTTGTATATAGTTTTATTGTAATGTCTTTTTTTTTTTTTTTTTTTTTTGCTATCAGAGTAATGCTAGCTTCATAAAATAAACTGGGATGTATTTTCTACTCTTCTATTTTTTGAAAGGGTTCATATGTAATTGATAGTTCTTCCAAATGTTAGGTAGAATTTGTCGGTGAAGCCATCTGGCCTTGGACTTTTCTTTCTGGGAAGATTTTTTAATTAATAAATTCAATCATTTTAACAGAGAGAGGATTGTTCAGACGTTCTATTTTTTCTTGTATCAGTTTTGCTAATCAGTGTTTTTCAAGAAATTTTTCCATTTCATCTAATTTGCCAAGTTAACCTTTAAAAATTATCCCTAGAACTTATGACTGGATGTTTCAACCTTTTTTTTGACCACCTTTATCCAATCCCCCTAGCTCTTACTCCTTGCTTCTGGGAACTACCAGTCCAACCTCTGTTTTAATAAATTTGGTTTCTTTAGATTCTTCATGTAATGGGTCTCTTTAATTTTCAATCTCTTCTTCTATGTTTTGAAATTTCACTGTGATAGGTTAGTGTTTGGTCTATAAAATTTATCCTATTTAAAATTTGACAGAATATTTAAAATATTGTCTTACTTTGGGAAATTTTAGCAATTATTTCATGAGATAGTGCCTACTCTCTGTTGCCTCATTTCCGCAGTAATACTGGAAATTGTGGATCTAGCCTTTATATCTTACTTTTTTACCCCCCTGAAACAACTGTGTTTTCTTTTCCATTATAGGAAAATTTTTAGGCCCAATTCAGCTTGCTCATTCACTCTTCACCTGTGCCAGCAAATAAACTGAATTTTTATTTCAACAATTTTCTTTCCTAACATCTCCACTTGGCATCTCATTTAAAATAATCTTATTTGTATATGTAACATTCACCTTTATAACTGTAATGTTATTAATTATACTAAAATTATACATTTTACTCTGTAATTACATTAAACTTGTCTCTCCATTCCTCAATCTTCTTATCTTAAATAGGAGGAATTACAAATACCACCGTTTCATATATTTTTTTGTGAGGATTAAATAAGATAGTACATGAAAACTGTAGATAGCATATGAAATGTCAGAACAGCTACAAGTTCTCTGCCAGACAGAACATTTCCTTCAGAAGTTTACTGAGGAGATCTATCTAAGATGGCGACTGTGGAACCGGAAACCACCTCTACTCCAAATCCCCTGCCTACAGAAGAGAAAACAGAATCCAATCAGGAGGCTGCTACCCCAGAACACTATATTAAACACCCTTTACAGAACAGATGGGCACTCTGTTTTTTTAAAAATGATAAAAGCAAAACTTGGCAAGCAAACCTTCGATTGATCTCTAAGTTTGATACTGTTGAAGACTTCTGGGCTCTGTACGACCATATCCAGTTGTCTAGTAATTTAATGCCTGGCTGTGACTACTCACTTTTTAAGGATGGTATTGAGCCTGTGTGGGAAGATGAGAAAAACAAACAAGGAGGACGATGGCTAATTACACTGAACAAACAGCAGAGACAAGGGACCTCGATCGTTTTTGGCTAGAGACACTGCTGTGCCTTATTGGGGAATCTTTTGATGACTACAGTGATGATGTATGTGGAGCTGTTGTTAATGTTAGAGCTAAAGGTGATGAAATAGCAATATGCACTACTGAATGTGAAAACAGAGAAGCTGTTACACATATAGGGAGGGTATACAAGGAAAGGTTAGGACTTCCTCCAAAGATAGTGATTGGTTATCAGTCCCATGCAGACACAGCTACTAAGAGCGGCTCCACCACTAAAAATAAGTTTGTTGTTTAAGAAGACACCTGAGTATTCTCACAGGAGACTGCATCAAGCAATCGAGATTTGGGAGCTGAACCAAAACCTCTTCGAAAGCAGAGTGGACTGCATTTAAATTTGATTTCCATCTAAATGTTGCTAAGATATAAGAGAAGTCTCATTCGCCTTTGTCTTGTACTTCTGTGTTCATATTTTCTTTTTCTTTGGCTAGAGTGTCCATTATCTCAATCAAAGAATTAGAGTACACATCATCCCCAGAATCCATAAATGTGTTCCTGGCCCACTCTGTAATAGCTTAATAGAAATAACCGTTACAAACACATTTGACCCATCTACAATATTAAAAAAAAGAACTTGCATTTCTATACCTTACAAGAGAATGATTTTGGTTATGTTCCATTGTATGCAGGAGCATATTTTGCTGGTTTGAAAGAGTATGATGCATACAGTTTTCTGGCAATTTTCTTTATTTCTTTCTGCAGCATTATCTGTGCTGTACTTTTGCTGATGGCTGCTAGATTTTAATTTATTTGTTTCCCTACTTGATAACATTAGTGATTCTGACTTCAGTTTTTCATTTGTTTTGCTTTAGTTTTTCTTTCTCATGTAACATTGGTGAAGGATCCAGGAATATGACACAAAGGTGGAATAAACATTAATTTTGTGCATTCTTTGGTAATTTTTTTTTGTAACTTAAAACTACAATGCTTTGCTACAAATTTATGCATTTCATTCAAATCAGTGATCTATGTTTGTGTGATTTCCTAAACTTAATGGTGGATTATAAAAAATGTAACATCATAATTACATTCCTAATTAGAATTAGTAGGTCTGTTTTTGTATCTTTATGCTGTATTTTAACACTTTGTATTACTTAGGTTATTTTGCTCTGGTTAAAAAATTGGCTCAAGTAGAAAAGCGGTCCCATTCATATTAAGACAGTGTACAAAACTGTAAATAAAATGTGTACAGTGAATTGTCTTTAAAAAAAAAGAAGGAAGTTTACTGAGAAAGTGGACAGAAGAGTTGCAGGATCTTGTTCTCCGCTGGGTGGAGACAGCTGAAAAGTGAGTGGGGGATTGATAAGGCTGCTGCTGGGCAGGGCACCTGGGTTGCACCTCCTCTGGTCTTGGATGTTCCCTATTAGTTCTGGGCAGAGCTAGCCATGGAGTGGTATTTCTCAACCCCTTTGCCCTAAACATGGCTGCTGTCAGGAATCATTTATTCTTTTAGCTATTAACTGGCGCTTGGGAATAGGGACATATTCAGAGGTCAGATTAGTCTATTGTCAAGTTAGTACCCCAACCGATGTTATAATCACTTGTCCCACCCCTTTTCCTGAACTTGGCTTTTCTCAAGTGCAAATTTTCTGGGTGTAAGCCATGCCTTTTCTACCTTTGAGATAATCTTCTGAGGATTCCTGCTCATATTCTGAATGATCTTTTCTCTGTATAATAAATCCACCTGTCCCTCAGGGTTGCTGTGCTCATAATCCTCCTTCTTACTCTTAGAGAACAACTACATATTTAGAATATTAACTATTTATTGTTGTGTAACAGACTATCTCAACACTTAGTAGCTTGACACAGACGATTAGTTCATACGTCAGCAGTTTAGGCTGACTCAGCTGGGTGGCTGACTGAGCTTGCCTAAACATTTGCTGGTACCAGCCTGGTCAGCTGGGGGATTGGCCCGTCTAAGATGTTTCAGCTGAGATGGCTTGTCTCTGCTCCACGTGGTGCCCAGTCATTCAGCAGGCGAGGCTGGGCTTGCTCACAGGGCAGCAGCAGCAAGGATTCCAAAAGCTAGAGGAATTTTGAAGTCCAACTGGCCCAAAGCAAGTTTTAAAGCAAGCCCAGATTTAAAGAGTGGAGACATAGACTCCACTTGTTGAAAGGACTGGAGCCATTTGTATAATCTATTGCTTTTTATTATGTAAAAATCTATCTTGTCAATAGCTTTTAATTCTCTTTCTCCTGGTAGTGGTGGTGAATATTAACAATTCTCCGTCTACTTTGTTCATCTTTTTCTATGTAACTCTTTAATCCTATCTGTAGCTTATTTTGGATTTCCCTGGTGGCTCAGATGGTAAAGCGTCTGCCTACAATGCGGGAGACCCAGGTTGGATCCCTGGGTTGGGAAGATCCCCTGGAGAAGGAGCTGTCAACCCATTCCAGTACTCTTGCCTGGAGAATCCCATGGATGGAGGAGCCTGGCGGGCTACAGTCCATGGGGTCGCAAAGAGTTGGACACGACTGAGCGAATTTTGGCATATGCATTCAGACATCTCTAATACGTTTCCCTACAAATTACTTAAATGTTTGAAATTCAAATCACGTATTAAAATTATTTTAGGATAACTTTAGAGTGCTTACTTTATCACATATGGAGTTTTTATAGATGTGTGTGTGTGTGCTTAGTCACTCAATTGTGTCCAACTCTTTGTGATCCCATGGACTGTAGCCTGCCAGGCTTCTTTGTCCATGGGATTCTCTAGTTGCTATGCGTGGGTTTCTGATAGTGGTGGCTTCTCTTGTTGCAGAGATCAGGCTCAAGGGCACAGGCTTAGTAGTTTTGGCGCATGGGTTTCGTTACCTGAGGCATGTGGAATCTTCTTGGACTGATCGAATCTGTGTCCCCTGCATTGATAGGTGGCTTCTTAACCAGTGGTCCACCAGGGAAGTCCCCATTTTAATGATCATTTCTCTTATATAGGTTTTAATGAACAATAGAGGTAAATATCCATATTGTTCTTTTTCAGGTTTCTTTTTTTGGTCATTCTTACATCTTTATTTTTCCTTGTAAAATGTCAGTATTTTTTTCAAATTTCATACAGTTATTGCTTTTAATGACAAAATAATATGGACAGAAAAGTCAATTTTTTGTCATTTAAAAATACTGTATACTTGGGTGATAAACTTTTTATATATTAAAAATATGTAAAATTCTACAATATTTAGACTTTAAAACAAACTCTCCAACTTTCTTTTTTTTCTCTGACTTTCTTTTAAGTTTATTCCTATTGTATTGTTTCCTTACTATTGTTAAAAGGATCTAGATCTACCTTTCTCTAAAAATGATGCATTATTTAAATAATTATTGCCAGTGCAAAGGAGTGATATGGCTCTTTCAGAATTTATTTTGAACTTTGCTCTTTTTACCTAACTTAAAATGACTTATAGTGGGTTTTCTCATGATTTTTTTGACTCCATAACTACATGCACCAATTCTGATGATAAATCTCCTTTTATGTATGTCTATACACATCCAACCAGTCCATTCTTAAGGAGATCAGTCCTGGGTGTTCTTGGGAAGGACTGATGCTAAAGCTGAAACTCCAATACTTTGGCCACCTCATGTGAAGGGTTGACTCATTGGAAAAGACTCTGATGCTGGGAGGGATTGGGGGCAGGAGGAGAAGGGGATGACAGAGAATGAGATGGCTGGATGGCATCACTGACTCGATGGACATGAGTTTGGGTGAACTTTGGGAGTTGGTGATGGACAGCGAAGCCTGGCGTGCTGTGATTCATAGGGTCACAAAGAGTCGGACACGACTGAGTGACTGAACTGAACTGATACACATCCTATTGGTTCTATTTCTCTGGAGAACCCTGACTAACACATATTTAAATCATGTCATCTTCAACTATTAATTTGTCTCTCCCTTTCAATACATATTCATCTTATTCTAACATTTTGCATTAGTCAGGATCTCCAATGTATTGAAATTAATAAAAGGTAGTGGTGGGCTTCTTTGCTTTATTCTTCAGTTTGAGTACACCATTCAGAATAAAAGTGATCAATTTCAGCACCTGCTGAACAAATAAGTTTTGTCTGAAAAATTTTTTTAATTTATTTTTTAACTGGAGGAAGATTGATTTACAATCTTGTTTTGGTTTCTGTGGTATAACAACTCAAGTCAGCCATAATTATACATATAAAAGATTTTTGATGTGATTATTTGATTAGGTTTTTAAAATATTGAGTCATAGTTAAATTTCTGAGGTAATTAGTTGATTGTAATGTTTTTCTTTTAAGTTTTTGTGGAATTATATCTGACAGTTAAAAATACTAACTAAAATTTAGATTTTGTGTATTTATAAAAATGAAAATGTCTAAGTTAATATGATTTTTATTAATTATCCTCTTTTTAAAACATTTTTCTTCTGTCTGTATGTAGTTTTTTGGTTGTAAATTAGATACATACAAAACTTCCTTAAAAGTCATGTATTTGTAAATAATATATCTGCTATCAAAACATAATGATCTTCTTTTAAATTACAAGAGATTATTAATAATATTTGCCATATTATATTTTAAACTCTTCAATACTTTTATGTTTTTTATATTTTTCTAAATTCATACATGGATTTAAATAGTCAAGTAGTATGTCTTTTGATGAATGAACTAAGTAATTTTATTTTTTTATATTCTTTATTTTATTTGTTCTGTCCTTTGTCTATTTTATTTTCTTAAAAGTAGATCTTCCATTTTTCCTTTATGTTATCACTTTAGATAAATGGACTGTAATGTATTTTTTTCATGTAGAATAATTTGTAAGTTAATTATCCTANATTCTTTATTTTATTTGTTCTGTCCTTTGTCTATTTTATTTTCTTAAAAGTAGATCTTCCATTTTTCCTTTATGTTATCACTTTAGATAAATGGACTGTAATGTATTTTTTTCATGTAGAATAATTTGTAAGTTAATTATCCTATACTTATCATTATGATTACTTTAAAATGGGTCATAAACATTCTTAATTGCAGTAGTCATTAACTAGTTACCACAAAACTAGTCACAATTATTTTTAGTAAATGTTTAATGTTCTAGTTATTAATTTAGATTTGTCCATTTAAACATAATTACTTTGGTTTCTCCTCTGTGGAGGATGACACTTTTTTGTGCTTCTTGGCCTGCCCTTCCCCTTTCTTCTATTCATCATTTGTGTTTAATCTGAGGTTCTTATGCCTTCATTATTTTTGATTTATTTTGTTCTACTTTTGTTTAAACAATCATTCCAATTAGTTAGGTGTCTCAGCACTATCACTCTCCTCTTTTTTTTTTTTCTTTACAGATTTACTCTTATCAGTATTGACTCACTCCTTCCTATTAACCTTTGCTTATTTTTTTAAAGAAAAAAAGAGTATAGTTGGTTTTACTGGATGCTGTACATCATTTTCTGCATCAACTTTCTCATTCAAGGATTTCTTCCTATACCCATACTACAGGGTTTGATGAGCTGGTTGACAGTCCACGTGACCTCTGCAGAGAGGATGTTCAGTAGATTTTCTAGAAGACTGACCATTTAAGATTTTTGTCTTTACCTATTATTCAGAGTTTGGCTGTGTGTTGTGTTCTTAGACTGGTCTTTTGTCTTTAAGAATGAATTCTAAAGCTCTGACTCCATTATCTTGGGTTAGCAGTAAAGAAACCAGAAGAAATTTTAATTGTGATGTTTAAAATTGTACAACCTTTATTCTTAAAATTTAACAATTTCTAAAATTTAAGTAAAGATGTCACAGTTCAGGAACTTCCCTGACGGTCCAGTGGCCAGGACTCCATGCTCCCAATCAGGTGACCCAGGTTCAATCCCTGGTTAGGGAATTAGATCCCACATGCCACAACTGAGACCAAACACAGCCAAACAGATATCATAAAAAAGGATGTCACAGCTCAGTGTGGAACTCAATAGATTTATTGGGCTTTCCAGGTCACACTAGTGGTATTTACGTTTTAGAGCTTCCCTCATAGTTCAGTTGGTAAAGAATCTGCCTGCAATTCAGGAGATCTCAGTTCAATTCCTGGGTCAAGAAGATCCCCTGGAGAAGGGATAGGCTACCCACTCCAGTATTCTGGCCTGGAGAATTCCACGGACTGTATAGTCCATGGGGTTGCAAAGAGTTGGACACAACTGAGTGACTTTCACTTTCACTTTCTGTTTGTTTAACTTGAGATGGTGTTGGTTGTTTTAANCACTCCAGTATTCTGGCCTGGAGAATTCCACGGACTGTATAGTCCATGGGGTTGCAAAGAGTTGGACACAACTGAGTGACTTTCACTTTCACTTTCTGTTTGTTTAACTTGAGACGGTGTTGGTTGTTTTAATTCATAGTCTTCATTCTTCAAAGGGGCTTTCCAAGTGATTCAGTGGTAAAAGAATTCACCTGTAAATGCAGGAGACACAAGAGACGCAGATTCTATCCCTGGGTCAGAAAGATCTCCTGGAGGAGGAAATGGCAACCTCCTCCAGTATTCGTGCCTAGAGAATCCCATGCATAAAGAAGTCTGGCAGGCTATGAGGTCACAGAGTCAGACAGGACTGAGCAACTGAGCACACACACAGATTCTTTCAAAAATTCTAGATTTTGAAAAATCATACCTTGATTATTAATCATAGGCTTCATTGACCTTTATAGGTTACAGGTTGAATTTATGTTCTTATTTTCCATGTATTTCATGTTTTCTGGTATTCTTCTGGACATTGCATACTAATAATCTTTACTGAGCCCCTAAGAATATATGTTTTTAAAATCTTAAATATTACCCTTGGGAGACATATCAGAGCAGATGTTTACCTTGCTGCTTTTTTAGTTTTGTTCTTTTACTTTGAGTTATAAAAATTTCTTTAAAAAATTTGCTTAGTACTGTTTCCCCTCCTTTTGTTTAGTTTTTGTTCTTGAGAATGCAGAGAATTTAAGTACATAGGAATTGTCAGTGACCTGTGGAAAAATGACATTTTAAAATCCAGTGTTATCTGCCTTAGCAATCTTCCTGTGGTGAGTCTCCCAGTGCCCATGTCCACATTTTCATTCCTTCTGCCAGCAACATTACAGGGGCCATATGGTACCTTCACAATCAGACTACACTCCCCAGCTTCACCAACAATAAAGAGCCTGGGTTAGCAGTTTATTGATACTGGTCAAGGAACTTGGAGTGAAAAGGATTTGCCTGTGCGTAGAGCCTGGTTTAGTTAGAAGGGTGAGGATAATAGACCTTCTGGATGGATGCAGGTGCGTGCTTCCTCTCTGTTGTGGCAACGGGACCACAACTGAGATGTGCATGGTGGGGGGCTGCAGCACCAGTCCTGCTCCAGGAGGAGGGCTGCACTGCACTCTGTGAGCTCTGACCCCTCTTACGGGTAAGCCCCAGAAGGTAGACAGGCTTGACATGTCAACTAAGAGCTTCAACCTTCAAAGCTGGAAACAGAAATAGGCTGCTTTTCAGAGGCCTCCAGAAAGGGAAGTCTCAGAGCACAGCATTGCTTGACTTGGATTCATTTAACTTTTCTTGCCACTTGGTGAGGCTTGGGAGAGGGCTGAAGTCTCCTGGGTAGCAAAAGTCAGCAAAGACTCTTTGGAACAAGTAAGGCTCTGCTGCAATATAAAGAGATTTTATGAGGATTTTTCAGCAGCACTTCAAAAATGTGGGCCCCTGATTGGAGAAACTGTTAGACATGCACATTTCTGGGCCCCGCCCCAGACCTGCTGAAAGACACTCTGAGGGTAGGATTTAACCATTTTTATTTTAACAAACCCTCCAGATGATGCTGATGAAAGCTCCATCTTGAGACCTACCAGCTCCTCAAATCTAGAGACACTCAGTTCAGTTCAGTCGCTCAGTCGTGTCCAACTCTTTGCGACCCCATGAATTGTAACATGCCAGGCCTCCCTGTCCATCACCAACTCCCAGAGTTCACTCAGACTCATNCTCTCTAGGTCATCAGAGGGCACTGAACTGAGCTCACTGTGCTGTTTCTTTTTCTAATTTTGGTGGAGTATCAAGAGAGGAAGAAGACAAGTACACGAGTTTGATTTGCTATACTGCAAGGGAAGTCCAGAGTAACCTTATAAAAACCTGACTTTCTTCTTTTTTACAGGGTTTTGATACACGCTGAAGTTCAAATGTCCCAAGAAAGGACATTTGGAACAAGAGAAAGGACCACTTGCTCTTATGAAGTGTACGCCCTTGTATAAGTGAAAGCTGTAAATGTTTTTTTTTTTCCTCTTTTTTTTTTTGCCAAGTCACATGGTTTACGGGATGTTAGTCCCCCGACCAGGAATCAAGCCTGGGCCCCGACAGTGAAAGTGCCAAGCTCTAACCACTGGACTACCGGGGAATTCCCTGTGACTGCATTTTCCGATCAACAGAGCAATAGGCGTCTGTCTAGATGTCATGCGTTAGATGAGGTGCCATACATAACTCACTTTGCATGGAACCCTCTGAAGGAGGTGTTAAGAGTCTCTTTCCCTGGCTGTCCAGCAGTGAAGACTCCCTGCTTCCACTGTAGGGGGCACAAGTTTGATCCTTGGTCGGGAAGCTAAGATGCCACATGGCATGTGGTGAAGCCCATGAAAAAAAAAAACAACCTCCATCTTATAGATGAGGTCATTGGGGTGTAGNCAGGCAAATTTTTAACCACCGGACCACAAAGGAAGTCCAAAGTCCGCTAATTTAAAGGTCAGTCTCGGGACTGTCCTAGTGGTCCAGTGGCTAAGACTGAACTCCCAAATCAGGGGACCTGGGTTCAATCCCTGGTCAGGGAACTAAATCCTATATGCTGCCACTAAGAGTTCACATGCCGCAACCAAGACCTGGCACAGACAGATAAATAAACAAATACTTTTTCAAAATAAATAAATAAATACCAATTGCATCCAAAAGGAGAAGGCAATGGCACCCCACTCCAGTACTCTTGCCTGGAAAATCCCATAGATGGAGGAGCCTGGTGGGCTGCAGTCCGTGGGGTCGCTGAGAGCCAGACACGACTGAGCGACTTTACTTTCACTTTTCCCTTTCATGCATCATTGGAGAAGGAAATGGCAACCCACTCCAGTGTTCTTTGCCTGGAGAATCCCAGGGATGGGGGAGCCTAGTGGGCTGCCTTCTATGGGGTTGCACAGAGTCAGACACAACTGAAGCGACTTAGCAGCAGCAGCAGCAGTATCCAAAAAATACCCTCACAAAAACATTCAGAAGTGTTTGACCAAATATTCAGGCATTCCGGCACTACCAAGTTGACGCATAAAATTAACTGTCAAACCATCTGAGAACACCTCGGATAAACTCTCTCTGTGAAGTCCTCTCCCATCCCTACAAGAAGTGAGGGGTTGATCTAACCACTTCTGTGCTCTCCACCAAGGGCAGATGAGTAAATGTTTCCTCTTCCTTCTTTACTTCTTTCTCTGTTGGTCTGTCTTTCCCCCTCTAAGGAGAATGTCCCAGCTCCCAGTGAACGACCAACTTTGGCGTTCTGTGTAGGAATGGTTTCCTTTCTCTTCCATGTTGCTGGTCTTCATCCTTGGCTAAGATTTTACATCTATCAAGGAAGGCAAGTTTGGTTATTATCCATACCAGTCAGTGGGCATTTCCTCTATGCCCACAAAGCCTCTCTCCTGATTGGTCCATCTATGTACCTGGATGGGACTTGTTGATTTCACGTGATGCTTTAGGATGAGTGAATGGGCGAGGAGCTAGCATTTGGGTTGGGTGAAACCTTCAACGGCAGAATGGAGAGGTCTCTCCTCTGGGGCACCAACACTCCCTTTAGCTATAGTTCGTTCAGTTTCTTTGGAGAATATGCTTTTTGGCTAGGTCTAAATGGCTGGCTGTCTACTGGCACAGGAGTGAGGATGGAAGAACAGGGTATGGGAGTGGGGGCAGCTGATGGGTACGGTTGCTCAACAGATGGACTTTCATTATTCCCTGACAGCCTCCCCATCTCGCTTCCACTCTCTGTCGGAGGTACCCTACTTCCTGGCCTTCTGTTCAGTGGGTTGGCTGTATCTGTCAGTGCTTATTCTTGGCTGTGGTTTCTTACACTCCATCCATCAAGGCATTTCTACCCAGTTTATATCTTCCAGAAATGCACTGAAATCCACCATCCACTGATGGCCCATGCCATTCTCCTCAATGTTATGAGTTTAGTTCTGTTTCTTTTTTTAAATTTAAAAAAAGAAACAGAACTAAACTCATAACACTCCTGTATTCTGGGTGGGAAGACCTTCTGGAGAAGGAGACATCTAAGACCTGAAGGAGGAGAGTCTGATCTTGGACAACGGATAACTGAAAGATAAGTCTTCTTTTGAGAAGGGAATCAGCTCTAATTAGGCTTCCCAGGAAGTTCAGTGGTAAAGAATCTACCTGCCAATGCAGGAGATGCAAGAGATGTAAGGTCTGATCCCTGGGTCTGGAGAATCCCCTGGAGTAGGAAATGGCAACCTACTCCAGTATTCTTGCCTGGAAAATTCCATAGACAGAGGAGCCTGAGCGGCGGGTACAGTCTCTGGGGTCACAAAGAGTTGGACACGACTGAGCACACACACAGACACACACACACTAATTAAACAGAGACCTTGAAGGAAATCCTTGGACCAAAAAGGACTTTGGTTGTTCAGATACTGTGTAGGTACTTCTGTGAGAAACTGACTTTGCCATCTTTGAGAATTATACCAAGATCCTTGAGTAGCTGATGAGTCAACTAAGACAAAAGTACCCAGTAAAACTAAAGCAAAGTCTGTTTTATTCTCTATCGTAAATTACAGACCCTTCCATTTCACTTGACATCAAGAGATAAGTCTCCTGTCCAACTGTTTGACAACAATCTGTCTTAACCATCTATAATATAACTTTTATGTTATAGTAGACATCAAGGCTTGTAAAACCAGTTTTAAATACTTAGGAAAAGCCATAAAACAGTGTGCTACCATTTCTGTAAAAAAATAGGAAAAAGTATAAACACACACAGAGTTGATATACTCATACTAACAAATATATGCTGTGATAGACTGCAAAAAAAAGAGAAAAAAGCCACGAATTCTATTCATCCCTGAATGGATGCCCTTTTGCAATGTGATTTTAAAGCTCTTTCCAGACTTCCCTGGTGGCCCAGTGGTTAAGTATCTGCCTGCCACGGACTCAGTCCCTGGTCCAAGAAGATTCCATGCACTGTGGGGCAACTAAACCCACATGCTGCAAGCCAGTGCTCTGCAATGAGAAAAGCCACGGCAATGAGAAATCTGCACTGTAACTAGAGAGTCACCCCTGTTCGCTGAAACTAGAGAAAGCTTGAGCACAGCAATGAAGACCCAATGGAGCCAAACACCAACAAACAAACAACAACAACAAATATATTTTAAAAAAGAAAAAGTAATGCTCTTGCCATCACAACATGGAGTCTATTTCTCCAGACCCCTTGAATCAGGACTTGGCCATTTGCTTTGATTTAATTTGCTTTATCAGAGGTTCATTAGCAAACGTGATGAAAGCAGAGGCTCAAAGAGTGCTCGTGCATCAGAGTGCATCCTCACTGCTGGGAATCTCTGGTCATCACAAGAGGGAGGCTGGACTAGCCCGCTGCGTGTTGGGAAGTGGGTGTCTGTCACTCACGCTAACATTGACATTAAGCCAGCTTCCAGATATGTGAAGACTCCCCAGTCTAAACAGCCTGCCAACTGCCAGACACGTGACTGAGGCCATTCTAGGTCATCCATCCCACTAAGTAAGTCTGGCCAAGAACTGCCCAGCTGGCCAGTAGAATCTAGAGCAGTTACAAATGCTTGTTACTTGAAGCTGCTAAGTTCTGGAGCGACTTGTCATGCACCAAGTACCCGTGGAAAGTATCTCTGGAAAGATTCCTTTACTGGCTACCCTGGTTGCCTGGGGGAATCGGAAGAACTGAGCCAGGGACAAGGATGAGAGGAAGAATTTTTACTGTATCTCTTTTTGTACTCTTTGAATTTTGAACCACAAGAATGTGTGGTTCAGTTCAGTTCAGTCACTCAGTCATGTCCGAATCTTTGCGACCCCATGAACCGCAGCACACCAGGCCTCCCTGTCCATCACCAACTCCCAGAATCCACCCAAACCCATGTCCATTGAGTCGGTGATGCCATCCAATCATCTCATCCTCCGTCGTCCCCTTCTCCTCCTGCCCTCAATCTTTCCCAGTATCAGGGTCTTTTCAAATGAGTCAGCTCTTTCGATCAGGTGGCCAAGTATTGGAGTTTCAGCTTCAAAATCAGTCCTACCAATGAACGAACACCCAGGACTGATCTCCTTTAGGATGGACTGGTTGGATCTCCTTGCAGTCCAAGGGACTCTCAAGAGTCTTCTCCAATGCCACAGTTCAAAAAAGAATGTGCAGACTGCGTTCTAAAAGACAAATGCAACTGTAAAATGTTAAAATTAGAAAGCATGACTGATGGAGAAGAGAATTTTCATTCATCAGTTGTCCTTTCTGTTATTATGTCAAGAGTGAGTGAACTGAAAATGAACATACAGTGTTTGTGGTTTTGTTTCCTTTTCTCAAATAGATCTAAGACCTTTGTCCTCCAGAACAATAGCAGTCTGAATGTACTGTGGTGTTTGAGACAACAGCCCAGTCTCTTATCCTCTCTGCAGTGCTTCTGACAGTTTCAAAAGCTCAAAGGGCATAACACATTGTTTTAGCCACATCTTCTCAAGGAGCTTACTCTGAAGTCCAAATTCCTTCCACTGCAATTTAGTGCTGCTTCCTTCCCAGGGGAAGAAGAGTGGGATGGAAGCCATATTGGTTGCATGGGACTAAACTTTAATTGGCTCAGGATAAAAGGAGAAATTTGTTGCCTCCCTAAATTCAAGGAAAGGTGGGACAATCTGACCACTAGAAGTGGGGGATGGAGGGGATTGGGAATGAGCAGTTGCAGGAACTTGAAGGCTGGCGGGTCTTTTCCTCCTTTGTTCCTCCTTGATGTCACTTCCTTCCCATGCCTTGCAGACCAGTATCTTGTGGAGACACAGCTGAAAACTAAATGCTTGCTGCATTGGAAGGCATGCCCCCTAATCTCTTCAGGTGTAAACTCAGACCCACCATGGGAACGAAGAGCAAAAAGACAGTTGTCTAAGAAGTGAACCATCTCACCAGATCCCCAGCCTGCTAGTACCTTGATCTTGGACTTACTAGCCTCTAGAACTGTGAGGAATAAATTTCTATTGTTTATAAGCTACCCAGTCTATGGTATTTCTGTTATAGCAGCCAAAATAGAATAAGATTGTTAAGACCTAACAGAAGCCATGACAAGCTTCAAGGACTAAAGTAAGAAAAAGTTACAATCACGGGAAAAGTTGGGTCACTGCCCAGAAGGGGCTGAGATTATCATCCCCCCGACCTTGAGACTCAGCCAGACAGCATATTCCCTGTAGCCTGGTTAGAACTAGCCCAGATAATATGAAAAGTCCCCTAAGCGAGCCCGCATGCGCAAAAACTAGCTGATAAGTAAATGCCAAGAAGCCCTAAGTCCGCGCACGTGCATTGTATAACCAATCAGCTTATGCCAAATAACTGTCTTTGTTCTAAGCCTATAAATACTGCTGTAATTTGGGGCTCGGGGCTCTTGCTCCATACCACTGCGTTGGATATGGCGAGGTGCCCTTGCTCGAGCAAGAAATAAAACCTCTCTTTCTGCTTTTGCATTACTGTGGATGACTTATTCTCCCAGTTTATTTGGGGACCTGGACCTGGAGCATAA
>SJYV01055152.1:29589-40948 GCA_006410875.1 Neotragus pygmaeus
TTTCCAGTAGTCATCTATGGATGTGAGAGTTGGACCATAAAGAAAGCTGAGTGCCAAAGAATTGATGCTTTTGAACTGTAGTGTTGGAGGAGACTCTTTGAGTCCCTTGGACTGCGAGGATATCAAACCAGTCAATCCTAAAGGAAATCAGTCCTGGATATTCATTGGAAGGACTGATGCTGAAGCTGAAGCTCCACTACTTTGGCCACCTGATGCTAAGAACTGACTCACTGGAAAAGATCCCGATGCTGGGAAAGATTGAACGCAGGAGGAGAAGCGGATGACTGAGGATGAGATGGTTGGATGGCATCACTGACTCGATGGACATGAGTTTGATCAAGCTCTGGGAGTTGGTGATGGACAGGGAAGCCCGGCATGCTGCAGTCCACGGCGTTGCAGAGTCAGATACGATTTATCAACTGAACTCAACCACACAAGGAAAATTTGAGGCGGGGCGGGGAGGGGGTGTGGAGAGTCCAGTGACCAGGGGCACGCTAGGCCATTCCCTGTGAATAAAAGAAAAATTAGTAGTAACTTCTATCTTTATGAATGTGAAGTGTGAATGTGAAAGTTGCTGTCTTGTCCAACTCTTTGCAACCCCATGGACTGTAGCCTGACAGGCTCCTCTGTCCATGGGATTCTCCAGGGAAGAATATTGGCTGTTCCCTTCTCCAGATCTTCCCAGCCCAGGGATTGAACCCAGGTCTCCCACATTGCAGGTGGATTCCTTAACAGCTGAGCCACCAGGGAAGTGAAGTGAAGTCACTCAGTCATGCCTGACTCTGCGACCTCATGGACTATAGCCTACCAGATTCTCCNCAGATCTTCCCAGCCCAGGGATTGAACCCAGGTCTCCCACATTGCAGGTGGATTCCTTAACAGCTGAGCCACCAGGGAAGTGAAGTGAAGTCACTCAGTCATGCCTGACTCTGCGACCTCATGGACTATAGCCTACCAGATTCTCCTGTCCATGGGATTTTCCAGGCAAGAATACTAGAATGGGTTGCCATTTCCTTCTCCAGGAGATCTTCCCAACCCAGGGATTGAACCTGGGTCTCCCACATTGTAGGCAGACGCTTTACCGTCTGAGCCACCAGGGAAGCCCCCAACTATGAATAAGGAAGCACGATGCTTAATAAGCATCTCTAGGTTCTGATGGTAGCACATTTCAAATCTAAGAATACTGCCCTTGCCTATATACTGGTGACATGAAGGCTGTCAGTTTTGTGTGAGGCTGAAAGGAGAGAGGGGTCTATGGCAGATGCATACTATGGTGGAAGCAGGCCTGCCACCTGGGTTACCTAATCTAGCAGACTCGAAAAGACAGCAGAGTGTTGAGACCCGACAGAAGCCGTAACTGGAGTAGGCCAGAGCTACAATCAGGGAAACAAGTTACAATCACGGGAAAAGTTGGGTCACTGCCCAGAAGGGGCTGAGATTATCATCCCCCCCAACCTTGAGACTCAGACAGTCAGCATATTCCCTGTAGCCTGGTTAGAACTAGCCCAGATAATATGAAAAGTCCCCTAAGCGAGCCCGCATGCACAAAAACTAGCCAATTAGTAAATGCCAAGAAGCCCTAAGTCCGTGCACATGCATTGTATAACCAATCAGTTTATACCAAATAGCTGTCTTCGTTCTAAGTCTATAAATACCCCTGTAATCCTGGGCTCGGGGCCCTCTTGCCTCACTCCACCGCGTTGAAGGTGGCGGAGTGCCCTAACTCGAGTTAGAAAATAAAGTCCCTTCTTGCTTTTGCATGCTGTGGTAGGTTGTTCTGTCCCTCTATGTGGAGACCTGGGCTCAGAGCATAACATTTGGGGGCTCATCCGGGATCTCCCTCTGACTGGGCAGAGCAACTCTCCTGGTAGAAGGGAGACCTCGCTAGGAGATAAGATCTCTGAACACTGGTGTTAACTCTGAGAGAGTCCAGTATAAGTCTGGGGCCCAATATCGTATTGGGGAGGCAACTGGGTCTGAAAACTGCCTGCAGGTAAGACTGAAACGAGAGCCTAAAGAGATATAGTGTTGAGCTGTTGGTGGCCATCTTACGTTTGCTGTCTGTGTCTGGTCGTTGTTGTGTGAGTGCCGGCACCGTCTCTGTTTCTTGTGAGTTCTTTCGGTTCCTAAGATATACTTTTGTGCGAATTCTGGTTCTGATTCTGGTAGGGCCGATTTCCAGACTTCCCTTCTCTGAGGCCCAGGGAAAAGTCCCGTAATGCCTGTGTATCTGTAGGTGGCAAGAGACGTCTGTAAGGCCACCCCTTTTGCCCCCCTTTCCCGTCTCCTCCCCCTTTTTCAACCTGGCTTCCTTTCCTCCCTTGAAATAGTTTATGTTAGTACTTAGATGTGAAGTTCTGTGTCTCTATAGGAGGTTTTCTGAGAGACTGTGTCCTTGTACTTAAGGGCTTCCCTAATAGAGCCCAGGTTAAAGCGTCTGCTGAGCAACTTCACTTTCACTTTGATAAAGACTGCCAGGTTTATCTCTGTGTGTTTCAACTCTGTGTTCTGTGTTGTGATTTTTGATGGCCATTTTGCTTTGTCTGGCCACCATTTGGTTTCCCTGTTCCTTGAGACCAGGGCTCTCGGGAACACTCATCTAGATCATCTCTAACTCCTGACACTGAAAAAAAAAAAGAGAGAGAGAGAAAAACTCAAAACTAGATCTTGCACTGTGTCTGTCTAAATATGTCTTGGTATGTCTCTGTCTCTGGGTAATATTTTTGAGGTTAATTTATATATGAGCTCTATTTATTTGGCTTAAAAAAAGAGGTAAGCGCTTACAAATCAAGTAATTCTAAATTAAGCAATAAATTCCAGGTTCATGTGAACTGAGAAATATTCAATGTTAAATACCTGATATTAATGTTTGTTTGCTAAGAGTCATTAAGATTAAGCATATTTTCATTGTACCTAAGTTTATTATAAGTTAAATATTGTTATATTGTTATGTCTGTCACAGGTTTGTGGACAAAAAAAAAGGTACCTCGAGTAAAAAAAACTTCAAAAAAATATAAATGAGATATGAGCTTTTAGATAAACCCTATTAAGATTAAAAATGTCTGTCTAAAACAGTTTCTCTAGATTTGGATAACCTAAATTTCTAGGGTGTGCCAAACTAAGTAACAGAAGTTTATTAAATAGCTAGGTCATTTCCAAATAAAATAAGATTCTGAAACATTCATTACTGAATACTAACTTACAGAGAAACTAAAGATTTTGGACTATTAATAAATAATGTTTGATGCCATCTTGAGATGTTTGCTAGAATTTTTTGAGAACTTATCACTGGTATTTATGTTCACCAATCTATAGAATGCTAATATAAAGGTCAATTCTTGGTTACTTCAAGAAAGTAGGAGGTGTGTGTTCAGCAGAGAAGGTATGAGAAATAAAGTTACATTTTATAAAGGAGAAAAAATGTAGGTCTGACTTACAGTTGGCTATTCCAGGATGAAAGAACAAATGAGAGCGATAAAAAGGCTTTATAGAAAGTAGACCCCAAGGAAAAATTTTATGTATAAAGGTTTTCTTGAGATGTTGAGTTGCCTTTGATAATAGATTTTAAGTTTCTTTACCTCTGAAATGATCTGTTCTATGTTTACCTTTGAAATCTTTGTTACTTTGGCTAAATGAATATATTATTTCACAATGATCTATATGATTCTGTTTGACTAAATGTTATAAACCCTTCTGCTATTTATTGACGGAACTGCCTGAATAGCTTGACTTCTAGCTGACTTTGGGATGCTTCAGAGGGCCCCTGAGACATCCCAAAGAGCTATTAAACTGCCTGAGTTTATTTGACATGTAAAATTTCATAGGAAAATATTGTTAAAAGAGTCTTAAATCTTCTCAGGTTAAATTATATGATTGATGTTACTTATATAGATATCCTAGAAATTATGTGAAATTCATAAAAATCTGACATGTCCTGGTAAAATGTTATTGGTTATCATTCTGGTATGGTTTCACTCTCATGCTTTTAAAAAATATTGCTAGTTCTTCAAGGTATATGAAAAAGACTTTTCTAAGATTACCTGATAAATTTTGTTTGTTTGCTATCTGATAAATTGGTAACAGACTGGAATTTAGTCTACTCACTATGTTAAGAGAACAAAGTTTTCTTAAAATGAATCTTTCAATAACAGATTATGAATTTCTTTGTCTTTAAGTGATTTATATTTGTTTTTAAAATCTTATTACTTTGGTAAACTAAATAAGTGTTATTTAAGATTATCAGTGACTCCTCAGTAGTCACCAGAGATGCAGGGAGTTCTTTTACTGTGTAGGTGTGTGTGTGCACATGTGCAGTGTGCCTCCATGTATGAAGAACTTGTTTTCTAGGCTCATGCTTGCAGAACTACCTGAGAGCAGTAAATAGAGTTGTTCTGGTAGGTTCTCAAATGGAATAACTACTTGGGTTTTTTTTTTAAAAGTGGTACTGTACCTATTAAAAGTATTTTGAAAAATATTTTTATATACTGCTAATGTAAAATTGTATTTCAGATTGTGCCTGTTATGACATAATAGCAAATGTAAAAAAAATTCTCTTTCCCACCACTGGTATATAAACCTCATTGTTGTTATTTTCAGTGTTTTCCACTGTTAAAATGGTTTTTCTTTCGGCTTTACTGATACTGTTCTTTAATAGCCTAATAAGTAAATTTTTCTAATGCAGTGAGTCCACCCATATTTATATGACTAGTTTAGCAATGTAATATATATTATGTTGAATTCTAGTTCTGTGCAGTGTATTATGTTAGAGTATTTTTTAAGTTTATGAAGATATATATGTCTACTGCAAATGTTGTTAAAAACCGCTTAAAACATAAATATGTACCTGGTGTGAGGTCTTATCAGTTCTAGGCAGAATACAGGGATTAAAAAATCGCTGAATATTAAGTTTTGTAAATTGTTAAACTAAGTTTCTAGTTTTGTTAATTAAGGTCTAGTGTTTACTAAGACTCACTTCTGAGATAGCTCCTTGTTATGTAATATTGCTAAAAGATTTAATTGTTATTTAAAAAAGACACCCTAAGTTTGTTTCTGAAGCTTATCTCAATAGTGTATCTTTGGATAAAGATCAGATACCTCATGACCTGCAACCAAGACTGAAAAAACATAATTTAAGAGGCTGTCTCCAACATGGATGAAAAGACTTTTTTTTATCAGGTGAAACTACACTACACCAGGATGAGAAGAGGACGACATCAGAGGTAGACAGCTTCCCCAAGATGCTGGACCTGATTCATATGATATTTTCTTGATTTCTTAGACCTTTGTATAATAAGTCAAATGCTTTTCTATCATAGGCCTGATCCTATGCTAATTTTAAAAATCAATCCAATTGTTGGGTTTGTGGCCAATTACCTGTGTCTAGTCCTGGGTTACCTTGGTAAATTTCTCTACTACTAGACTCTAACTGGTTGGCCCTGAAAAAATTTACTATAGATGGTGCCAATATATAATTTCCCTGAAAGATAAAGATTCTACAGGGCAGACTAAGTCAGATAACCTGAAAATATACTGGGCTACATCTAATGGAAGTTTTCAACATAAGTCTTACTTGTGACTTTACTAATACTGCTGGCTATGTTATTTGTATATCACCTGTTTTACGAAATTGCTGTTTCTTATACTGTCAAATATATATGTGAGGCTTCTAATAGAATAATATATAATCCCATATGAGATCGATGATGATGACAGTATAACTCTAGATATGGCAAGAAACAACAAGAGGGAATATTTTCCTGGACCAAAAAGCTAGTAAGACAGGTGGTCCAGAGAATTTTGGATACTGTTTTATGGCCTAGTCCAGTAACAGCACATTGAGTGGCCTGTCAACAGAATCTTTGCCAAGCCTGAAAATGGACATTGTCAGCACCATGGGATAAAATGGTCATGAAATGCCCCCCTCAAGATCATGGTCAAGTTTTTGAGCAAAAAGGGGCTCTGCCAACTGAAGACTGACACTCACATGACCACTGCAACTGCTGTCTTTCAACGCCCCTGAAAGGAGTTCAGGGTGAAAATCAGAAATGAGGCACTCTGTGCTCTGGGAAAAACTGGCAGAACAGGCCTTCAGATAGTTAGATCTTTTCAGGAAACAAAAAATAAATTTTATGAGTCCCAATTCTTGCATCTTCTCGTACCTAGAGAAACACTGACATCATTAACGGTAAAATCTGCTTTGGCTATTAAGCAAAGATTTACAATTAAAAGTCAAAATAGAGTAGCTATGGTTCAGATATCCTGAAAAAATAACTAGATGATGGTATTAAGACAACAATATCAGTCGGTGCCACAGAAAATAGAGGAAGATTCCTCTATATGATCAAAGAACAGGGGGGAATGTTAAGACCTAACAGAAGCCATGACAAGCTTCAAGGACTAAAGTAAGAAAAAGTTACAATCACGGGAAAAGTTGGGTCACTGCCCAGAAGGGGCTGAGATTATCATCCCCCCGACCTTGAGACTCAGCCAGACAGCATATTCCCTGTAGCCTGGTTAGAACTAGCCCAGATAATATGAAAAGTCCCCTAAGCGAGCCCGCATGCACAAAAACTAGCCAATTAGTAAATGCCAAGAAGCCCTAAGTCCGTGCACATGCATTGTATAACCAATCAGTTTATACCAAATAGCTGTCTTCGTTCTAAGTCTATAAATACCCCTGTAATCCTGGGCTCGGGGCCCTCTTGCCTCACTCCACCGCGTTGAAGGTGGCGGAGTGCCCTAACTCGAGTTAGAAAATAAAGTCCCTTCTTGCTTTTGCATGCTGTGGTAGGTTGTTCTGTCCCTCTATGTGGAGACCTGGGCTCAGAGCATAACATTTGGGGGCTCATCCGGGATCTCCCTCTGACTGGGCAGAGCAACTCTCCTGGTAGAAGGGAGACCTCGCTAGGAGATAAGATCTCTGAACACTGGTGTTAACTCTGAGAGAGTCCAGTATAAGTCTGGGGCCCAATATCGTATTGGGGAGGCAACTGGGTCTGAAAACTGCCTGCAGGTAAGACTGAAACGAGAGCNTTGCTTTTGCATGCTGTGGTAGGTTGTTCTGTCCGTCTATGTGGAGACCTGGGCTCAGAGCATAACAGAGTTATTGGTGGAGGGGAAAAAAGGCAAAATTAAAGCAAAACCACTGTATACATACTCTTGACTTTGCTCATTTTATTGAACAACTGAGTGTATAAAAACCACATAGAGCACATTACTAGAAAAAATATTTCATTTTTCAAATACATAATGGATTCTTTACCCTCAATTATTTATCTTAAGACTAAATATATATAAATATTAATTTCATCTTTTCTCAAATTAATGACAATGGTATAATTGTGATTATCTTTTAGCAACCAAAGTCTATTTCCAGAGGTTTGAACTTGATATGAGAAAAACACTGTATCAAGTCCATTGTACCTGATTTGGTGCTAAGGTTGAACTGGTGTAATGGTTTGCTCCAGGATCCAGAGGCTATTGTAAGCTTGAAAGCAAAGTGAACCCCTTAGGTTGACCTTGGCTGCTTGAGGATCCTCTGGATGGGGGTGAAGGGTACCTGGTTCTGTTTTGCACAGGACAGCTCATCCTCAGGCTAAGCTGGAATCTCTGGGAACAGTGTGTGTGTGTGTGTGTGTGTGTGTGNGCTTTTGCATTACTGTGGATGACTTATTCTCCCAGTTTATTTGGGGACCTGGACCTGGAGCATAACAGCGTGCTGCAATTCACGGGGTCACAAAGAGGTGAATATGACTGAGTGACTGAACTGCCTGATGGCATTTATATTTTCTAATTTTTGAGGAACCTCTATGCTATTTCCATACTGGCTGCACCAGTTTACATTTCCAACACATTACACAAGATTTCCTTTTTCTCCACATCACTAATACCTGTTATTTGTTGTTTGATAATAGCCTTGCTGACAGGTATGAGGTAATATCTCATTGTGGTTTTGCTTTGTATTTCCCTTATGATTAGTGACTGCCGGGAGCCACCACGGAAGATCCCACCCATGACAAGGTCATGTGGAAGAGAATTGTTAAGCAAGTTAAGGCCAGAAGACACTATACACAACATCATTTGTGGGAAAGGGATGCAGAAAAATCCTGGTTTCAGAACTCAAGGGGCTCCCTATGCTTTCTCGGGCATCTACCAAAACCAGAATCTGTCTGTTTTACTATTTCATGACTTCCACCAACTCCTCTGACATTAACAGGGGGCTAATCCTGACCACCTTTCTCTGGAGAAAATCAACTTAGGGCTCTAGCTAATAAGTCTCCTGGACATGAGAGGAATATTTCAAATCAAACCCCTTCTGTTAGCATTCTAGCTTGCTTGGCAGGTATATCCAGATTCTTGCAGCTACGCATGTGATTATTTACAGCCTCCCAACTGTGAGAGGCAAGGAAAGCCTAAAACACAGACCTTTGAAAGAGTTAAAAGTTATTAGAGTAGTGCTGGTGTAGGATTTCATTATTGGGCCAATGCTTGTTGCTCAGTTCCCATATCTCTTATCCTCTGTGCACCTGGGAGTGGAATGTGAGAAAAACAAGTGTAGCCTTGAAATTAACCACATCAGACTTTTGAGCAATTCCTTCTTTCTTGTAACTCACTGCACCTTTGCTCTTTGAAAAATGTAACTGTTTAGCATTTTCTGAGGCTGACATAGATTAGAAATATAAAGAAAAAACACTTTGAGGGAAAATAAGTTTTCTGGTTGAGCAGCCTTTATCAAAAGAGGGTCATAAAATGTTCACAGGCCTCCAAGGCCAGAAGATACTATACACAACATCATTTGTGGGAAAGGTATGCAGAAAAATCCTGGTTTAAATAAGGGAAAACTGCAGGAATGTTTGGGCTGACTCTGTATGACCTTGCATCTTTCATTTCCCTCTATGTACAAAAAAAGTATATAAGTACCTTTTAAAAATAAAGCTATGTGGCCTCGCTCACCGAAGCAGCTTAGTCTCCCCGTGTCAATCATTTTCTCTCTTACTTTCTTTTTCAGGCTGATCCCTTGGAGCATAGAGGCTCCCTGTGTTCACTCATCTGCCCGGGTTTCTAAGACCTGAATGGGAAGACATTCTGCGTCTTCACTCCCTCGGGAGACTAGGAGGGCACCTGTGGCCTCCGTGAACAGGGCAAACTTCTTGTCTCGGAGTTTTATTGGCTTTCTATGTAAACCAAGGAATATCAGCCTCTTTCTCTCCTCTATTTTCTTATCTTCAACATTCTTTCCTTATCTCTCTCTAAATCAATCGCCGATGCCATTTCTCCTTCGGGTTTCCCTGGATCCTGTAGGGGCTGGACCCCAGCAAGTGATGTTGAACGTTTTTTCATGTACTTGTTGGCCATCTGTATGTCTTTTGGAAAAGGTCTATTCAGATCCTCTGCCTATTTGTTTTTGCTTCTTTTGCGCTTGCCTGGGGAGACAGATCCCCAAAATATCTCTAAGACCAACTTTAAAGAGCTAATGTGCTATGCTTTCTTCTGGGATTTTTATGGTTTCAGGTTTTATTTCAAGTCTTTATTTTTGACTTTATTTCTGCATGTGGTATAAGATCATGATCCAGATTCACTCTTTTGCATGTAGTTCTCTAGTTCTCCCAACACTATTAAAGAGACTGTATTTGCCCATTATACATTCTTGTTTCCTTTGCTGTAGATTGATTGACCATATATTCCCGAGTTTGTCTCTGGGCTCTCTGTTCTCTTCCTTTAATCTCTGTGTGTCTGTTTCTGTGTCAGTGCCACTGTTTTCACTCCATAACTTTGTAACAGAATTTGAAGTCAGGCAGTATGATATCTCCAGTTTTGTTTTTCTTTCTCAAGAGGGCATTGGCTACTTAAGGACTTCTGTGGTTCCATACAAATTTTCAAATTGTTGTTTCAAGGTCTGTGAAAACTGCTATTGGTATGTGTTTAGGATTACATTGAATCTGTATATTGCTTTAGAGAGTATGGACATTTTAACAATATTAATTCTTCCAGTATGTGAGCATGGTAGTCTTCCCATTTATTTGTGTCAACTTTAATTTTTTCATCAGTGTCTTATAGTTTTCAGAGTACAACTCTTTCACTTTCTTGATTAAATTTATTCCTAGGTATTTTATTATTTTTGATGCAACAGTAAATGGGATTTTCTTTATTTTCTCTTTCAGATAATTTAAATTATCTGCAACAGATTTCTGTTTATTAATTTTGCACCCTGCAATTTTATTGAGCTCATTTATTTGTTCTAAGTTTTTTGGTGGCATTTTTAGGGTTTCCTATATACAATATAATGCCATTTGCAAATAGAGGTAGTTTAAATTCTTCATTTTCAATTCAGATGCCTTTTACTTCCTGTCTGATTGCTGCAGCTAGGACTTTTAATAGTGTGGTAAATAAAGATGACAAGAGTGGGCTTCCTTATCTTATTCTTAACCTTAGAGGTAAAATTTACAGTTTTCATCATTGAGTTTGATGTTGATTGTGGATTTGTTATAAATAGCTTTTATTATGTTGAGATATATTTCCTCAATACTCACTTTGTTGATATTTTTTATCATAAATGTATGTTGAATTTTATCAAATGCTTTTTCTGCACCTATTGAGATGATCATATGATTTTTTTCCTTCATATCATTATGCTATCAGCAGTCTCCAACTTCCAGGATCTAATGCCTGATGATCTGAAGTGGAACTGATATAATGGTAATAGAAATAAAGTACACAATAAATGCAATGTGCTTGAATCATTCTCAAACCAACCCTCCGATCCTGGAAAATTGTCTTCCATGAAACTGGTCACTGGTGCCAAAAAGGTTGGGGACCCCTGTAGTACATCACAGTGTGTGTGTTGAACCATTCTCATGTCTCTGGAATAAATCCCACTTGACCATTTTGTATGGTCCTTTTACTGTACTGTTGAATTTGGTATACTATTTTGCTGAGGGTTTTTGCATCTATATTCATCAGGGATATTGACCTGCAATTTTGTTTTTAGTGTCTTTACCTCATTTTGGTATTAATGTTGTGCAGGCCTTGTACAATGAGATTAGAAACTTTCTTCTAGTTTTTTGAAATAGTTTGAGAAGAATAGGTATGAATTCTTCTTTAAATGTTTGGTAAAATCCACCCAGGAATCTATAGGGTCATGTACTTCTGTTTGCTGGGAGTTTTTTGATTATTGATTCAATATCATTACTAGCAATTGATTTATTCAAATATGCTTTTTGTCTCATTTAGTCTGGAAGCTGATATGTTTCTATGAATTCTGTTTCTTCTGAAAGTTATACAATTCTTTGACATATAATTATTTGTATAAATGGCACCCCACTCCAGTACTCTTGCCTGGAAAATCCCATGGACAGAGGAG
>SJYV01055152.1:43459-70383 GCA_006410875.1 Neotragus pygmaeus
TGTGTGTGTGTGTGTGTGTCACTTTGCTGTACAGTAGAAATTAATACAACACTGCGAATCAGCTAACCTTCAATAAAATTATTTAAAAAGAATATTATAACTCTTGATCTTAGAAAACACGGGATTTGTTGAAAGCCTCCTTTACATGAGACTCATTCTATGTGAGGTTAACAAAAGAAGATGAGGAATCTGCTTGAGATTTTGTTGAAGCTTAATTCGAATGGGCAGGTTTAAAGGACAATGCTGAGGGGAATTTTTTTCTTTCTATCTGTACCCTGTTGAGTCAGCCCTTCCATTGAACCTGGCATGTGTAAAATCACTGAGGTATGTGTACCTGCCCCAGCACACTGCCAGGCACATAGGAGACCCTCAATACATGTTTGTAGTTAGCTTAATGTCCTTCAATGCAAGAGACATCCTCACTTAAGCTTCCAGCTTCAGCCTCATTTCCCTACTCAGTGTGTCTATTTTTCTATATTTACTTGTCTTTTCCATGGAAATTTCTCTGGATCTCCATTAATTTACCCCAGGTAGAAACTATAGATTTATCTTCATCTGTAGTCTCACAATTCCTAGTGATGATAATGATGATTTTTAAGATAGCCATAACTACTGAGAACTTATTAAAATACCGGGCACCCTTCCAAACACTTTGCATTCATTATTTTGTGTAATCCTCCCCACAACACTAAGAGGTCATTAGAGACTGCGAAAATGAGGCTTTTCAGCGTCTCTAAATCATTCAGCTGGTGTCAGATGTGGCATTTGAACACAGCACTAAACAACAAGCAAAGGAAGTCAGCCAGGGCTGCCCTGCATCCTGCCAGGTGACCCTAAACCCTGTTGGAACAAGTGTTCATCCCCTACCGCACACCTCAGCCAGAAAGTCTTTCTCTGTTGTGAGACCAGGAGGGCTAATTCAGTCCCCAGCACTGTCTTCCTTGCACGGAAAGTCTGTTTTGAAATCACATCATGTGTCTGCAGGATGAAAAGCAGCTTTCCTGGTTCAGCAGGTAAAATCAATGCTTCCAATAAAAATCTTGAGCCTCAGTTATTGAATGCAGTGGTCCAAACACAAATGCTGGTTGTCCAGGCAAAGATTACCAAGAGGCCCTTTTCTGTTTCTAATTAAGCATATTTCCAAACCCTCTGCCCTATTCATCACATTTGCATGTGTGTTTATATAAGGAATCAGCAGGTACCATCTAGTTGCTTTTGTTTAGTTTTTAATTTCTCCACTATCTTATGTTCCCAGAGGCAGACCAGAACCCTGAGACTGATGGCCACCAGGTTGGTAACTCCTAGAAGTGCAGATTATGTGATTTAACTGTTGGTAAATGCAGGGCTTGCTAGAACTTTTAACACACCTTAGATATGGTATTGTACATATCTCTCTATTGAAACTCTCACTGAGGCATCTTCCCAGTTATTGCCATCTGATTTAATGAGGGGCTAGTCAAGAGTGTAATCTCACCCAGAGAATGAGAAAGTACTTCTGGAGAAATATTTTCATGGCTTTAATGGAGTGGTAGCACTTTCTTGCTTAGAGTGCTGCATTCTACCCAGCTGATAAAAAGATTCTGTTTTGATTTTCCAGTTGTGGGTATGTGGAATTTTATTTGCTCTTCATTTGCAAGTGATTCCCTGGAACACAGGTGCAATAATACATGCAATAGGCATATCCTCGGGAAGAATATGAATAACAGTTCAGGTTTTTATCTGCTTATTGTTTGTGGATCTGTCACATTGTTAGGAAGATTCTGGACCACAGTCTGATGTGAATCTGCCAGTATATGAAACCATATTTTTCAAATTCTTCCTCTGGCCCGGAGCATGGAGATTAGACTGGGTTTCATAAACTACTGCTACTTATCCCTCCCTGCCTGAAACCAGGATACTCATCAGGCAGCAGAAGCAGCCTGGCAATAGATATCCATAGTTTTGGCTGCAAAATGGGGATGGGATGATGTAGCCTTTGCTTTGCTTTGGCTTTTGTGCAGACTGCCATGGTGATTACGAAGAGAAAACTACTAATCCTCTGGAAATGACCCATGCTATGTTTTCCTATGAACACCCAAGTGATCATGTTCTGAACACGAGTACATTTCAGGGAAAATAAAGGGAATTATTCTCTGGCTTTCGACAAACATCCCATCTTAATCCCTTTGAAAATTCCTTTTGGATCTACTCTTCTGAATATTTCATGGTTATACATATTTCATTAATTTATACTGCCTTTCTGGCATCATTCGTAATGCATTTGCGATATTTACTCTGTTAGGTATCTTGGTTAATGATATCAGGGGCAGACTCAAGGCCTGCTGGAAGGCTGTATTCGATTTGGCTAATGATGAGAGCTACTCTGTGCTGAGACTCCAACCCCGTGAGACACACATCTGTTGCTTATCACCATCAGGCCAAATGTATATGATCATCCACAGTTGTGGAAGAAGAAACTGTGACTCAGATTATGCAAAGTCTTTAGCACCGTCATCCACTGGCAAGCTGGCAAAGCTAGAATTCCAGTCACGTGTGTCCTTCTAAGTCTTACCATGGAGTTGTGTGTGCGTGCTCAGTCATGTCCAATTCTTTGCAACCCCATGGACTATAGCCCACCAGACTCCTCTCTCCATGAAATTTTCCAGGTAAGAATACTAGAGCAGGTTGCCATTTTCTACTCCAGGGGAACCATGGAATTGCCACCTGTCAAACTCCAGAAAGATTTCTGAATCTCTGAGCCTCAATTTTTCCATCTGTACAAATGGGTAAAGAAGACTTGTGCTGTTTATTTTCCTGGGTAAACACAGAAAGCAATTGAAATGAGGAATCACTTCATAATTTCATGACACTATAGACTGGGAGGTATTACTAGAATAGAAGCATCAAAGATATACATAATCTCCAGGCAGGATAGATTCCAGAATCTTTATAACCACCCAAACAGATACCACCAACAGGGTAACTAAATATTATATCTCCTTCTGCATAGTGTGCTTATACCCTGGCTGAAATGAAATGTTTTTCTTGCATAGCGTAGGATTTAAACATTTTAGACTTAATGTTGCTGACTCTGTTGGTGACCTTCTAACTGATTTTCTCCAGGGGTCTTCCTTTCTACATATACAGACAGAGGTCTTTCAGTATTCTACTTATGCAAATAAACCAATTTCTCCTTTAATTTTTGTAACAAAAGGTAAGATTAATTGGAAATATTATCCATATCTGCAACACAGGTTAGGGACACTTTAACATACGCCCCAAGCCAAAAAAAATAGTGTCAAAGCAGCTGGAGATTTTCAGACTATTATCATTCAGAAGAATACTGTTTCTGCCCATCCCCCACTCCATCAGCATCCATAAAACATGAGCGGGCTGCATAATTCTCTCCTTAATTCCCTCACTTCTCTAATCACATTTCCCTTTAACACATTCATCAGGATACTCTGCAGAGCTCTGGGTATCTCTGTAGCCTTTGATTTGCACATTAAACTTTCCAGCTTTTGAATTTTTGAAATAAGTGGTAATGCTAGCAGGGAGGATGAAGGAGGAAGAGCAGGCATGGCTTCAGCATACACCCCTCACTGGATTTCCGTGGCTGTGTGCTGCTCCCTGAAGCCCCTTCAAACGGATAACAGTAAACAGCCTCAATGAGAACCTACCAGGCGTGAGAGATGGCATGTTTGAGAACAGCTCACTGCTTGGGCTTTGCTGGCAGCTCCGCTGGTGGTGCAGGTGGTGAAGAGTCTGCCTGCAGTGCTGGGGACTCAGCTTCCATCCCTGGGTCTGGAAGAGCCCCTAGAGAAGGGAAGGGCAACCCACGCTGGTGTGCTTGCCTGGAGAATTCCACAGACAGAGAAGCTGCAGACTACAGTCCATGGGGTGGACTGAGTGACTAACACTGCTGCCTGGGAGAGAACAGGTGCCTTCCTGGACCCACTTTCTCTCTCCACTTGTTACTTTTAGCATGTGTTGGCCTTGGGGTGTTGCCCTCACATGGCTTATCAAGAAACAACTAACACAGCAAAGAAAATGGATCATGTAAAAGGAAGATGTAATTTTAATGAAGGAGGTATTTTAGAATAATATATTTTTAAAAATCAGACCTAACAGTTTTAAAAATTAAGATGAAGTGGACAATTTCCTAAAAGAAATGAAGTCAGAAAAAATAAGTCAGAAAAAAAGATAACAAAAGATAAGTCAGAAAATAAAGATAAGCCAGAACAAAAGATAAGTCAGAAAAAAAAATTAGACAACCTGGTAGACCAATAAATATTAGGAAAATTTATGTGGAGGGTGACTGCAAAGCTCATCTCCAACATTTGTAGTGTTCGTTGCTCAGTCGTGTCTGACTCTTTGTGACCCCACAAATTGTAGCCCACCAGGCACCTCCTTCTATGGAATTCTCCAGGCAAGAATACTGGAGTAAGTAGCCATATCCTTCTCCAGGGGCTCTTCCCAACGCAGCAATCAAACCTGGGTCGCCTGCATTGCAGGTGGATTCTTTACTATCTGAGGCAGTGCCCTATTCAAAGAGCTTGGGCACAATAAGACATCCATAGCGTGGTCCCTGTACCACAGGGAACCGATGTCACAGGAGACAATAGATGGTATGCATGTCCTGACATGAAAGGTGCACCATTGCCTGAAACCATCTCCACGTAAACCTGAGAGTATCAGCATTGATAACAACAGTGAAATGTTACTGCTAAGACATAATAGCAGTAAAATGGCTGTTATGATCATAGTATCAATTGTCAGTATCAGTTATTGAGCACTTGACCATGATTCGGGCACTTTGCATACGTTATCTTGTTTCATTTCTTACACATATTAAGCCTATGAAAAAGACACTTTTATAAACGAAAAACTGGTGCTGAAAAAGATGAAGGGATTTGCCTCAGATCTTCATGCTCATGGTTAGAAGACCTGCCTCTGGGCCCAGACTTGACCTCAACCTGGAGTTTGGGACTGGATGATCAGTTTTAGGAGCTGTTTTCGTTCTCTTCAAGACCCAAGAAGGCAAAGTAGAGTACACCACACAAGCATTGATGTGGGACAGCTGACAGAAAGTGCATTTAATCAGTTTTTCTGACTGAGAAATTTTCCTCTTGATTCCACTGAGGATTGTGATGAATCATATTGCTCTTATACCTGGAATATACTATCATTTAAATGTGATTACAATGACATTTTACACAGGGAACTGGGTAAAATTGTGCTTTTCTTCTCCCTCCAGTGTCAGTTAATATAGACTTAATTGCTTTCCTCCAGGTTTCTCTTACTAGGCTCTTAGAACGCCTCATCACCAGGAGTATGCAAATCTAAAAGCTTGAGGTAGCACCTTTCTGTTTTGACTGAATGATACTGTTTCATTATTTCATTACGACTGTGTGTCCCAGAAATACATGGGCCCGTATTTCAGTGCCTGCCACCAAGCTCGGAATACAGTAGGTACACAGTAAATATGCAATGAGGCATACAGTAGGTATACAGCAAATGTGGAATGAAAGCATGCAGTGCCTCATATGACGTTGAGCTCAATGAATACAATTGACATGTTTCCTCATGAGTGAGAAAGAAGTCCTAAAACAAAAGGGCTGTCTCAGTCCCCATCACCTCATTTGATTTCTTCAAAGATAAAGTCACCTAACAGAGTGCAGGTAAGTCCCAGAATTGTGGTTGAAGGTGTGGGGAAATTGGCTGGGGAGGAATCCTGATAAGAAATGAAGTTCAGTGTTGCCCTTGAAGACAAAAGAGAGCAAGGAGAGAGTGTTGATTGTTTTATAGTATTTTGTAGCTTTTTTTTTTTTAATGGGTTAGCCTCCATGAGATTGTGAACTTAAAGATAGGGATCATGCAGCAGCTGCAATGCATTGCCTTAAGGGTGTACTAAGTAAATGTTCAAATGACATGAGAATATCCACCCAGTATTTTCTGAGCACTCACTCTGGACTGGCCTGGTCTCTGCCATGGACACTGCCACCAGGGAAGTCATTGCCCACAAAGGAGCTAATTGGTACTATGTATTAGAATTGGTTGCAAATATTGATGGAACAGTTTTTAGATGGAGCAGAGATTTGGACCAAATGTTTTTAAATTAAATATGGTTAGGAAGTTTTGGAAAATAAGTCAAATAAAGATGCTAAGATGACACACCTCCTACCATTTGGAATGAAAAGTCTAACATGGCCTTGAGTCTTCGCCCTCCCCCACTTCTCCTGTCTGCTTGTCTTCCTTTTTCTCCCTCCAGGACAGCACAGAGCCTAATGGGTTGTTAAACATTTGAACTTCTTGGAAAAAGAATCTCAGCATTTTAAAATGTCTTTTGTTGTTGTTGTTCAAAGAACATGACAGAATTGCAAATGAGCCTATAGAAGCAACAAAACGAGATGCAAGAAGGAAATAGAAAAGAATGGAAGGCTCAAGAACAAAGAGTGAGAGACCTTGTCTTCAACAGAAGGGCCACTAACAAAACTGAAAGGAAACAAGTGTGAAAGACCATTATTCTGTGGTCCTGAATCCCTTACAAAGTTTTTTTGTTTTGTTTTGTGTTTTTTCCACTTTGTAGAGTACTCTTCCTCTGTAGACTCTCTGTCCATATACACACAGGCACATCACCCTAACCCAGGCCAGATGAAAACCTTTAAAGACCCTGAGTACAGCAAAGATGGCTGTGCATAGCCATGTGATATAGAAATTAAAAATAGTACGAAGTGACAAAACAGTTCTTAAATGCAATTTTCCAGAGTATTAAATGCATATGTAAGTCAATATTAAAATATTTTTCTATTCTTTCGTTTTCTGTTTTTGAAACTCCTGCCTTTCTGAGACCCTAAGTCAATTTGCCAGTTGAGTATTCCTTTTGTTTTCTTTCTCTGTTCTCCACCCTACTTTCCTACTTTACTTAAAATAAGACATCCATGCAAATCACCCCCATTCCTTTATTTACTGGTGGGTTCATTTCATTTCTCTACCCTACATTTTATTTCCCTCTTGCCAAAGACAGATGAATCTGGTGCCCTGAGAGTTAGGTTATAACTTTATTTGAAAGGTATGTTTTATGCCTTCTATCTATAAGCCTTCTCAACTACAAAGATAAATCTCTTTCAGAGTTTTTTGTTTATTTTTACTTCTTGGAGAATCCTTGGAGCACACATAGAATCAATTTCCTTTTCTTGAGTTCATGTGCATGCATGTGATTGAAACAGATGTAATTTTAGATAAACACCATCTAATAAAGTTCTATGCCATTAGGATATTCATGTGAAAGGAAGTTAATAGAGAGCTGGAGAAGATCAAAGAGCCTTCAGACTGCTATAGGAGTATGACCCTTAGGGAAGGAGACAGGAAGAGGAGGTGGGATACAAGTGTTTTAAATGGCTCTGCAGTTTAAGGAAGTGTGACAAAGTTATGGGGGTGTCTTTGAGCCAGCACTGGCAAACAAAGACATCTCCCTGTCCTACAGGACGGAGCCTGCCTTAGGATCATCCCCACCTTCAGTCTTTCGTAAATGCCACAATGAGTTTCTTTTTCTATTTTAATTAATTAACTTATTTTAATTGGATGCTAATTACTTTACAATATTGTGGTGGTTTTTGCCATACATTGACAATGAGTTTCAAAGTGAAGCATCCAGAGTGCTCAGAGACCACACTTCCTGGGCATTAGACATACTTGCTTGACTTCCACAATCTTCCCTTGTCCCTCAAAGCTGTGCTTCTCCATACAGGCTCAGGAAGCAACTTCTCCATAATTTTATGGGCCTTTCTTCCCAAGGGAATTTCAGGAGGTAGTTAGCAGGATGAACTATAGACCCCATGGCTGCTGTGTACCTTCGGGCTGCAGTTGGTTCTCATCCTCTCCCTTACCTACTACTCATTCTAAACTCCTGTCATCCTGATCTATAATCCCAGCAGTTGGTTGTGGTTTATCTGATGGTATGATCCAAACCATTATACCCAAACCACTTGAAAACTTGATAGTCACATCCTTCTTGTCTGGGGATATTGCACATGTTGGTCCACAGTTACCAGCCAACACCAGGAGACACCCGCATGGATTACTTGGGTTTCTTATGTATCCTCTCAGCATCCTTTCTGTAAAAGCAACCTTCCTTCCTCATACTGATCAGTATCTATTACTCCCGTCAGTATGGTGACTCTTCTTTATGTCCTCATTCCTGAGCACAAAAGTACCCTGGTGACGGCCAGAATTTGTAGTTCACTGGACCCTTCACTCCTTTCTAGAGTGCCCCTCTTATAGGACTTCTCCTCCAATCCTTGTGGTGACATACATGGGGCCACTTCTGCTTTCATCTGTTGGTTCCTGAACCTGTGTCCTTCCTGTTCTTTTTTGTTTTTTGTTTTAATAAATGTTCTGTATCCTGAGGTGCTGAGCATCCCAGGTGGTGCTATTGGTAAAGAATCTGCCTGCCAATGCAGGAGACAAAAGAGATTAGGGTTTGATCCCTGGATCAGGAAGATCCCCTGGAGGAGGGCATCACAACCTATGGCAGTACTCTTGCCTGGAAAATCCCATGGAGAGAGGAGCCTGGTGGGCTACAGTCCATAGGGTTGCAAAGAGTCGGACATGATTGAAGTGACTTAGCAGGCACACACGTACTGTATCCTGAAGGACATTCCCCATCCTCTCAGAATATTTCCTCTGAGCTGGAATTTCAGTTGTACCTCCTAAAAATCTGCCCCAGATTTTTGGTGGTATATGATCAGTGGATATGATGTGTTGGTGGTATATCATGTGTTCAGTGGATCTGAGGATCATGAGTCCTTTCCTGCATCCCCTTCCATGTAAAATATGTGCCCTGGTCGGATGCTATGCTATTGAGGATTTTATTTCCTAAGCCCTGGACAGTGATTCTGGCTGAGGCTGTGTGAGCAGGAAAGGCAAACCCATACCTGGAAAGATCTCTGTCCCTGTGGTGATGAATCACTGAACCTTCCATCTTCCATACAGGTGATGAGGGACTCTCTAGTACCATAGAAGCCATCTGGTCCTCACTTTGGCTATTAATGGCTTATTAACAGCCCTCCATGTCTCATTATCTTTCTTTAGGTTACTGATACAATTTAGCAACAATCAGCCAACCTCTCTATCTTTGAGAGCATTTTTCTCTCCATATTTCAAATGCCTGCACCGTCATACCTGCCCCAGCACTTCCCTGCACTGGGAAATGTTCCCAGCTCATCACAGGTGAAATATTTAGCAATTGTATGATCCTTGTCCCAAGATATATCCATGCCCCACCTACCATTCAGGACAGCACCCTCTTGACCTGCTGGATAGAGGGCAAGCCAGGACCAAATCCCATTTTAACTCTTGGTGCTATGTGTGTTAGTATGGGCCCTCTGAGAACCAGATGCCAAGATGGTATTAAACATGCAAGAATGTTCTTAAGGGAAAGAGAGAGAAAAATGAAGGGAGGAGTCAGGACTGGGAGAGACCTCAGAACCCTGTTCAAAATGTATCTGGATGTAAGTAAAAGAGACTTCACTCAACAGGAAGAGGGGCCAGTCACCAGATCTTTAAGGGCTTGTCTTTTGCAGGGAAAAGAAAACAAGGCTGGAAAGATGGAGTGTGGGGAGTGGGATGAATGAGGGCTTGATGGATTCATTGACAGGGGATGTTCCTTCCTGAGGCCAGCAGATTCTTAGGAGGGGCAGCTAAGGAGAAGTTGTTCTGCTTCCCAATGCTCAGTTAGTTAATGTTAGTTGCTCAGTCATGTTCAACTGTTTGTGACCCCCATGGACTGTAGCCCACCAGGTTCCTCTGTCCATGGGATTTCCCAAATAAGAATACTGGAGTGAGTAGCCATTGCATTCTCCAGGGAATCTTCCTGACCCAAGAATTGAACCCAGGTCTCCTGCATTGCAGGCAGATTCTTTACCATCTGAGCCACCAGCATTTGCCCAGGTGGGCCAAATTTCAGGATCCTATGGGAAGGAAAAATGCTTCATAGAAGTCGGGTCAAATTAAGGTAGCAGACATGAAATTCAGATTGGTTAGTAAGGATAAACTGTTCAGCTAACCACATATGAAACAAGATCTGAGAAGTCTATGTCTGGTCTTGTCATCGGTAAACAAGGCAGTCACCCATAAGTCTTGTCTAAGTTACGTTGCTGTTCCGTTGCTCAGTCGTGTCCAATTCTTTGTGACCCCCATGATGCATGCAAGGCTTCCCTGTCCTTCACCATTTCCTGGAGTTTGCTCAAACTCATGTCTATTGAGTCAGTGATGCCATCCAACCATCTCATCCTCTGTCATCTCATTCTCCTCCTGCCTGCTATAGGGCAAGAGTGACTCTTTGCAGTAAGCGGTTTCACAGAACACTAAAGGATCAGGAGTAGATTTCTTAACTATTGCTGGTTTCTAGGAGCACGGGGCTCAGGTGAGGCTCAGCATTGTCACTGTGATGCAAGTCTGACCCTGGGAGAGGGAGAGAGGGTTGGGGGGAAGCATCCTAGATTGCATGCAGACTAAGGAAGTTTCAGCAAAGCAATCGAGGCATCCTTGAGTCAAAACTGGCCCACAGTGCAGTTTCTCTGCATTTTCCAGGAATGGGTCTGCCCTTGTATTCTACCCACAAACTCTGATATTGGCAGGGAGGAGCCTGTGGGAGGTGTGACACATGGAGATGGATTTCAGAGCATGGCAGCTGGGGTCCTTGATCAATTACGTTTCCTGTAGAAGATGGTCTGCCAGGTGCCCACTCATGGTTGCACAGCTGGGATTCTGGATGCTGTTTTATAGTCAGAGATTTACAAGGCTGGCTTTCCGAAGCCTTCATCAGTGATGCCTCTTCCTCAAACTGGTCAAATATCTCTGGAACTTGGAAACTGTGAGCTCCTGGTGAACAGACACAGACTTCCTTAACATTCATAAAGCTCCTCATCACTTGGAATGATTTGCCATGTGTTCCTGCTTTATCCAAAACAACTGGAGTCACTTGGACTGCAAGGAGATCCAGCCAGTCGATTCTGAAGGAGACCAGCCCTGGGATTTCTTTGGAAGGAATGATGCTAAGGCTGAAACTCCAGTACTTTGGCCACCTCATGCAAAGAGTTGACTCATTGCAAAAGACTCTGATGCTGGAAGGGATTGGGGGCAGGAAGAGAAAGGGACGACAGAGGATGAGATGGCTGAGGGCATCACGGACTCAATGGACATGAGTCTGAGTGAACTCCGGGAGTTGGTGATGGACAGGGAGGCCTGGCGTGCAGTGATTCATGGGGTCGCAAAGAGTCGGACAAGACCGAGCAACTGAAATGAACTGAATTGAGGCAATGTTGGAGAATAATGAATCACTATCAACATAAATACATTACAAATAAATAATACTTTGCAGCAAAGGTCACTCAACCACTGCTCATAGACGAACACTTTAAATACCTTACAATTTTATTTGTCAATCATACCTCAATAAAGCTGGGGAAAAAAAAATTCCAGGAAGCCCAGTGGGACATCTTGTCCACTGTTCTACTGAAAACAAAACAAAACACAGCTACTACTAAATCTGGCTCTTAACCAACGTCTGAAAATAACATTTTTTTGAACACATCGTCATCCATTCACCTTTAGTTGCTTTTGCATTGCAGCAGCAGGACTGAGTGAGTGGCATAACTACTGTCAGGCCTGCAAAGCCTAAAATACTCACTGTCTGGCCCTTCATAGGAAATATCTGCCTGTCCTTGCTTTAGAGCAAGATCACAAAGAAACAGACCATCTAATATCCCAACCATGCTTTCTTCTTTTTGAAGTATGTTTACAAGTGTTATTTGATTATTGTAATAATCATGACCAGGAGCTGACGTGGCTCAGATCATGAACTCCTTATTACCAAATTCAGACTTAAACTGAAGAAAGTAGGGAAAACCGCTAGACCATTCAGGTATGACCTAAATCAAATCCCTTATGATTATACAGTGGAAGTGAGAAATAGATTTAAGGGCCTAGATCTGATAGACAGAGTGCCTGATGAACTGTGGAATGAGGTTCGTGACATTGTACAGGAGACAGGGATCAAGACCATCCCCATGGAAAAGAAATGCAAAAAAGCAAAATGGCTGTCTGGGGAGGCTTACAAATAGCTGTGAAAAGAAGAGAGGCGAAAAGCAAAGGAGAAAAGGAAAGATATAAGCATCTGAATGCACAGTTCCAAAGAATAGCAAGAAGAGATAAGAAAGCCTTCTTGAGCNGACAGAGGTTCGTGACATTGTATGGGAGACAGGGATCAAGACCATCCCCATGGAAAAGAAATGCAAAAAAAACTTTCTTATACTTTTATGTTATTTATAGAGTAGGATAAACAGAGTTAAAAGAGTTGGCTGTGAGAATGCTCTGCTGACTATTCGATTCAAATTCAGAGATTCAAAGTGAAGTATGCTGTATTTTGCCCTGACTACCCGCGTAGGTAACAGCCAACAATACCGCAGATTTCTCTAAACCATTCTGTTTTACTAGCCTAGTCATTTAGAAGGTTGTCTTTCTTCCTTTCTTGAATACACTGTAGCACTGCAGGACTAAATGTTTTTCACCATCACTGCCCTTCCCGCAACGTGTCCCACCCCTCCAACTTTGGGCCAAAAGGGCTGTATCTTTCCCACTGGTTTAATATCTGTTCCATCAAATGGATGCCGGTTGTCAGGAACTCGGAGGAAACTGGTAAAATACACAGGTCTTTAGAAAAGCAAAATCTCCTGAGCAGGTTGTTGCCCTCTTCATAAAGATATGCCTTCAATGTCACGATTTCCCAAGAATAATATGATGTCTCAAAAGAGTTATATAGGGTAGCGATGAAATGGAGGAACTCGACAGTTGTACAAACAGTGTGACTCCGCAGTTCACTTCCCCAGTTCCTTAAACCCCATCCAAGCAAAACCTGAGCAAACATGTACAAGGGCGCCTCTGCCTTCTTGAGAGTGTTGGCAAGTGTGCTTCCATCTGTCCTGATAATGGGGGTGTGGCGTTACTGCCATTTAACAGGTAGAGGTGCTAAATGCCCAAAAATATCAGGAAGAGTCAGCCCTGTGCTTCTGTCCTGATAATGGGGGTGTGGGATTACTGACATTTAATAGGTAGAGGTGCTAAATGCCCCAAAATATCAAGAAGAGTCAGCCCTGTGCTGGGAAACTACACCACTGATGCTTCTAATGAGACACTGTGTGAAGACTGAAGGAGGTGCTTTTTGGAAAGAATCTTACTATTTCTTACAAGAAAGAGTATCTACCCACTTCCATGACACTATACCCTCTACAGACAGTGGAATGTCTATCTATGGAATGTACAGATATTCAAGAACAGCAGAGGCTCCATTCTCTTTGCCTATAAATTTTTAATCTCAAACAAAGTAGTCGTGGCACACAGTAAGTGCTGGAAAAGTGCTGCAAATGCCAAAAATCCTACGAATGAGGGAAGAGCTCCCACAAGCTTTCCAAAGCAGTGCTGGCCAGGGACATCGCTAGTGGTCCAGTGACTAAGACTCTGCACTCCCAATGCTGGGGGCCCAGGTTCAATCCCTGATCAGGGAAATAGATCCCACATGCTGCAGGTAAGAGTTCACGTGGTCCAACTAAAGATCTTATGTGTCGCAACTAAGACTGGTGCCGCCAAATAAGTAAATATATTAAAATGAATAACTAGAAAATGAAGCGGCACTGGACAGAATAAGGATGCTACATGATCAGAGAGGCATTACAAATAGTGCTGGGGAACCCCCTTGGCCATGGGGGTTATTTTCAAGGGCAAAAGTGGTGTGATTCTGCATGGAATGTTGTGTGTTACATTCCTGGTCCTTCCCAGGGCAGCTGAGGTTGGGTCATATTCACAAAGACCAAATGGACAAGAAGAGAACAGACAGGGCACACTGCTCTGGCTTTTATTACATCCAACTTCTCAGAATGCTTTATTATTCTTAAACTTTCATCTGTAAAAGAGGGATATGATAATAGTACTTATCAACATTCCATAGGGTTATCATGCAGATTAAAGAGCTAACACAAGTGAAGTATAGGCACACAGGAAGAGTTACAAAAATATATCACCACCATAACTACTACCATTATAATTATTCTTCTTGCTCCTAAACAATTCCATTTCCCTGCTGCCCTACAGTTCTTTGAGGTATTATAGTATATAGAAACATAGATTTGATCATTTTCCACCAGAGGATTCTGTGCTACAAAGTTAGCACAATCTAGTTATGAGTATTCACTGTGAGGTCAAAAGTGTTCCAAGTTATTGATACTAAAAAGGAAAGCCTTGATATACAGTAAATCCAAAGGGTTATTATAATTGTATGGCAATTCCTTATGTTGAGGACTGAGACAAGTTATCTGGGGAGGGATGGATCCATCATCTCCTCTTCAATCCACTAAACAGTGAAGGTGGGAGACTTCCCTGGTGGTCCAGTGACTAGGACTGCATGCTCCTGATGCAGCGGGTCTGGGTTTAGTCCCTCGTCCAGGAACTGGATCCCATATGCTACAAAACTAAAACCCGGTGCAGGCAGCCCATAAATAAATAAAAATACTTTTTAAAAACCAGTGAAGGGGGCACCTATATAATCTACCCTGTCAGGTAGTCAGTTTTTTGCTCAAACCTACTTTCTGATCCTACATCAAAGCCAAACATCTCAGAGACTGAACATGTGATCTATAAGCAGCCATCAGTCTACCTTACTCCACTCTTCACTGGTGATCTCCAACAGAGGACTTTCTGTTTATACTGCCTGTTTCTGACCTAACATTCTCCCCAGTTTTCTAACATCGTTGCCACCCCTGTAAATATAATGGCTTCCTTTTTCTATTCTAGACAGTGGTCAAGGGAGAGCAAGAGTTAACTGGAGAGGCCTCTGGGGCTCCTTAAAACTCACGATCCCCACGGGAAGTCCTACCCTCTACTTTCAGAAATAATGAAATAGCTCTCTATTTTATTATAGCTCCTGCATTCAGCATCTTGGATATAACCTCTCTTGAAAATAAACGAAAGGTAAAAAAACCAGAAAACATTTTAAAGTCTCTGATGGACTTCTGCTTCTGAGCAAGTAGAAAGTCACTTATACCTTAACAGAAATAATAAGCTGAATATACACTGCTAAATTATACTTATTTCAAAACCAACAGAATGCTGAGGAACAAAATGCTAAATGAATATAACCACAGGAAGTGACAAGCGCTTTGATTTTAGCCAGGATGGTCCCTGGGACAAGGAGGAATGGAAAGTGTCAAAGATGGGGCTTAAGGCTCTACCAGCTCAAATTCTGACAAGCTTGTAACGCCTGCACGTGGCATCTTATTTTAGAAGCCCTAGGCACAGAATGAGTCTGTACCCACCCATCAACTCTTCCATCAACTTCATGGGGACACAGAAGGCTTAGCAGGGGTGGTGGTGTGTGCAAGTCCCTTTCAGAGAAATGATGGATATTATTCTTTGATCTTGACCAAATTTCAACAAGTAGTATAGTCTAAAAGTTAGTAATGTAAAATCTGAGACCAAATCAATGTGCTTTTCATACTCTGTTGATCTATCTAGCATTTTGAATGGATTTTTTATCCATACAAGATTTTTGTAATATACAGCATTAACATTTAGAAATACTGGTTCATTGAGTTATGCAGACCTTCCAAATGTAGACATATTTCATTACACAATATTAAAAAACTGTATTTGTTAGTATCTATCACTCCAATCTCACCAAAAATAACTCTTTAAGTATTAGGAAGGTATCACGTTCATAGTGGTTAATATCAGTTTTTCAGAATTCTTTGCACAAAAAGACCTTACTGGTTGGTGATCCTATTCTGCCCCCCAAACCAGCCAGAGGTGAAACAAATCTAAAGTTACCACAAAGTCCAGATCCAGCTTAATTATCAAATTGGCTAACACCTTCTCCTTCTGCCTCCTTTCCATACACTGGAAACCTGAGAAAAAGATGAGCATATTTTTTTGNTCAGAATTCTTTGCACAAAAAGACCTTACTGGTTGGTGATCCTATTCTGCCCCCCAAACCAGCCAGAGGTGAAACAAATCTAAAGTTACCACAAAGTCCAGATCCAGCTTAATTATCAAATTGGCTAACACCTTCTCCTTCTGCCTCCTTTCCATACACTGGAAACCTGAGAAAAAGATGAGCATATTTTTTTTGGGGGGGTAAGGTGTAAATATTATTTTCTTACACCTGTGGTTTTACCTAAAATGTCCAGCATACAATTAACAATTATAAAAGGCAAGTAGAAGCAAGAAAACATGACCCGTGAGAGAAAAGAGTCAGTAGAAGAATTCAGAGAGCTGGTACAGATGCTGGACGTAGCAGACGTGGATGCCAAAGTAACAGTTATAAACACACAAGAGTACTGGGCAAAAGATGGGCAACACCTACGAATGGATGGAGGATTTCAATAGAGACATGAAATCCATCAAACAAAGAACTGAACAAGAATCCTAGAAATGAAAAAAATATGAAATCAGAGATGAGGAGTGCATTTGGAATGCTTAACAGCAGACTGGACACAGTAGAATATCTAATATGTACAAAATTGAAATCCCAGTAGTTGAGGATGGAGGATGGGACAGGAGAAATATTTAAAGAGATTAGGGCTGGGAATTTCCAAAACTGATGGTAGACATTAACCTACAGACCTAAGAAGTTCAAGAAACCCCCAAGCAGCATACATACAAAGACGCCCATACCCAGGTAGATCATAGTCAAATTGCTGAAACAAATCTTAAAAGCAGCCAGGGTGGCGAGGTGCTTGGTGGTAGTAGTATTTTTACATAAAAGGGAACAACAATGCAAATGATTTGATTATTTATTAAAAAATGACAGTCAGAAATGTTATCTTTAAAGTTCTGAAAGAGAAACAAAAATTACCAAGTGCCAACCTAGACTTAATCATTTATATAATACCCTCAATCAATTCAATCCATTTGATAATTATGGAAAACTATACCCAGTAACTTTAGAATGTGTGTTCAAGTACATGTGGAACATACACAAGACAGCCTAAATGCTGGGTCATAAAACAAATCTGAATAAAAATGAAAAGATCAAATCACATAAAGTATACTCTAACCAGAATGCTATTAAGAATCAATTAGCAAAAAAATATCTAGAAAATTCCCAAATATTTGGAAATTAAATAGCATACTTTAATAGCATACTATAGATCAAAAAAGAAATCACAAGAGAAACTAGAAAATGTATCGAACTGAATACTAATGAAAACACAACCAAACAAAATTTGAATTGCAGTGAAGAGTCCTTAGATAGAAATATATAGCATTAATACCATACTGCTATTACACATTGATGTGTAATGCAAAATCAATGTCCTAAGCTGCCACTTTAAGAAGCTAGAAAAATAAAGCAAGTTAAACACAAAGCAAAAGAATAAAAAATAAAATAATAAGAGCAGCAGCTAATAAAGTAATTAAACAAGGAAGCCATTAGACTGAGGTGGCATTAATGCTTTGGCAGTCAACGTAAGCAAACCAAAACCCACCCCAAAGTCAATGCACTGACATCTGAGAAAATGCATTTAAGAACAACCAATCACAAACAGCCAAGTAGTCTTTTCCAAGTACGGCAACCACTTAAGCTATAGCCAAATAATTTGCTTATTCTGCTTAAGAGTCTGCTCTGTTAAAAAAAAAAAAAAAAAAGCCTTCCCATTAGTCTCTGCCAGTGGAGCACTCCAAACCGTTTTCAATTTGAGTGAAAGTATGTTAGTAGCTCAGTCATGTCTGACTCTTCGCGACCCCATGGACTGTAGCCTGCCAGGCTCCTCTGTCCGTGAGGGTCTCCAGGCAAGAGTGCTGGAGTGGGCTGCCACGCCTTTCTCCAGGACATCTTCCCACCCCAGAGATCAAACCGAGGTCTCCTGCATTCTAGGCAGACTCTTCACCATCTGAGCCACCAGGGAAATCCACTTAGTTTGGTGCTACCCAATTAAATTCAATGTTTGTTCAAATGAACTCTTTGAAAATTTATTAATAATATACTTCAGTTAACCTTTCAATACAGTGAAATAGAAAACGGGCAAATAGGAAATACCAACAAAATCAAAAGATGCCTATATGAAAAGAATTGAAAATTGATATTCGAGCAAACTAATCATAAGGGAAAAATACATACATTATTAATATCAGAATGAAGAAGGGGAACATCATAGAGAGAATACAGATATCAAAAGTATAAGGCGATATTAAGAACAACTCTGTCAAATATTCAACAACTTAAGATAAACTGAAAAAAAAATCCTTGGAAAGAAATACTTTTTGAAAGGGACATGAGAGAAAATCTAAATATATAAATTTGACTTGTAGTCAAAAACCTTCTTAACAAAGAAAACTTCAAGTCCAGATGGTTTCGATGAATTCTATCAAACATTTAAAGAAGAAATAATTTCAGTCTTTCACAAAATCTTTCAGTGAAGACAAGGGAAACCTTTCCAACACATTTTATGATGTTAACCTCTCTCTGATAAAAAAAAAAAACTTGACAAAAACATGAAAAGAAAATTATAGACCTATACATCTGAACACATGCAAAAAGTTTTAATAAAATATTAGCAATTATAATCAATCTGTCTCATATATAGGATATATATTATGATCAAGTAGTATTTATCACAAGAGTGATTAAGGTTAAAAAAATCAATCACATAATTTATCACATTAAGAAAATAAAGAAGAAAAATCATATGAGAAGATGTCAAAATGCACTGGACAAAATTTATTCACGTCTATTCATGACAGAAACTCTTCATAAACTAGCAACAGAAAGTTGCTCAATCTAATAAAGGATGTTTATGAAAAACCTATGGCTAACATGAGACTTATTGGTGAAGCACTGAGCATTTTTTCTCCAAGATCAGGAATAAAGGAAAAATGTTTGTTCTCAAAATTAGAATATAAGACCCAGTCAGTGTCATAAGAAAAAAAAAATGCCACTATTTATAGATATATTTCCTTACACTGAAAACTCTACAACTTTTAATAGAAACACTGCACTGGAAGAACTAATAAATGGAGCAAAGCAGCAGAAATTAAGGTCCATTCAGTTCAGTCGCTCAGTTTTATGACGCCATGAACCACAGCACGCCAGGCCTCTCTATCCATCACCAACTCCCAAAGTCCACCCAAACCCATGTCCACTGAGTCAGTGATGCCATCCAGCCATCTCATCCTCTGTCATCTCCTTCTCCTCCTGCCCTCAATCTTTCCCAGCATCAGTGTCTTTTCAAATGAGTCAGCTCTTTGCATCAAGTGGCCAAAGTATTGGAGTTTCAGCTTCAAAATCAGTCCTACCAATGAACACCCAAGACTGATCTCCTTTAGGATGGACTGGCTGGATCTCCTTGCAGTCCAAGGGACTCACAAGAGTCTTCTCTAGCACCACAGTTCAAAAGCATCAATTCTTTGGCACTCAGCTTTCTTTATAGTCTAACTATATATATATATAAGGTCCATTAATAAAATACAATCATATTTTTATATGGTGCTGCTGCTGCTGCTGCTAAGTCACTTCAGTCGTGTCTGACTCTGTGCGACCCCATGCACAGCAGCCCCTGAGATTCCCATCCCTGAGATTCTCCAGGCAAGAACACTGAAGTGGGTTGCCATTTCCTTCTCCAATGCGGGGAAAGTGAAAAGTGAAAGTGAAGTCGCTCAGTTGTGAAGTCGCTCTGACTCTTTGTGACCCCATGGACTGCAGCCCACCAGGCTCCTCCATCCATGGGATTTTCCAGGCAAAAGTACCGGAGTGGGGTGCCATCGCCTTTTCTGATTTTTATATGCTAGTCATACACAACTGAAATTTCAGTGTAATTATTAATTGAAAACAAAACTTTAAAAAGCAATATAATTTACAAATTCATAAAACTAAACCAAATATCTCAAAATAAAGATACTGGAAAATGTATAAGGTATATACATTGATTTTTATGAACATTAATGAGAAATCTTATACAAAACCTAAGTAAATATAAAGATATCCCATATTCTTTATATCTTTATATCTGATTGGAAGATTCAACATTGCTAATATGTTTATTCTGGATTACAGACACTGGTTTTTCTCAGTTCACAATTTCCATCTAGAAATTTGTCTTGAAATTTTATTCATTAAAGCCTACTTTTCTTTATACCCTTGTTCATAGTTATAATGGCCACTTAAAAATCTTTGTCTGTTCAGTCTGCCATTGGAGGCTTCTAAGGATTGGGGTTGGAAAGAGTTGGACACAACTGAGAATGCATGCACACAAAGAAAGAAAAGGGAATCACTTGAGACCAGGATTGATTCATGAAAAGATCAGTCATGCTAGACTAACCTCAACATTCAAGAAACTAAGATCATGGCATCTGGTCCCATTACTACAAGGTGAAGAGACGGGGAAACAATGCAAAGAGGGACAGACTTTTATTTTCTTGTGCTCCCAAATCAGTGCAGATGGTGACTGCAGCCGTGAAATCAAAAGACGCTTGCTCCTACGACCAATCTAGACAGCATATTAAAAAGCAGAGACATTACTTTGCCGACAAAGGTCCCTGTAGTCAAAGCTATGGTTTTTCCAGTAGTCATGTATGGATGTGAGAGTTGGATTATAAAGAAGGCTGAGAGTTGAAGAACTGATGCTTTTGAACTGTGGTGTTGGAGAAGACTCTTGAGAGTCCCTTGGACTTCAAGGAGATCCAACGAGTCAATCCTCAAGAAAATCAATCCTGACTATTCATTAGAAGGACTGATTCTGAAGCTGAAAGCTCCAATGCTTTGGCCACCTGATATGAAGAGTTGTCTCAGAAAAGATTCTGATGTTAGCAAAGATTGAAGGCAGCAGGAGAAGAGGACAGCAGAGGACGAGATGCTGGATGGCATCACCGACTCAAAGCACGTGAGTTTAAGAAAGCTCTTGAAGATGGTGAAGGACAGTGAAGCCTGGCATGCTGCAGTCCAGGGGGTCGCAACGATTCGGACATATATGAGTGACTAACACTTCCTTCTCACTTTGCAGGGAAGATGAGGAAGTGGAAGGAAGTCTGGAATGGCAGAACTGTGGAGTAGGTAGCACTTCCAGAGAGGCTCAAAGCACTGGAGGAACGGCCCTGGACAGCGAGTCGAGGGGAGCCCGCCAGCACGACACTGAGAGCAGGTGCCTCGGCCCCTGAAGGGCCAAACAGCCTGGCGAGGAGTTCTGGAGAAGTGAGAGACGTAAGCGGAGCGAGAGTAACGGTGGTGAATGGCCGAAAGGCAGAGAACGTCATGGATTCTGGGAGCTTGCACCGGAAGATATACTGTGAAATTAAAAGTTACATACAGTCAAGAGGTCAGTGATAATTAAGTTTAGCACTAAAATGACATAGGGTAGTCTCCAAGAAAAAGTCTGCTTACAAAAGGCTTCCATTGAATGACTGAGAGCTACTTTCATTAGTGAAAGAATAAAAGTCAAATTGCATGTAGATATCAATTTAATAAATAACACAGAAACTGTCTAGTAAGTCTTAAGGCTTGTTGTTAGTAACTGCGGACTAGGAACAGTAACAGCTGGCCACATGAAATTTGTGCCTCAAATTACTTAAGTGGAATGAGTTAAGAGATTTTATATTCACGGTGACAGGTGCCTTACTTAAGAGAATTTTTGTTTTGGAAAATTATTTTAAAAGATCTCTAAAAATGCAAGTGCTGAAGGCTAAAAATTTATTTCTTTACCTTTGAGTTTGCTCCCTGAGATAAAACTAGACATTTTTTTCCCTCCTGTTTTGAATCTATGGAGTTATATTGAGATGGTTCTTTTGCAGAAAGAGCTGAAGTACAATAAAGGCAGTATGAGAGGTACGGAAAAGCTCAGAAACTGTCTGGGAGAACTATGTGAACTTTTGATGACCTATATGCTAGGTCAAAAAGCACAGAACTATATGAAATTATAAATGCAGGCTGATCTTCCTGCTTGAGAACAGGATGAAAAGCTTAAAAACCTTTAAATATTTTGTTTATTTGAGAGGATGAAAGGCTCTTGGGAAAGGATTAAAGAAATAATCCAAGAAAGAAGGCAAGAAGAAATAAAAGGCTTTGGATGCTGGAAAGGAATCAAAAACCAATGCAAGAGCTGGGTGGGTGAGAGAATTCTAGAGGGAGAGCAGAGTCCTTGTGCCCCTGGATCCACCCCATAGGTTCTCAAGTGGACGACCCTCAGGACAGGCGCAGCACAGCTTGGTGAGGGAGAACTGGGCTCCTGAACAAGACTGCCAGGTTCAGATCCTGGCACCATCACTGAACAAACTTAACACCTCTCTGTGCCTCGGTTTCCTGGGCTGTGAAATGGGAATAAAACTCAATCTCACCTCTCACAGGGCTGGTTCAAGAATTAAATGTAATAATCTGTCTAAAAGCATTGCACAAATGTCTGGCACACACAATAAATGCTCAATAAATGAGAGCTGCTGTTATTAACATTCTTCCTGTGGAAAATCAACCCAAACCTTTGCGAAAACAAGCAATCAGGATGCTAAGGTGTGAGTGATTCTACTACTTCTCAGAAGGAAGAGGAGCAAAGAAGTATTTGTAATTTCCTTACTGAGTACTGTGTCCACGTGGCTTAACCTGGGTGATAAACAGGGGAGTCAACCTAGTGGATCTGAAAAAACAAGGACTCGGGAGTCACTCAGTGCATGCGAGCTGGGTCTCTCCAGCTACAGACAGCCACTGCACGGCAGCCCCCACCTGAGGTCGCTTCCTCATGACGGAGACCTTGCTGCTCCAAACCAAGCCAGTGGGAGAATGCTCTGACCACAGGCAGGGTGCCGCCCCTGCGGGGAAGTGGGTGTTTACTAATAACCCTGTTATGGGAGGACAGCTGTTCAGGCACTGACGAATGATGGAGATTATCACCACTCTCCTTCCCCTCCCCTACTTCTGTTAATAAAAGCCCAAGTTATAAGCACTGGCTATATATAGTGCGTTTTGCAAAAGCATTTTTTTTTTTAAGGACAAAAGCGATATACTCACAAATGTCATAAACCTGAAAAACACAAAAAGCAAAAAACAAAGGTCACCTATCTGCACTCCAACAGCCAAAGATGGCTACTATAAACATTTCGTCAACGTCCTGATATACACAATTCCTCTGTATCTCCCCACACAGAATGAGTCTGTAGTACCTGCTTCATAATCTGCTCTTTCACTCTGGCAATAGGTTGTGAAAAACTTCCTACATGATAGTTCTGGTTCTTATTCAATGGTTAACTTCTATTACACTTAAAGTCAATTTAAACCCTTAAGCCTTCTTCACTTGAATTTCCGAAACCATGTACAGCTTTATGTTTTTTCTTATTAAATTCCATGAATTAAACTCATCATTCTAACCTGTTTAAATCATTGTGAATTCTGATCTTCATCCAAAGTATTCAGTATCCCACTGTACTTCATGTCATCTGAAAGTAAGTTTAGTATGTCTTCTAGATATATAAGTGCCTAGTAGGTACCTAAATGGGAGAAGACAATGGCACCCCACTCCAGTACTCTTGCCTGGAAAATCCCATGGATGGAGGAGCCTGGTAGGCTGCAGTCCATGGGGTCCCTGAGAGTTGGATGCGACTCAGTGACTTCACTTTGACTTTTCACTTTCATGCATTGGAGAAGGAAATGGCAACCCACTCCAGTGTTCTTGCCTGGAGAATCCCAGGGACAGGGGAACCTGGTGGGCTGCCATCTATGGAGTCGCACAGAGTCGGACACGACTGAAGCAACTTAGCAGCAGCAGGCACCTAAATAAATATGAATGGACAAATTAATTCATTGATTAATAATGGTGGCCTAGTGAGCCAATCACAGAGACTTGGATCTCTGTCCTCAGAGACTTGGTTCTCAAACTAATTTGCTGCTTGGGTATAGCTGCTTATTTAGTTACCAGGGATTCCTATTGATAGTATTATCATGTTCACATTTCTCTTTTGTGCTCACAAGATTTCATTATGCCTTGTTGAAATCCAGTTACGGTAATTCTTTTTTTATTTTTGGTCTCCCAATCTTCTCTTTCTAAAGTAATTCCATAATGAAGGAAAATAAGGTTAGTCTAGCATGACTTATTTTTTTCATGAATCAATGCTGGACTTCAGTGATTCCCTTTTCCTTCCTTTCATGCGTGTGTGCTCAGTTCCGTCAGACTCTTTGCAACCCCTTGGACTGTAGCCCGCCACACTTCTCTGTCCATGGAATTTTCCAGGCAAGAATACTGGAGTGGGCTGTCACTTCCTCCTCCAGGGGATCTTCCCAACCCAAGGATTGAACCTGATCCTCCTGCATTTCCTGCACTGGCAGATGGATTCTTTACTGCTGAGCCACCTGGGAAGCCTCTTTCCTTCTTTGAATGAATGAATGAATGAATGAAGTCGTTCAGTCATGTCAGACTCTTTGCGACCCCATGGGCTGTAGCCTACCAAGCTTCTCTGTCCATGGGATTTTCCAGGCAATGGTACTGGAGTGGATTGCCATTTCCTTCTTTAAGAGCTGCCAAATCACTGGTTTGTTAATCTGTCAGATTTTGGCCTGAAACTGACATCTCAATTACCAGTTTATATATTCAGCATCTAATTTACTTTATCTCTTCCCTTCTGTTCCCAGAGTATGAGCTCTTTCATTACACATGAAATAATATGCTGAATCATAATCACAGGACTAGAACTATAAATCACAAATTAGTAATCATAAGAACTGCTCCTCTTTAGACATAGTAATTCAGTTATTCAGTAGAGAAAATAAGATCGATTCAATAGCTTGACCCTTGTGAGTTTCATTTTCTTTGAGGAATAAAGGATTTGGATAGGGTAAGATGTGCCCTGAAAAGAAGATAAGGGTTACTCATATCAATTAAATACCAATTGACACCCTAAAAATATGTCTCTCACCTATTGCTTACTATGGGCTTCCCTGATAGCTCAACTGGTAAAGAATCTGCCTGCAATGCAGGAGACCCCGGTTCAATTCCTGGGTCAGCAGGATATACTGGAGAAGGGAAAGGCTACCCACTCCAGTATTCTAGCCTAGAGAATTCTATTGACTGTGTAGTCCATGGGTTGGCAAAGAGTTGCACTGTTTACTACACAAGCTGAAAGTGGAAGCAGGACAACATATTAAAATAAGGTGGCTCAAAATCAATCAGAAGAGAAGAAAAAACAGCAAGACTCAAAGAGATTAACAACATGAGCAGGATCCAAGTAAGATATATACTTTGAAAGACAGAATTACAAGCAATTGAGCAGGGAGGTTTCTGATCATTCATTCAATAAGCAGATATATAGAAAAGGAAAAGCAAACAGTAGTGATGTCTGAAAAATGTCTAGGGGGGTTATTCTAACTTTAACTCTGGTTTTATTAATACTGTGTGACAATGACATACATGTGGGAAGAAGTATCCAGTCAAAAAGCTAAGAGCTGATATTCCTGCCCTTTTAAAGTACAGTGAGATCCCAGCCAGCTGGACTTGACAATGGATTTAGAATGTGAACCAGACTTCTGCTGTCTCCACACTCGTACCACTCCATGATTGATGGAATGATCCCCAGGAGGAGGAAATTAGGACAACATTGGATTTCTCAGTACATCTGGCAGAAAATCTGGGGGCAAGTTTTATGGAACATAAGACTGGATATAAAACCAACCCTTTTAAAAGGTTAAGTTCACAGCACTCTTCTAGAAGACAACTTAGAATTCTGGGAGTCAGCCGGTTATGTAGATGGTGATTCCTTAGTCCTATATCTGTTACCAGTCTGGATCTGCAAAGACAGATGGATCCTTAGCCTGATTAATAAGAAATGTCTTCGATCCAGCTCTTTACTTTGGCATAACCAGGATACCACATGAAGCCTGGAAAACGGAGCTGTGAACTAAGAAAGAAGTGAGCAAAGGGTGACCTTTAAGAAAGCCAAAAGAGAACTCCCTGACACTGGTGCATTCAACAAGGAAGACTGAACCCAGCTCAGAAGGACTTTTATCAAATAAAGGGAAAAGTCTGATGCCTTTGTGACAATACAGGTACACACAAGCACAGCTGGCCCTTGTAAACTTGGACCACCATCACCTAGCTTTCACAGCTTGCAGAGACAAGCCAGGAAAAGTTTTCAAAGTGAAAGCTAATGTGCAGATTGTCTAGGGCAATTGACACGCCGATTTCCAAGAACTTCTACATTGAATTGTGGCTGGGTTCAAACCTAGTGCACACAAACAGCTTACAAAGTGTCACACATTTAGAATTCTTGCCCTATCACATCAGTTAGGGCTCCTTTCATTTCTCCTCTTTTCCCTGGGAAGCAAAACAGCAGGCGGCTTGGAACAGTCACGTCCACAGTTCTTCTGGCTTCAGTAACCTATCTCTGCCCCCCTTCTCAATTGGCCAAGGGAAACGGGAGACGGTTCCNAGCTGGGTTCAAACCTAGTGCACACAAACAGCTTACAAAGTGTCACACATTTAGAATTCTTGCCCCATCACATCAGTTAGGGCTCCTTTCGTTTCTCCTCTTTTCCCTGGGAAGCAAAACAGCAGGCGGCTTGGAACAGTCACGTCCAGTTCTTCTGGCTTCAGTAACCTATCTCTGCCCCCCTTCTCAAGATGTGTATAAGAGACAGCTTGAAGATGGTGAAGGACAGTGAAGCCTGGCATGCTGCAGTCCAGGGGGTCGCAACGATTCGGACATATATGAGTGACTAACACTTCCTTCTCACTTTGCAGGGAAGATGAGGAAGTGGAAGGAAGTCTGGAATGGCAGAACTGTGGAGTAGGTAGCACTTCCAGAGAGGCTCAAAGCACTGGAGGAACGGCCCTGGACAGCGAGTCGAGGGGAGCCCGCCAGCACGACACTGAGAGCAGGTGCCTCGGCCCCTGAAGGGCCAAACAGCCTGGCGAGGAGTTCTGGAGAAG
>SJYV01055152.1:70526-186304 GCA_006410875.1 Neotragus pygmaeus
CAGTTCTTCTGGCTTCAGTAACCTATCTCTGCCCCCCTTCTCAATTGGCCAAGGGAAACGGGAGACGGTTCCAGAACTCCACCTTCCTTCCTTTCCTCTTCTTTCTCATCATCCTGTTTGTTTGTTTTTTTCCCCCAAAACCTTCTGTACCTGTTCTTTTCCTTTCTTTAAAAATAATGATATTTTTATGAAATAGGGAGAATGCTGGGGAAATCACAAGGAAGGAGATTTTCTTTTCAAGCCATAGGGCCAAAGAGGGGAAAAGAAAATGTGTGTAACAGTCAAGACTTCTTACTGCAGTGTGAGTGTGTGTGTACATTGCATCTAAGAGCCCATTCTCAAGCTTCCTACCAAAAACTACGGAAACAACCCTTCACTGCAATAAGAATTCATCAAGTCCATGGGAAGGCTACAACAGCACCTGCTTCTGTTGTGTCACGACAAGTCTACTAAAATTTGCTGTCCTCGAGATTTACTAGGGGGGTTTCGCTCAAGGTTATCACTACCATGAAATGCAGGCACCTACCTCCGATAAGATCAAATCATTAAACTCACTATCCTAGTCCTCAGCTGCTTACACTGAATACTAATTTCTTACCAGCCCCATGGGAGGCAGCAATAGCATACGACAGTGGTTCTCAAAGTGTGGTCCCTGGACCAATAGCCCAGCATTATCTGGGAACAAAGCGAAAACAGCAGTACCTCACCCCAGGCCGACTGAAATCAGAAACTCTGAGGCTGGGCCCAGCAACCTTTGTTTTAACAAGCCATTCAAGGGATTCTGGTCCAGCGGTTAAGAGCACAGACTCTGCTGCCACTTGTTGGGGTCTGAATCCTGACCGCCAGTCACCAAGGTGTCATTTAGGCCAAGTCACTTCATTGTTCTGTGCTTGGTCTCTTCATCTGTAAGATGGAAACGATAATGACTTATCTCACAGAGGATCTGTGAGCACTAATCAGCTACAATGTGTGAACAGTTGCTGGCACAGGATAAAAGTTAGCTATTAAATGAGTTACATAGAGCATTTAGGGCCTAGCAATTCATAAGCACTACTAGTTACCATTAGCTACACTTATTTCTTGTATATCATCTTATTGTTGACATTCACTGGGATGTAACCTGGACTTCTCACAAATCAACTGGCAGGCAATATTCCTACATGGTAAATTGCATCCTCTTGTTATAGAGAAGCTAATCACTTGTAGTATGAAAATGATAAAACCAGGAATACAGAATTCGTATTTTAGAGGTGAATCAAAACTCTTTAGAACTCAAATTCCAGACATTACACTTGCTGATGAAGAAATGTATGATTCATTTCTGTGTCTGTCTATTGCCAGATTCCCCACACACTGAGTCCATAAATGGTCTGGAGGCTAAAGGGACACGTTTCTTTATCTCTACTTCTTCTCTACATCCTCTTCATGATACTCTGGTTTTTTCCCTCTGCGTTTGATCTTAGCCGAAAGTCCAAGAAGTGATGGTTCTCTTCCATAATACCATAGCTGTTAACATGTGTTGGCTAAACCATAGTTAAAATGGCAAATCACATTTATAAGATGTGCTGAGCAGCACCTGTGTGATCAGGCCATTGTGAGAAGCCAAGAAGACCAAAAAAATCTACAACTTCTGTCCCCTAGAGTCACACCATTGCCCTTGTATGAATTACCCACCATTAAAACCAGCCATCTTAATCTGTCTGAGCCACTGGTTCTAATCTGTGACAGAAATTAAGTTATATCCAGAAGAATAAGCATACAAAGCAAACCAAAAGTTAGTCCAAATTGTAAATGCCATACACTTAGAGTTAGCTTCTTTAGTCTATTGATGCTTTCTGCCCACATACAAAGTGTCTGATAAAAGTAAAAAAATAGTACAGATTCACAGACAACGGTAAAGATATCTGTAACGCTGAACTGTAACATTCCAGCTACTACATGTGTCTTCACATTTGTCCACAGGAATACTGTTTCTTACATTTCATCGGTGATAGTTTATTTTCCGAAATATTTCCACCTCTCCTTTGCACCTTATCATCACTAATAAATGGGTCTAGACCAGCCTGGAATGCCACTGTGAAAAGATTGGTATTGATTTTCCTCTTCCCACAAGTGGGGAAGGTCAAGCGATGAAAAGAACATAAACTTTCACATCAGAAAGAGCTGCACTGAGGCTTCCCACGTGGCTCAGTGGTAAAGAATCCATCTGACCATGCAGGAGACGTGCACTCATCCCTGACCTGGAAGGTCCCACGTGCCAAGGAGCAGCTAAGCCTGTGTGCTGGAGCCCGGGGGTCGGAACTACTGAGCCCGGTGGTCGGAACCACCGAGGCCTGCACTCCAGAGCCTGTGCTCAACAGAAGCCACCGAAATGAGAAGCCCACACACGATAACCAGAGAGCAGCCCCCCCTCACCACAACTAGAGAAAAGCCTGCGAAGCGACAAAGACTCAGCACGGCCGAAAATAAATAAATAAAAAGAAAACTGCTTTCAAAAAAGAGAAAGCTGAACACACATGTTAACATTTGTAAGGCTATGTCATTACCCATGTTACAGCCACGTTTTTAGGAGTAAACAGGGTAAATCATACAAAGCACAGGATCTAGCCTGAGCTGGGCACTCAGTGAATATTAGCCCCTTTCTCCTTCCCTTCCTTTTGTTCTTCTCTTTAACAAATGGTAGAACAGAATCTCAACGTTTCAAAATAAGGGAGAAAAATTTCTGAATTGTTAGCAGGTTGTAGGGTGATTTAAGCAACACAGAAATCAATTTAAGGACTTCCTTGGTGGCCAGTGGTAAAGAGTTCTGTCAGTGCAAGGGACATGGGTTTGATCCCGGGACCAGGAGGATCCTACATGCCTCAGGGCAGTTAAGCCCCGGGTGCCACAACTACTAAAGCCCAAAGGCTCTAGAGCAGGGGTCCCCAACTCCCAGGCCGTGGACCAGTAGCGGTCCACAGCCTTCTAGGAACTAGGCCACAAGCAGGGGGTAGGCGGCGCCCCATCTCTCCTCATCCCTCGCATTACCGCCTCAACAAGACCCACCTCCCGACATTCGCGGAAAAGTTGTCTTCCATGAAACCTGTCCCTGATGCCAGAAAGGTTGGAGACCGCTGCTCTGGAGCCACGACTACTGAGTCCATGCGCCTAAAGCCTGGGCTCCGCAACAAGAGAAGCCACGGCAATGAGAAGCCAGCACCCTGCGACCAAGAATAGGCCCCGCTCGCCGCCAACTAGAGAAAGCCCGCATGTGGCGATGAAGGCCCAGCACAGACAGAAATAAAACAAATAAAAAATTTTTTAATCAGTTGAAAAATTAATACATGCTGACCATAAAAATACATAAGTACTGACAAGAGTAAAGGAGGAGAAAAAAATGTCACCCACAGCCCCGTTTCAGTGGCATGTTTCATGCCAGTCTTCTTCCAGCACACTGTGATTATGCTATCCTGTTTTTATCATTTAATGCTAACGCCAACACACTGGATATATTTTACTTATCACTTTTAAAACATGTGATTTTTTTTTTCTTTTTTTAATTAGGAAAAAAACTCCCACCTCTCCCTAAACGCCGTATGCCGCTGTGCTGGGAAGAGGACACCGGCTTTAGAAGGCAGGAGGAGGGAGCCGCTTCCCACAGCAGGAAATCAAGGGAGACGCCAAACTAGAAACGGCCTCAGAAGACGGCCAGCACGCTGACAACTAGAAGGNTCTTTCTTTAATTAGGAAAAAAACTCCCACCTCTCCCTAAACGCCGTATGCCGCTGTGCTGGGAAGAGGACACCGGCTTTAGAAGGCAGGAGGAGGGAGCCGCTTCCCACAGCAGGAAATCAAGGGAGACGCCAAACTAGAAACGGCCTCAGAAGACGGCCAGCACGCTGACAACTAGAAGGTGCTGCAGGTAGAAGAGAAGAGGATGCGAGAGAGCACCAACAGGAAACCCAGTGTGGCTCGACGGTGAGGATGGTGGAGAGCAAAGAGACCCTGCACTCAAAGCTGGTAAGACCGGACCCTCGTTTATTCAGAAACATAAACGCTAGTTGGTCAAAACTGCCATCTAAGCAAAGCGCAGCACAGTAGCTTTAACTGGAATCACTCATGTTCATGATGAAGCTATTTATAATGAAATAAAAGCAATATAATGAAAAGGATACAAGTTAAGGTTTGGGGAAGGCACGAGGCATGAGTGAGTATGGCTGAGGACGGCCAAACACGGAGACAGCCAAGTCTCGTTACTATTACCAACACCAGCTTATGCGAAGTCACTTGTGTCTGACTCTTTGTGACCCCACGGACTGCAGCCCGCCAGGCGCCTCTGTCCGTGGGATTTTCCAGGCAAGAATACTGGGGTAGGCTGCCATGCCTTCCTCCAGGGCATCTTCCTGACCCAGGGATTGAACCGGCATCTCTTACATCTCCTGTATTGCCAGGCAGGTTCCTTACCACTAGTGCCACCTGGAAACCCCAACATCAGCTTGAGGGCTTTCCAAATGCCCAATATCAAGCCAAGCCCTTTATATGCCTTATCTGAGTTGGTCTTCAGAGCAATCCATTGAGAAAGGTATTATTACTATCCCATTTTAGAGATCTGAAAACTGAAGTTTAGGTTAAATGACTGAGGTTTAACTTCTCCCACAGTAAGTTAAAGAGCCATTTCTGAACCCAAATCTGTATGATTACAAAGGTACAATGAAGAACAGAAAACCGGAACCTAAAATCAAAGTCCAAGAGAAGTCACTCAGTCGTGTCCGACCCTTCATGACCCCACGGACTGCAGCCTCCCAGGCTCCTCCGTCCATGGGATTTTCCAGGCAAGAGTACTGGAGTCGGGTGCCATTGCCTTCTCTAGGATGTCTTCCTGACTCAGGGATTGAACCCGGGTCTCCCACATTGCAGGAGGATGCTTTACCCTCTAAGCCACCAGGGAAGCCCAGAACCTAAAATAGTCTTTGCTAAAGATTTTATAGCAGATTATTATTGTTATTATTATTTGTTTTATTTTTGTTGTTGTTTAGTCACTAAGTCGTGTCTGACTCTTTTGTAGCCCCATGGACTATAGCCCACCAGGCTCTTCTGTCCACAGCCCAGGCAAGAATACTGGAAAAGTGAAAGTGAAAGATGCTCACTCTTGACCAACTCTTTGCGACCCCATAGACTGTAGCCCGTTAGGCTCCTCTGTCCGTGGGATTCTCCAGGCAAGAACACTGGAGTGGGCAGCTGTTCCCCTCCACCAGGGGATCTTCCCAACCCAGGGATCGAACCCAGGTCTCACAGGCAGATTCTTCACCATCTGAGTCACCAGGAAAGCCCACGGACCTTTGTTTTAGGAATAGTAAAATCATCCAAGACCCACAACAAAATGCTCAGCTGATGTGACAAAATAAGAAAAGTCAATACAATGGAGGAAGGATAATCTGTTTAAAGCCATCTGTTAACAAATGGTGCTGGAGCAGTTGTACATTCGCAGGCAAAAAAAAAAAAAGAACCTCAAACTAAGCCTCAGACTTAAAAATTCAAAACGGATCATTCAAAATATTTACTTAAATTTAAAATGTAAAACTACAAAATCATCCCAAGGATGATTCTGGAAAACATTTGGAAAAAAAGAGATGTTTCAGTTTTAGCTGTGGGTAATATGAGGATACCAATGAAGACAGACAAGAGTAGGTGCCAGGCAAGGTGCTAAATGTTCTCCGTGCCCTACACCTCACTGAAACCTTTCACATGCCAGGAGGCAGAGATTGACTGCGCTTCGTGCTGTAGCCGCGACAACTGCTGCTGGAGAGGTCGGGAGCTGCCCAGTTAACAGCAGAGCCCGACACCTGTCTGCCCTGTGATGCTGACTGCCTGCTGCTGCCATTGTCTCACTTTTGAAATGGTGAATATTTGACAGAAAAAAAAAAAAAAGACATTTCTTGGACACATCAGACTTTTCAAGGCACCTGGACATAGTTCAAATCAAGATGGAAGTAACAGCCAGGTGGACCAGGGAACGCATTCCTTCTGTCCCCTTTTCACTCACCCTCCCCAGACCAATGGCGAGGCCAAGGGGCAAGTGCCCATCCTTGCCAAGCTGCAGGTCGCATGGTCAGGGAGTGCCCTTCGGCTGCAGACAGTCTTTATATCTCAATTCCACAGTGGCAGGCACAGACTCTCAAGAGAAACAGAGGTCGGGGCCTCCAGACAAGTGCCCGGACTTCCATGCGGGCTACTGGGTGGACTCTGGACTCCACGGAGGCCATTAATGTTCTAAGATCATTACCGATGGAGACTGCCTGTCTGTCCATGGGGGTTCTCATTAGCTTTGGCCGGCAATGGGAGAAAACATCATCACCCAAAACCGGCGAGCTATTGGTCAAGCAAGCTGCTGCTTGCTTAGTAAAGCCTAACCTGCAGAAAGAGTGCTGGGGCCCACTGTGAGGAGCTTCAGCCAGCGGGTGCTCCCACACTATCTTATTACTTGCCTCCACCTTCCTTCTTTTTGCCTGACGGCAAGAGGAACACAGTCATCAGCCATGTGCCAGGACTTCTGAACAGCTGAGTAGGGGGCTGTCCAGGTATGGAAGGGTTAAGGCATGTCCTGTGCTGTTGGCCCTCAGTTATTATCACTTTGAAAAGCTGTGGGTTTACAGGAAGAGTGTGAGAATGCTGCAGCTTTCCCGGCCAACATTTGGTTCCCATTACCGTGAATAATCTCTCTCCGCCCTCTCTCCCCACCACCCGCACCCCCCCACCGNCCCATTCTGTTGTTTTCCTCTATTTCTTTGCACTGATCGCTGAGGAAGGCTTTCTTATCTCTCCTTGCTATTCTTTGGAACTCTGCATTCAGATGCTTAAATCTTTCCTTTTCTCCTTTGCTTTGCACTTCTCTTCTTTCCACAGCTATTTGTAAGGCCTCCCCAGATAGCCATTTTGCATTTTTGCATTTCTTTTCCATGAGGATGGTCTTGATCCCTGTTTCCTGTACAATGTCAAGAACCTCTGTCCATAGTTCATCAGGTACTCTGTCTATCAGATCTAGTCCATTAAATCTATTTCTCACTCCCACTGTATAATCATAAGGGATTTGATTTAGGTCATACCTGAATGGTCTAGACGTTTTCCCTACTTTCTTCAATTTAAGTCTAAATTTGGCAATAAGGAGTTCGTGATCTGAGCCACAGTCAGCTCCTGGTCTTTTTTTTGTTGACTGTATAGAGCTTCTCCATCTTTGGCTGCAAAGAATATATTCAATCTGATTTTGGACACCTGTGCAAAAGCAGACCCACACTGGCCAAACAGGTTCAAGGCATCTGTTGCCACTGAGGACTGACTATGTGTCAATCTGGGCAGGCAATCCTAGGAGGCAGCCGCTGCCATCCCCAGAGCCACTGCCCTGGCCAAGCTCTCCATTGTTGCTGTGCAGTAAGGCTACTCAGTGGACAAGATCACCAAGCCCCACGCTGTCCTTTGCAGGGTGATGAGCCTCTGCGGCTCTGTGCTGGTGTTGCCTCCCGACCCCAAAGCCACTGGCAGCCTCCGGGCTCTTGTGTCCAGGAAACCCATGCCCAGTGTCAACCACTGCTATGCTTTGTCTGGGGGGCTGCACTGCCACCCTGAGCAACTTCACCACGTCTGCCTTTGATGTCATCTCAAACAGCTACAGCTAATCCTCTTGACCTCTAGAAAGAGATCATGTTCACTAAGTCTCCCTCTCAGGAACTCACTGACCTAAGAGCTGTGTCCGAGTCTCTGTGAAGAAGACCTAAGCCCAGCCGTGGTCACCATGTAGTTTTTATACAAGAAAGATAAAGTGACTTAGTTACGCTTGGAAAAAAAAAAAAAAGAATTATCATATGACTCAGCAACTCTACTCTGCATATATACCCAGAAAGATGAAAGCAGGGCCACGAGCAACTAACTCTACATGCATGACAATAGCAGCATTACTCACAGCAGCCAAAAAGCAGAAGCAACCCAAGAGTCCATCGATGGATAAAGGGATAAACGAACTGTGGGATATACGCACGACGGACATCATTCAGCCGCAAAAGGAAGGCAATTCTGACACATATCACAACGTGGAGGAACTTTGAGGACACGGTGCTAAATGAAATAAGCCAGACACAAAAGGACACATACTGTATAAATTCCACTCACATGAGGTACCTAGAGCAGTCAAAACTTAATAGAGTCAGATAGTGGAAGGATGCTTGCTACAGGCTGATGGAAGGAGGATGGGGAGTTATTTTTTAAATTGGCACAGAGGTTCAGTTTTGCAAGATAAAAAGAGATCCTGAAGTAGATGGTGGGGATAGCTGCACAATAATGCAATGGAGTTAAAGCTACTGAACGGTACACTTAAAAGTGGTAAATTTTATGTCTATTTGTCCATGACGAAAAAAATTTTTTTAATGACTGTGTAGGGTCATAAAAGACACGTGGCTTTTGTCTTTCTCTGAGGTCACTCATTCTGGGGGAAGCCAGCTGCCATGTCATGAGGACACACAGGCAGCCCTGTGGAGAAATCCATCTGCTGCAGAACTGGGGCCTCCTGCCAACAGCCAGCCTGAACTCATCATCCACGTGAGGGTCAGCATCACAGAAGGGGATCCTTGGCCCCAGGCAAGCCTTCCCTGACAGCAGCCCTCCTGGCTGACATTTAAACTGCCACCTCGTGAAAAGCGCCGGAGCCAGAACCGCACAGTTAAGCTGCCCCTCAGTTCCAGACCCACAGAAACTGAGAAAAGACATGTTTGCTGTTTGGCTGCTACAAGGTTGAGGTAATTTATTGGGCAGCAATAGATCACTTCTGCAACTACTTAGATACATTTGAAAAGGAAAAGAGAAATTAGTTTGAATGCATTATCCTATCAGAGTAGCCTGCAGTCCTCGCAAAGTGTGTGTCAGGGTGCATGACCACAATGGTGGGCTGCTGTATTAGGATGCATCTCTTCATTAACTCCTTACGAGAGAAATTCTCAACTACTTGGTACTGAGAAAACTTCACAAGTATGTAACGTGTGACCAGTAGTATATAAAGTATATTTAATGACATATGTTGTTAGCACAGTGTTAATAGCTGGGTTTGGCAGATGAGTCCTGAGCTGGCTGCAGCTGGTGGCATGGCGTAGTGCAAGGTATATCTGCAGTAAGAGGAGAAACGTAGCATCAAGCTGGTGCCAAATACAGATACTGTGTGTGTGCTGGACTATGGAGAGACTTTTCCTCGTGAGTATTTTCAAATCTATCAGTAGTAGTGGTAGTGGTAGTCACTCAGTCCTGTCCGACTCTTTATGACCCCACGGACTGTGACCCGCCAGGCTCCTCTGTCCATGGGATTCTCCAGGTAAGAATACTGGAGTGGGTTGCCATGCCCTCCTCCAGGGGATCTTCCCAACCCAGGGATTGAACCCGGGTCTCCTGCATTGTAGGCAGATTCTTTACCGTGACTTTTCCTCATGAGTACAGTCAAGTCTAGTCAGGGCAGTCAATAAATCACACCACTCACCCCTCCACACAGCCCTGAGAAATGGCCAGGAGAGGAGTGAAACCGCAGCACTTTCATGGACACCGTGAGACACTGCTCTACTTTAAAACTGATTCCACCACGTGGAATTCATCCGGTTTAGAATTGTTTTTTGAGTCTTTTAACTCCGTAAGGCGTGTTGAGGAAAATCCTAGCATATGGATGTGTGCTGCAAATGCAAAACAAGTGACAACCACTCTCACAGCAGGCTTTTAATCAGCTTAGTTTCTCCTCTCTCTCTGTCTGTGCGCCGTCGTATCTGACCCTGTGACCCCATGGACTATAGCCCTCTGGGCTCCTCTGTCCATGGCATTTCCCAGGCAAGAATACTGGAGTGGGTTGGTTCTTGTGTAGAGAAGGTCAAAGCTCAAATCCTAAAGATGGCAAGCATGTTGAGTGGTGGCTGGTTAAAGGAGAAAAGTCTTAACCTAAGTCACCCACATTTTTGTGGTACCAAAGAGAGTACTAGGGAAAGAGCTGCCTAGGTGGAAGTCTGGTCTGTGATTATGAACCTAGATATTTAAGGTCATTTGGCATAAGTTAAACTAGTGGATACTATGTGTCAGAACCCTGGGGTAGGAAATGGCAACCCACTCCAGTATTCTTGCCTGGAAAATTCCATGGACAGAGGAGACTGGTGGGCTACAGTCCAGGGGGTCGCAAAGAGTCGGACACGACTGAGCAGTTGAGCACACTCACATGTCAGATGCCACATTCAGAGCAAGAAGTATAAAGAGGAGTAAGTCTGGACTTCGGAAAATCTGTAACACAATGTAAATGACAGCTCCAGGCAAGCAGGTGGCCTCTGTGTGCGATGACAGTGGAAGGTGCAGAGAATAAGGGTTACCCAGAATGATGGCAAGAATTTGCCAGATATGAATGAGGGAAAGGAAAGACAGAGGAAACATTACATATAAAAACCCAGAAACATTAAAGGAAAAACAAACCTCCAAAACTCTGTTGACTTCTTCAGCTGACATTAAAAAAAAGGGCAGATAACGGGATAAAATCCCCTTAGCATGGTGTATCAGGTTCTTGAACTCTTCCATCTCACCCTCAACACCCCCGCACGTGCATACCACGCTCCTGCTACCCTGCCCTCAGGCACGCTCGTCCACACCTCCCTGCCTTCACCCAGGCTCTGCGAGTCTCACTTAGCTGAAAAAGAATAATCCATTCTCTGTAGAATCGACTGGGGTCTTCATCTGCCAAAGCTTGTTCCTTGAAATGACAGGATGCCTTTCATTGGCAGGCTTTGGTACTGTGACGGTTCTTCACAACGACTGTTTCTCATTCACTGGACCAACCATTTAAGGCCAGTCGTCATTCTGGTCTTTGTCTACTCAAAGCCTGGCAGTGTCACAGGCATGCAGTGTTTGCTGAATGAACAGACGCACGAAACCATGAACATTCCTCTCTCTGGACGAGTCCCACGTTCCATCCAAAGAAGGAAACTAGAATTACCCTTTGAGGACTTAGTGGAATCAAATGGAGAATTCACTGGGTGAGAATCAGAAGTGGGTTCTCGTCCTGACTTTACCACCAGGTAGGCAGGAGAATGTGCATAACCCGCTTAACTTCTCTGGGCCTCAATTTTTAATACTTTTAAAACAGGGTACGGATAGATTGTGTGGATATGTTTACAGCTAATTCTCATTTGCGGAGCACTTACTCTCTGGCAGGCCCTGTAAAAATGCTTTCCTGTATCATTTAATTTTCCGTTGCTCCTTAGGACATACTTAGGCATTTTCAGCATTTTATCCTCATTTAGAGATAAGTACAATAGTTTCAAAGAATCTGCCTGAAGCGGCACAGCCGGTAACATTTTCTGGCTAAAAAGGGGACGGATCCAAATTGGTCTGCCTCCTAGAACACCTGCTCTCAAACACTAGGTCATAACGTTTAAATGGCAGAGCACAGATATTCTAAAATAAAAGGGTTTGGACTTTCTGAAGCCATACGACAGTAGGAATAAACGGCAGTGGTTTTTTTTACTTTACTTTTTTCTGGAAAGGAGACGCCTTAAGGTGATATGGAGAGGATGACAGGTATGTGGAAATGCCCCAAACAGAGTCTGGAAGGGAGGCCATTCTTTCTGGATGAAAGGTCTGAGCCTAGAGAAAAGAAAATGCAAGATGAGATGAAATGGAAAGGAGTATTAAAGGGATACAGCCCGGAAGAAAGGCAAGGGGAAGAGAGAAGAAAACAGGAAGGGACCCTGAGCCAAGTTGAGGATGAAGATGGGGGGCTGGACAGGGCGAGGATGAGGATGGGGCCCAGTGCTGTCAGTGAGCAGAGTGGCGGGAGGCAGGCTGCCAGGCTGAGAGGAGGATCCACCAGCATGGAAATTCCAGCAAAAAGGGAAAGCGGATGGGATGACTCTGTTTCTCAAAGAACTGAGAGGGGTTAAAAGAGACAGCTCAGTCTGAGCCTCAGAGGAACAAAAGGGAGAGACTAGTAAGAAAAACAATGACCCCACAGGTCTGAAAGGAAGAACCTGCAGACTGAAAGAGAGGTGATGACAGAGTGTGCCTGGGATGGGCCATTTAATGCTTTAAACCTGTGCCAAGCTGAGTAATGTGGGCTTCAACGGGGGATGTACCTCAGCTCTGGGAGAGGCTAGACCCTGCATCATCAGCAGCATAAGCAAACAGTATGGTTTTATAGCGATAAGAAGTATTATTAATACTGAAAAGACCCAGTCGTGTGTCTTGCTCCGTAGTTTCCAAGGCATGTTCACAAGAGTGATCTCACTGAACCCCCAAAACCAAATTGAGCATCTTTGCTTCTCACCTGGCAACATGAGGCTGAAGTTTGGCCAAGTGATTTACCTCCAGCTCAGGAAGTTCCAGGTGGGCCTGAAACTGGTCCAGGATTCTTTTGTGTAGGAATAAAACATACCCTGTGCCTTTCATTCACAGGTACAGTTTATTTACAGTGCTTACAGTTCAGGAGAGCAAGAACAAAGGCCGAGAAGATACTGACACAAGGGGGAAGACAGGATGCACCCCAAGAGTGGAGCTCAGGGGAAAGAGCAAATCTGGGGCCAGCAGGAAAAGGTCTGGGGTCACTGCAGACTGGATAGGAGAAAGGACGACTTACACAAAGGGGCAAGGAGGGAGAAAAACCTCAGAGTGGGCTTCAGAGGGCGGCTCTGCCTACCCAGTCCTTGCCCCCCACCAGCACAGCAGAGGCAAGTGCAGCCCTTTAATAAAAATGAAAACTAATACCTGTAAAACCAGGTGTTGTTTCGTCTTGGTGAATAAGATCTACATTCAAGAAATTAACTTGGAGTCCAAATGCTGTCAGGATTGCACGCTGCGGGGTGGCGTGGGGTGTCACGCGTTCTTTTGGAAAAGGGAGACGTTCTACTGCTACAGCAATGCTCTAAATCCTCAGAGAAATGCAGGAACGCCTTTTTTTTTTTTCAAAACTTACTATTTTTCCAAAATGGAAGAAGATTCTTGTTTGCCTCTCCTTTGGCAGTGATCAGAAAAGATTAGAGCTGAAAATGCAAGAGGGCTATTTCACAGCAGTCACAGAAAAAAGGGGAAAAATGGAGGGAGTGGGGTGGGTATGCTTAGCACCTTACTCCACAATTTTATATTTACCCTCCCAACACGCAAGTTCCATTGTGTATTCTAGGCACACATAGTAAAGAAAAAAAAGGTGATATGGGAACATAGTGAGGGAATCTGTGAAGTGCTGAAACAGCATACCTGGCAGCTGCTAAAACAAAACTTCAAAGATTTGGCTTCTTTGAAAAGCCATCAGGCAGGACCCCACCCACTCCCTCTGCTAGCCACAGCTTCCCTGGGAGCTGGTACACGTAACCACTTCCGCATGTTTGGCTCTGTTCCCCAGGGCTATAGCAACTCTATAAGCCAAGTCAGAACTGCCAGCCAGCCAGGTGGGGGCCTGGGGGCTGGGTACCTGGAGGGAGGCAAGACCTCTCCCCACCATCTCGTCACGGGCATGTCTCAGAAAACAGCATGATAATGTTAGGATCTGCTTAAAAACTCCCTTCCTTTCAGCCAGCACAGCTCTTGGTTAAACACTAGTAATTGGTTAAACACTAGTAATTCAGAAGCTCTGAGCTTTTGAGATTCCCAAGGCATTAAAATATGCCCCTTCCAGTACCACAAATTAGTTCAAGAGCAGCATCTGTGGTAAATCTCTAGATCTAAACAAAAGAGCCTAATCAAGAATATGCCTTTCTTTGTACTTTTTTTTTTTTCCCCCCTGACAAGTTTGGGTCTTTATCACATATTTGAACCTTCTGGGTCAACCATCTCGTCCTGGGCTGCCCAGTGTGGCAGCGATGAGCCACTTGTGGCTTTTGAGTACTTGCAATGTGGCCAGCATGATGAGGAACTGAATTTTTCATTTTACTTAGTTTCAATTAATTTAAATATTTTTAAATCCACATGTGGCTTGCGGCTACCATGTTGGATGGCACTGATCTAGCCACTTGTTCACCAAACGTTTACTGAGCACGTTTAACAGCACAGTGTAAGGATATGAAGATTTGCAAGATTCAGTCTCTGCCTCTCAAAAGCTTACCCTCCAATACAGGAGGTGAGACAAGCATACAGATAACTATAATACAAGGAGGCGTGGTGTGTGTGTGACAGCAGAGGGCAACAGATAGGTTCTCTAGGCAAGCACACTGGAGTGTATCGCCATGCCGTTCTCCCTGGGGATCTTCCGGACCCAGAGACTGAACTCACGTCTCTTAAGTCTCCTGCATTGGCAGGCAGGCTCCTTACCACCAGCGCCACCTGGGAAGTCCAGGTCACTTCTAGTACCTAATAGAATGTGAATGTTGTGTAAACAGTTACTGGACTATAGAGAATTCAAGTTTTGCTTTTTGGAACTTCCTGAAATTTTTTTTTCCCCCTAAATACTTCAATCCATGGATGCAGACCTGTGGATATGGAGGGCCGAATATAAGTTATCATACAGAGGACAGAGAGGAGAGAGGAACTACTGCAAAGAACACCAAAAATCTGAAACATTACACACATACACATATTCAGTAAACACCCCAATTTATTAGTCAACCAATGTGAAAAGGCTGAAAGTAAAGAGAGAGCCATCCTATACTGGGCTGTCAAAGATGCTGGATGCCCTTTCACTCCTAAATATCTTCTAGGAGTGGCTCTCAAGATTCTGTGGGTCTGGTGGGGTGGGGAGATGTTGGTAAAAATAAGGGTTTCTGCCTTTTCCTCTTCTTTCACATCCTGCCTCTTCCAAGAGCACCTCTCCCCACCCTCTCCCTCCCAAGGCAGAGGGCCTTTCGCTTGTACAGCACTTTTGATCTTAGATAACTAGAAAGAACTGAAGAGGACCTGGTGACTTGGGAAGGTGGTTGTGTGTGCTCTGAACTCAATGGAGAAGAAACAGGGCTTCCTTCCCTAGTGTTCGGATCATCCAGCTAGGAAGAGCCACAAAGATCAGTTCTCTGGGAATTAAAACTGGACACTAAGCCAGAGCTTCCTCTGAATTATATCTTTTAGGAACATGCGTTTGGTGGATGAGGAATAGAAAGAAGAGAAAGTCTAATGATATTTTCTTGGGACGTCATCAGGGAAGGTTGCAGAACGCCTAAGCTGAGCTGAGCTCTATAGGAGAAAAGAGTTTGGACATGCAAAGACACAGGTGAGGAGCAGGGAGTCTGTTCATTCATTCGTTCTTTCTTTTACTTAATATTTGTTCTTTATGTTTAAGTGCCTACTGTTTACCAAGGCACTGGGATACAATAGGGAATAAGACAGCTTACACTTTCATGAAGTAACCACAGGAAACTAATAGGATAAGCATTACAGAATGGTATAAGGATAGGAAAATGTACCATTTTGATCCATTGCATTTGGCTAGAACTAAATATGTGAAGAATAAAATTGGAAAGGTAGAGTGGTGCCAGACACAGGTATTCACTTTGAAAATTATTTTTTTTCTTTTTGTGTTTGTGGTACATTGGAAGGTCCTTTTATTTCTTCCTTAAAATTTTTGTGATCATTATCAGAATTAAAAAAATACAAAGAAAATCTTTAAAATAAATAGGACAAGTTAGAAAAACTTAGCCTTGAAAAGTAGAAGACCATTTTACCATATTTTCAAGACATAATCTCCAGCTTATCTTTATCAGTAATCAATCAGTATTTTTGCTATCTTTGATTTTGTTTTCTATAATTTTTTACTTACTTGTGACCTGGAGGAATCAGAAAGTATGACTGATGCTTCATAAGCCCCAACATCAATTTCTAGACTTTTATAGTTGAATGAACTGAAAACTCTCTTTTACAGTTAGGACCCAGCTTGATTTCCATTTCTATCACTTTAAACTAATACATTTTATTAGCCAGACTGGTTCCTACTGATTGTCCCTTGAAAATGCCTGAAACCCCTTGTACGTTACCTCTCTTTTCCTCCCTCCCCTTTCCTGCACCAGTCTGTAGCCTATGTATAATCTAGGACTGTATTTAAATCCTTCCTCTGCGGAGCCTGATCTTTCCACCCATCTCTAAGGCCTTTCCTGAATTGCGAGCTCCTCTGAGCCCATATAAGGGCTTCCCAGGTGGCGCTAGTGGTAAAGAACCTGCCTGCCAATGCAGGAGATGTAAGAAACGTGAGTTTTACCCCTGGGTCAAGGAAGATCCCCTGGAGGAAGGCATGGAAACCCACTCCAGTATTCTTGCCTGAAGAATCCCATGGACAGAGGAGCCTGGTGGGCTACAGTCCACAGGGTCGCAGAGTCGGACATGACTGAAGCAACTTAGCATGTATGCACACACTGATCCCACATGCCCTCCACTTTAATCACTTGTTCTGTGCTTCATGTGCCAAAAATAATTAAACTCCCAGGGAAGTATTCTCCAGACCATCCTGCTGAGTGTCAGCTCAAAAGTACATGAGTATGCCACACATTTCTTGATCTCATAGATGCTCACATAAGAGTTAAGCACAAAGTAAGCGTATTATCTCTTAATTGATTAACTTTAGCCTCTCTGCCTACCCAAGCCTTAGCTGCCCTTCCAGAGTCACCTCACACATCTTTCTTTACCGTGAAGCTTTTGCCACTTTCTCCAGTCAGAGTGACCTATTTCTCCTCTGAAGGTGTACCACTCACAGCATAGTCCTTGTTGTCTACAATTAAGTACATATTGCCTTACATTGCTTGTGTTAATAACTTAAATGACTATCAAATTTCCTCCTTGTGGACAGAGAGACCCTATCTATTACTTCCTTCAGAGTCAGCCCCCTGCCTTGCATTTAGGAGATATTTGGTAACATGTTAACTTTTTAAGGATAACATTGTTTTAACAACTACCAGATGAAGCCATTTCCCAGCTGGAAAATTACTTATTACCAGTTTCACCTTTCTTTTCAAGTATTTCAATATACTAAATATTTGGTGAAGAAGGTAACAAACTCTTCTCTTAGGGTCTTGTATTTCAAATGTCAGTATTGGGTTCAAGCAGCTAGCAAGATATTTGAGAACACTAATAACATAGGCTGATTTTTTCATCTACTCAATTTTCCTTGGTGCAACCCAGCTTCACAAGAACACAATTTGATTTCCTGTAGCCTTTAAGTACAACCTGCTTATTACCATCCCCCACTCCGGTTTCCTTACCTGGGGTACCAGAAAGCCTGATTTTCTCATTGAAAGATTTCTAGATTATTGTCACGTTACTCAGATGCATCCATATTTCACTTTCATCACATCAAAACAGTAAAACTTCTTTTGAAAAACCAGGCAAACACGGTATTAATTATTGGCTTTGAAGCCAAATTAATACAAGCCTTAGCCTGATAATTCATGAAGGCAAAAAAACATCCCTTTATTGCCTCTAAAGCATAAGAATGGTCCAATTAGGACAAGAGTTCTGCTGTTACTTATTATGAACACCTGGGCCTGCCATGTGACACTCTGAATTCCTAAACTCTCATATACTGCCTCTCTCACCTCCAGCCCTACTCTCATCTCCCAAAGAACACTTGGTTCCATATTGAAATGTTACCTTTTAAGTGGAGCTTTTCTATTTTTCCTTACAAGCATTTTAAGTTTGTAATCAAAATTTTAATATATGGATCCTCACTTCACAATAAAAGCGAGTGAGGTAAACCTCAGAGATTAGGTATAACTGCTTTCTCCACTGTGATACATACGACACCACCTCTGCGGTGGCCAGCTGCATGTAAACTCAGTGGGGTAGCAACTCTCAGGCGAGTCTAATTTTGAGTTACTCTCTCTTTCCTGGAAAAAGAACCCGTACCTAGAACCTACACCCAAACCAGAACTTACACCAAACTTTTGCTCTGCAAAATGGCTGCAGGGATGAGAGAATCTTCACTGAGGCTGCTGCTGAGTTGCTTCAGTCGTGGCCAACTCTGTGACCCCGTAGACGGCAGCCCACCAGGCTCCCCCATTCCTGGAATTCGATACTACAAGTCTATCGTTTTGTTAAAATATAGAATCAAGAGGGATTTATTTCCTTTTAGTCTTTCAAACCCTAGAACTTAAAGAATTGACATCATCTTTGTATTTGGTCAGCAACATGCTAAGAGTTTTTTAGCAGTAAGATGGGCAGGAGGGTAGGGTGAGGTCTTTATTAGCTAAAGGTTCCAGGGAAGCCAGCTGGTTGTCCTAAATGTGCTGAGTCATCCTTAAGTAAGCTGTAACACGATCATCAATGTTTCTCTGCAGCAGACAGAAAGACACAGTGTTTCTTCACCACTGTGCATCTTTTCAACTGTCAGGGCTGGTAACCAGTTCCATGGGAAAGATGATAGAACAACTGCGTGAGAATTAAACTGAAACATGAATTAAGTAACTTTGATAAAACATCCTAATTCTAGAAAAGGAGTCTCATTCTGCTTGTACATGGACTTTTGTCGTTCAGTCCTCTTAAAACCAAAATAATCATCAATTGTGGATGGATATCAAATTACAAAGCGAGTGGCTAAAAAGGAAAGGGTCTTGCCTCTAACAGTGGCTCTGCATGTGTCTGAGTATACAGGTGTGCGCGTTAATCCCGAGGAACTGTAGGTAGGGTGGTTTACCTTAGATGCTGGAGGGGCAGGCGGGGAGCAACCTAAATTGGAAACATGTGACACTGGCAAATCACAGAGCGAGCTGCATTTTATTTTGACGTGTAGATAAGAAAAGATGCCCCGTCTTTCACGCCCGAGTCTGGGCCCAAACATTCCCGAACTTCCTTTGCCTAGGTCCAGCCAGCGAGCTGACACACTGCCAAAGCTTTCACCAACATTCCTCAGAGAGGCAGAAGTCCAGCCATGCTGGCCTTGGCACGGACGCCTATGGCGCTCGGCTCTCTGGGTGTGGGAGAAACTGGAGACCATCCCCGGGCCTGAACTGCCACGGAGCGAGCGCCTGAGAGGCTGCATGTCTGGCTAAGCGAGAAAAGCAGCAGAGAGGACTCTGCGCCTTGATCACGCATGTGCCAGAGGTGTGCGAGACTCGAGGCGAAGGAGTGGTAAAAGCTAAAACTCAGGAGGAAGGTGGTCAGGTAAACTTCATTTTCTGGGAAGGGAAGGAGGACAAGGAGAGAACTATCACTTCGGCAGCACTCTGAACAAGCGAGTTTCCTTCTGGCTTTTAGGCTGCACTCCGCCCCCCCGCCCTGCCACCACCCCCAAAGTGGTTTCTTTTTGTGATTGTGCTCTTTGGCTACAGAGTGTTGTTTATATAACAGGATAAAGTACAAAATTATAAGCTCCAAACTCCTCCAGAGAAAAGCTCTCCCAAAGCTCGACCCCCAGGATGGATGGAAAATATGAGTGTTTACTGGCTGGAACACTGAGCCGCAATGGAAATTTCAACATTGGGGAGAAGATAGCAGAGAGGAAGGGCCTGTTGAGTAGAAAGAGGTCACCCTTCAACAGAGGGGTCAAAGGAAAGANCAGGATGGATGGAAAATATGAGTGTTTACTGGCTGGAACACTGAGCCGCAATGGAAATTTCAACATTGGGGAGAAGATAGCAGAGAGGAAGGGCCTGTTGAGTAGAAAGAGGTCACCCTTCAACAGAGGGGTCAAAGGAAAGAGAGTCTCTCCTGTTGGCCCCACTGCGATACCCTCCACTCCTCAGCTGCAACGGCCACATCTCTGCAACACCGCTCCACGGGGCACTGCCTGTGGCTCACGGCCAGTTTCCTTTAAACTAGATACTAAAACAAGGAGTGGAGGAATCCCAGACTCCAGGCAAGTCCAACTGTTAAGTTTCTCCTTTTCCCCCACAGGAAGGGAACTAAATGGTATCAAGAACCTCCACCCAAAGCACTACACTGGCTACTTTGACATGCACAATTCAACTAAATCCTGAAACAACTTAATGAGGTAGGTATTATCATCTGTGTTTTTAAGCAGACGGGGAAACTGTGGCTCAGAGAAGCCAGGTTAACTTGCCCGAGGTCACATAGTAAGGCAAATCCTAAAGTCCCTCCTCTTTTCACTACACCATGCCATCTTGCTAACAGGGGTTGATGGCCCCCTTTCCTATAAAGTTAACAGGCTTTTAAAGAATATATCAACAGAATCCATTTAAAGTACCGGTTCCAGAATAATTTCCCTAAAGAGAGAGAATGGAGGCAAAGCCTTACCATTCTGGTAAATTTTTTTGCCTAACTATGGGACTCTTTTAAAACCTGATATCTTCCTCCTCCTAGTCTCTTTATCATGNATATCCCTTGTCTGTCTGCCTGTCTATCTATCAACCTACTTACCTGTTATTTCTGTCTGTGCCCATATGCTCAGTCACTCAGTTGCATCTGACTCTGTGACCCCATGGACTGCAGCACACCAGGCTCCTCTGTCCCTGGAATTCTCCAGGCAAGGATACTGGAGTGGGTTGCCATTTCCTCCTCCAGAGGATCTTCCCGACCCAGGGATCAAACCTGGGTCTCCAGAGTCTCCTGCATTGTTAGGTAGATTTTTTTTTTTTTTTTTTTTACCATAGGAGCCACCTGGGAATCCCCCATTATTTCTATCTACATTTCTATAAATAACGTGTTTGACTTTTATCATTATGAGACTTAACAAATTAAACAAATGTTTTTATACAAGGAGTTTTATAACTCACTGTTGCAAAGTTCTGAAATTCCTGGAGACAGATCACCGTCATTTTAGGCTCTTCGGTGTCTGATCTGTCAGAGGGAGCCTAACCCTTGGGCTGCAGTTGCTAATGGGGATTTGTCAGTCCGGGGAGCCAAGCTTGTCCCAATTTCCTGGGATGTTCTGGGTTTCAGAACTAAAAGTCCCGTGTCGCCTGATCCCCCCTAAGTCCTGGGAAACCTGAGATGGTTGTTCACCCAAGATGCCCCATCATGGGATTCAGAGAGACCTCTGGGGATGAGACTGGTTTGGNTGCAACAGGAGATGCAGGTTCGATCCCTGGGTCAGAAGGATCCTCTGGAGAAGGGAATGGCAACCCAGTCCAGTAATTCTTGCCTGGAGAACCCCAAGGACAGAAGAGCCTGGTGGGCTGCAGTCCGTGAGGTAGTAAAAGATTCGGACATGACTGAGCTACTAAATAACAACAATATCATCAGTATTATAAAAGTCAAATGCAACCCCTTTAAGAAAAAAAGAGGTCGCAAACACTTGGTACCTGCATTGTGGATTGTATCATTCTCAATCGGCCTTGTTCAGAGGCACACCTCAGGTTTCTAAACATGTGACTGCATTTGGCCCTGACTACCTTCTCTTCTGGAGATTGGCCTGCAATTAATCTCACTTATTACCTCTGAAAAGTAACAACAGAGGAATGGCTGGCCAAGTCCAACTCTGAGTGTCTAGGGAACTGCAAGCTCCACGGCCAGGCCTCAGACTGTCTGGGCAAGGCGTGGGCTCTCTGCCTTCCTCTCCCACAACAAAGCTCCAACAGGGACTCCAGACAGACCAGAGGAACCGAGGGATTTGAGGAGCTGGGCTGAGCTCACACTGACCCAATGGGAGACGACAGCCCTGGGCTACACTTGGGATGGTTTCAAAACAGCGGGGGAAGAACAAGGTTGTCTGGTGAAAACTTGTATGATCCATAAAATTGAGAACAATAGCAGCACCACAGGGAAGTGAAAAATAACGCTATCTGCTGGGCTCTCGTGAGTCACTAGTTTTCATTCCTGTGGCTACCAAGCCACCGAGTCCTCCAACATGCAGATGGAAAGTACCGCCAGCAGTGGATTCTCTTTACGTCTTTTCACTGTTTGCAGGGCAGCCCCTGGTCGAGTGAATTATGAGAGTTTATCAGCACTGGAATCCACCGATGCTTTTGTGGATGTACACGTAAGAGTACCTTTTATTTACTTAGCACCCACTTCCAGAGAGATCAAAGTGCTTTAAGGACAACCTAAAAGCTCTCAAAACAGGCCAGTTTATGTGTAAGTATGCTTATCCAGTAAAAAGATTAAATGAATAGTTTAGGGTCAGTGTAGTGTCAAAACCAGTAATAAAACTCACAACTCTAAGCTACTAAACCCTTATTCATTAAACTTAGTCACCCTTACTACTAAGGAAGGAACAACAAGACACTAAATAAGTACTCACAAAACAGTGACTTACAGGTAAATAAAGAAACTGAGGCCTGGAACAAAGCAGAATGCTCGAGGGAGGTCTGGCTGGGGCCCATGTCATTGCCAGTTCTGGAAGGACCACTTGAGAATTCACTTAGGGCTGCTCGTGGGTGGGGATCTCTGGGAATTCCCCACGGAATTAGATCTCACAAGCTGAGCTACCAGGCTCTCCTGGCAACCAGAGGTTGTTTGGGGTAGGGGAAGATTTTCTACCCTGGACTAGAATGGGGCCTAGAAACTGACCTTGAACTTGAAGAAGAGGTGAAGGGAGGGATGTTATGGTACAACTAACCCCCAAGGGAAAGACCAGGGAACTCTGCAGGGGTCACTTTCTGGGGCCAGTGGCTGTGACGATTGTATCGTGTGCCATTCCTACCACAGCCCATGAGCAGAGCCTAGCTGGGAGCAGGCCATTCACAGCGTTGGCCCTAGGTCCTGCCTCTGACCGGGACGGATCCCTCCATTGTTCTGTGTCTCAGCATTAACAGGTGTCACCAAGAGAAGGCTCTAAACACAGCCATAATTTTTACTCCAAATACAAACTATAAAAAATATGAAAACTCAGGACTTCCGTTGGCAGTCCAGTGGTTAGGAATCCGCGCTCCCGCTGCAAGGGGCGTGGCACTCCCAACCCCTGGTTGAGGACCTGATCCCGCATGCTGGGTCTGTCCAAAATGTACAGTCTTGACATTGTTTATCACATGGAAAACAACTGCAGTCTTGGATAAAGACAATATATCCAAGGCTGCGGAGAAAATGTTTTCCATAGAAACAAGGTTGGGATTGTAAAATGAAAATGGAATATTTGGAAATATTTTATATGGAAAATAAAGCTCTGTGGCACAAACATAATTTCTTTTTTTACAACTTATGTTTTAGGAATGTGGTTACTCTGTAACTGTAAATCACCAAAGGACAGACTTCTCCTGTGAAAAGAAGCATGTGGGAGGATGGCCTATCTTCAAAAGTCCTGCCTCGTGGTTTTCAACATTTCCTAATTCTGAACCGAGATGGTTCTTTTCACCCTTGACCACAGTGATCACTGGTATGAAAGACACTGTACCCGAGCATGATGTAATGTGCTTATGTTTATCTTGCTTCCTGGGCAGAGGCTCTGCTTCCCAAATTAGTTCCTTAAGTCATCATTCTAATGGCCACAGATACCTGGACAACAATTAGGTATTTCCTCCATGCCTGAGCCTTCGGTCACCTTTCCTCAGGGCAAGGGAACATCCAGAGAGGTGGCTGGCTGGCAGAGGCCCGGGGGTGGGGACCCGGTGGGTCTCTTGCATGGTAGAGCCTCTTTATTTGGAGGGAACAATATCCCTCAGCTGGTTGGAATACTTCATTGTAACAGTCACATTACTCTCTAGTTCATCTGACTCAGGGTCAGATACAATTAAACCCAGATATAATAGCCATGAGAGCCAAGATGTACTGGGAATCTGTTTCTTCTTCTTCTTTTTTTTTAATATAGGGAGACTTAAAATACAGAGACTAGATTTCAATAGAGTGGTTTCTTTTTTAAAGTAGAAGTTGCTGACATTATGGCCAGATTTTATTTGCATTTTATCTCCCCCATTTTGCTCAGCTACATAGAGGGAATTTCCTTCCCACTTTCCAAATGGACATTGTCCAGAGAGTCTGAGTTTAATTAGACAACCTCCATAAAGATACATAAAACAAATATATGCTTCAAAAGTAAAAAAAAGGGTCCAAAGTTACTGAAACACAGCATAATACAAGGTATAAAAAAGAATTAGGAGACAAGGAGAAAATATCAAAAGTCAATACATGAAAATGTTGACTATGAGCAAGTATATGCCACTGGGGCCCCCGCAATCCAAGCAGCTGCACTACCTCCATGCTCGATCCTCACTGGGGCAGAGCTGCTAGAGGCTAGAAAACAATCCCAACAGCACCATATCTCCTGCGCCCACGGGCACTGGCTTCCCTGCGCACCTGGTCCTGCCGGGGTCCGTGCCATCCAAGCAGCTGTACCACCTCCAGGCCTGGTCCTCACTGGGGCAGACTCAAGGCCTCCAGGGAAGCCTCAGAAGCAAACTCCTGTGGATGACCCACATGCAGAGGTGGGGATAAGACCACAATTAAGCTCCAGGGATAGAGTGACTAAGGAAGAGGATCAAAAAGCTTTCTAAAAGCTGTATAAGCTGTAAATTAAACCCCCAAGAACAACTAGGCAGATTCTCTGCCCATGTAATATATAAAAGGATAATGAGTGCTCCTACAAAAGAAAGTTCTCTAGCTCTGGCAGCTCTGGACATTGGAGGCAAGCACACGCAGGAGCAGGGCCAGGTTAGAATCTGCACTGCCCCCCAGCAGGTCCAGAGACCAGTCCGCCTGAGTACTGACGGGCTTCCTGAGAAGGCGAAGGGGGAGGTGTGGCTCACAGCGGTGAGGTGGGGTCAGGGGTGACAAAGGCTGATAGCCGAGACCTGAGAAAAACATTTATTCTTCTTCTTATATTTTTATTCCTTCTATAGTTGGTTTTGAATATTCATTTTTTCCCCCGTTGCTGTGGTTATTATTATTATCTCTTTTTGAACATATTTTTCATTTCTTTTATATATTTCTACTTCTATTTTAGCTTTTTGTGTTTTGTTATTGCTGCTGTTTNTTATTCTTCTTCTTATATTTTTATTCCTTCTATAGTTGGTTTTGAATATTCATTTTTTTCCCCCGTTGCTGTGGTTATTATTATCTCTTTTTGAACATATTTTTCATTTCTTTTATATATTTCTACTTCTATTTTAGCTTTTTGTGTTTTGTTATTGCTGCTGTTTTTCTTGTTGAAGTTTTACTTTAATATGCACGTATTTTTACATATTTTGACTTAACTTTGCTTTTCTATTTGTTTTTCTTTTTTCACCATGTTTGTTTCTTTTGTTTTCTTGGCTTTCTTCCTCAGGTGACACTCTGCTTTGGTCTTGCTTTCTGCTTTGTGTTTTAGTTGGTTTTGTTTTAATTGGTTGATATTGCTTTCGGTTTCCTTTGTTCGCCAGGTCAGTCTCTTGACCTTTATTTTCTCTGGTGTGCTTTGGTTCCGTGTGTGCAGTACGTGCTGTGTGTGTCTGTGTTCCTTTGTTTTTGTTTTTATTTGTCTAATTTTGCTTTTACCATTTCTCTGGGGTTCATTTTTAGTCTCTTGGATTTTGTTTGTTTTAATCCCTTTTATTACAGTATTCTTGCCTGGAGAATCCCAGGGACAGAGGAGCCTGGCTGCCGTCTATGGGGCCGCACAGAGTCAGACACGACTGAAGCAACTTAGCAGCAGCAGCAGCAGCAGTATTGGCATAACAAACAGCTTGTGAGATCTCGGTTGCCTGACCAGAAGTAAGGCCGGAGCCTCTGGAGTGAGAGTGCTGAGTACAGGACACTAGAGAACTCTTGACCCCAGGGAGTATTAATCAGTGAGAACTCCCACGGAGGCCTCCACCTGCATCAAGATTCAGCACCACCCGATCGCCTGCAGCACCTAGCACAGGATACCTTACCCAACAACAAGCAAATCAAAACCACCACCCAATCATCAGCAGACAGGCCTCCCACAGACACCCCAAAGTACACCACCTCACATGGCCCTGCCCATCAAGAGGAAAAAAACTCACTTCTTCCCCACCAGAATGCAGGCACAAGTGCTTTCAAACATGAACCCTTCACAGGGCACTGGACCAACCTCATCCATCAGACAAAAACCAGAGGAACTAGGACCCCATGACCTAGGGAAAGGCAGACTGCAAACACGGCATTTTACACGAAATGAAAAGACAGAGAAATACTGTGCAGATGAAGGAACAAAGATGAAGGAACAAGACCAAATAAACAAAGAGGAAATAGGCAAACTACTGNCCAGAGGAACTAGGACCCCATGACCTAGGGAAAGGCAGACTGCAAACACGGCATTTTACACGAAATGAAAAGACAGAGAAATACTGTGCAGATGAAGGAACAAAGATGAAGGAACAAGACCAAATAAACAAAGAGGAAATAGGCAAACTACTGGAAAAAGAATTCAGAATAATGACAGTAGAGATGATCCTGGGCTTTCCTGATAGCTCAGTTGGGCTTCCCTGGTGGCTCAGAGAGTAAAGCATCTGCCTGCAATGCAGGATACCTGGGTTCGATTCCTGGGTCGGNAGATCTCGTGTGTCAAAACTAACCCCAGGTGCAGTCAGATAAATAAATATTTTTTAAAGCATGCAGTTAAAAAAAATCATACCACAGACACCACATATCCAATTAATCCAACAGAATCAGAATTATGCCACAAAGAATTATAGTAACTATTCTTTAAAATTGCTACAAAAGACTTGAACAGGACTTCACCACAAAAGGATATCCAAATGGCTGATAAACACACAAAGAGGCATCCAGGTACTCAGCTTGAATGAGGCAACAACACACCCTTCAAAGCAGAAAATGCCAAGAGCTGGCAAAGAGGCTGGGAACGAGAGTCTCTGAGACACTCGGAGCCGGGACACAAGCTGGTTCGGCCGCTTGGGAACGCCTTCTGGCGGAATCTACGAAAGCAGAGCGCGCGTAGCCTCCACGACCCGGCAACTCCGCTCCTGGGAGTCTGACCCAGAGAAACACATGCACCAAACACCATGAGAAAAAAGTAGAAACAACCACACACCCATCAGCGGGAGAAGGGGTGAGACCTTCTGTGTAGACTCACATTTGATAAACATAGTCATTTGGTGGGTAAAGTAGCAACCCACTCCAGTGTCCTTGCCCGGAGAACCCCGTGGAGAGAGGTGCCTGGCGGGCGGCAGCCTTTGGAGCCGCCAAGAGCCGGACACGGCAGAAGGGACTGAGCGCGCACACAGTGTGTGTGCCAGTGAGCCTGAGAAAAGATGAATCAACATCACAGGTAAATCTCATAAACACCCTTTATGATCCATTTATACAATGTTCAAAAGGTTCCATTCACATAAGGTTTAAATCAGGAAAACTAAGCTCAGGTGTTAGAAGTCAGGGGAGTTATTATCTTTGTCGAGGAGAAGGAATCTGAAAGAGGGTACTCGGCGGGCTTCTGGGGGCCTTGAAACGCCCGTGAAAATCCATCAGGCTGCACCCTGGTTCGCTGTGTGAGCGTCTCTATTTATGTCAAACTTCAGTGAGGACGTACCTTAGAAAAAGGTTCAAAAATTGCACCGAGTGGATCAATGTTGGTGGAATTCATGTGCCTTTGTCTCTTGAAAACAGTTCAATTCTTTCAAAAACGGTTCTTCCATTGTTGCATCGGTATAATTCGTCGTGGCAAGCCTTCCTTTCACACTGTACAGACAGCTGTGTCCCGGGCCCCACGCTGGCCCACTCTTTGTGCGGACTCGTCTGTTTACTGGCGAGCCCAGCCCGGCTCAGCACCTGTGTTCTCCTGGAATCTCTAGCCCCAACCCAGATGCTCTGGCTAACTTCACATTTCAGAGGGGGAAAAAAAAAACTTTGTCTGGTAGACAATGGGGTGAGGCGGAGAGAGTCCAGGACTTGGAGTCAGATCTGCGCGGCGCGCGCCTCTCTGCGGCTGCGGGCAAGCTGAGTCCCGTCTCTGAGCCTCCGGGTTCGGATCTGAGGACGTGTCCATGGAGGGTGTGAGCAAGGAACGGGACGGCACACAGGCGGTGCACCGAGCCTCCTTGGCGAGGTGACCTCTCGTTCTTGCTGTTGGAGAAGGACCTGGAACACGTGGGTTGTTTTTTTTCCTAATTTCAATATTAATGAATGTTCTATCGCCAAGCATCCAGAAGAAAACAGAAATCGCTCAGCAATAACCACTGAGTCACTGCTTTCCTGTCCATAAACCCTGGGTCCATGGCTTCAGGTGGGTAAGAAAGAGATGTTGATTTCCTGTAGTTCAGCTCGTCATGAACCCGACCCCCTGCAGGCAGGAATTCACTGCCATCCATTCGGTCACCTCCTTTCCCCTGGATTAGCAGCCAAATTCTCACCACGAGTGGAGAAGAGAAGGGAAGGAACTGGGGGTCGGGCATCCGGTCTGTGGGTCTTGGCAGCCTTCGACGAGTATGCTGCCCCTCAGCAGGCCCTGCAAGGCCCTGAGGGCCCGGGGGAGGCCGGGTGGACCACAGGGCGGGCTGGGGCCTATCTCAGGTCCTCTGCACCCCGCTGAGTCAAAGGGCTCTGAGCAACAGCCTCAGACGCTCTTGGTCCTCAGAACCTTTGGAGGAGACTCCACACAGCTCCCAGCAGGTTCNAAAAGACAGCCTTCAGAATGGGAGAAAATAACTGCAAAGGAAGCAACTGACAAATATATACAAGTAGTATATACAAAATATACAAGTAGCTCATGCAGCTCAATATCAGAAAAACAACCCAATCAAAAAAATGGACAGAAGACCTAAATAGATATTTCTCCAAAGAAGACACACAGATGGCTAATACACACATGAAAAAATGTTCAACATTGCTCATTATTAGAGAAATGCAATCGAAACTACAAGAAGGTATCACCTCACACTGGTCAGAATGGCCACCATCATCAAAAAATCTACAAACAAAAAATGCTGGAGAGGATGTGGAGAAAAGGGAACCCTCGTGCACAGCTGGTGGGAATGAAAATTGATACAGCCACTATGGAGGACAGTACAGAGACTTCTTAAAAAACTAGGAATGAAACTACTGTTTGACCCAGCAATCCCACTACTGGGCATATACCCTGAGTGTGTGTGCTCAGTCACAGCCACTTCTTCGTGACCCCATGGACTGTATCCCACCAGGCTCCTCTGTCCATGGAAGTTTCCAGGCAAGAATACGGGAGTGGGTTGCCACTTTCTGTTCCAGGGATCTTCTCAACCCAGGGGTCAAACCCATGTCTCCTGTGTCTCTTACACTGGCAGGTAGATTCTTTACCACTAGCATCACCTAGGAAGCCCATATACCCTGAGAAAACCATAATTCAAAAAGACACATATGCCCCCAAAGTTCATTGCACCACTATTTACAATAGCTAGGACATGGAAGTAACCAATGTCTCCATTGACAGATAAATGAATAAAGAAGTTGTGGTACATATACGAGTGGAATATCTCTCAACCATAAAAAGGAATGAATCTGAATCAGTTCTAGTGAGGTGGACAAACCTAGAGCCTGTTATACAGAGTGAAGCGAGTCAGAGAAAAACAAGTATCAGATATTAAAGCATATATGAAATTTAGAAAAATGGTACAGATGAACATATTTGCAGCTCAGGAATAAACATGCAGACATAGAGAACAGACTTGCAGACAGAGCAGGGGGAAGGGAGGATGGCATGAATTGAGAGTAACACTGAAACATATATTAACATATGTAATACACATAGCTAGTGAGAAGGTGCTGTATAACACAGGGAACTCGACCCAGCGCTCTGTGACAACCTAGAGGGGTGGGAGGTGGGAGGGAGATTCAAGAGGGAAGGGACATATGTATACTTATGGCTGATTCATGTGTGTGGTCGTATAGGCATAAACCAACATAACATTGTAAAGCAATTACCTTCCAATTAAAAAAAAAAAACCCACAGTAAAAAGTCTTGCTCTTTCAGCCTGGAAGTAAACTTGCTAAACTGTATCAGAAATTTCCTTTTCATTTGATTTGGCCAAAAACTGTCTTACAAGTAAAAGGAGGCCCTGCATTGAAGCATCAGAGGGTTAGGACACATGGAGAGAGGCGTCCGTCTTCCTGGTGTCTGTGCAGGCAACTCACAGTGGGAAGACTTGCGCAGGACAGGCTGCCTCTGTGTGACCCACGTGCTGGCTCCGTGCCCCTCACATACCTGCTTCCGGGAGGGGTGCACTGGCTCTCAGGAGCTTGGGGGTCTGACTGTATCGACCATGTTGGGCCACTGGGACTGATGACAGGCCGAAGTGTGGGGGGAGTTGAAGCACCGCTTCTGTTTATGACGCTGCTCGCCAAATTCAGGTTTGTTACCTAGAAATGAAGTGAGGGAAATAAACTGACTTTACAGAGTTTTAGGAAAGCATCATTGAAAACATACTGGGGAAATCACGTAGAGTCCAGGCGATGCTGACTCATCTGGGCTGACACAGTGGCTGTGACAAAGGTACGCATTAAAGTGTGACCTCGGTGCACGTCCAAGAGCAGAGGTGAGGGTCCCGAGTGTCAGTGTAAGTTAACAAGTATTTATTCCACTCCTACTACATGCAAAGCACCATACTATGCTAGGTGCAGTAAAATACAAAGATTAATAACAAAGAGGGTAAGTATTTACTCTGTGTCATGCAAGATTCTAAGAATTAGGCAGACTACTTAGCCTTTCTGACCCTTGTGTCCTCATATGAAAGTTCTAAATGCTCAATAAATTTTGGTTATAAATAATAATTAGATAAAGTCACTGATTTAGAAAAAAGTTGCCCAGGCAATAGAAAAATGGGCACTGACTTCAGTAAATGATTTACAAAAATCGAATATAATTAACTAATTAAACAATTAAAACTACTCAGTTCTATTGTCAAAGAAATGTAAATTACAAGATAACACTTTTTTGTGTTACACTGACATATACTAATAAAAAATATAGTACCTAACAATGCCAAAGGGTGATATTAGATGTGTAGTGTAAGTACACATCTTTCATTGGTAGACTCTTTCTACAAGTAAATTTGCCAACATATTATTAAAAGTATCAAAATTTTTGTACACTTTGACGCTACAGTCTAACTTATAGGAACTATGCAAAAAAACAATTGCAGATCATTAATGAGGTGAGTATTATAATTGGAGAAGGAAATGGCAATCCACTCCAGCACTCTTGCCTGCAAAAATCCCACGGACAGAGGAGCCTGATAGGCCACAGTCCACGGGGTCACAGAGTATTATAATAGCAGTTACTATTTAGCAGAACTTAAAATGTGCCAAGCTCTGAGTAAACAAGTATATTACCTACCTTTCATTCACAATTCTATTTGCAAGTACTATTATAATCCCCACTTTACAAAGAAGGAAACAGGAATAAATGGCAGAACTACAATCTGACCAGAGTCTGAAACTCCAAATTCCCTGTTCTTACTCACTACACTATACTGTGAACAGAAATTGAAAGCAAGCATCCTTTTTAATATTGAAAAAGGAAAGATTTAAATGGCTAACAGTATTTATATAAATTATGTTAAATAAACTTTGCTCTAAACATATAAGGGAATGTTATGTCTTCACCAGAATTTTTTGCATAATCCTTAATGATTTAAGAACATGCCAATGTTTTGAATTAAAAAAAAGAAATCACAATATGAAACTGTACAGAGAGCAGATCCAAATTTCCTTAAACGCACACATATGCAGATACACATTCCTAAAAGGGATATATTACTTTTATAATCCAGAAGAAAAAAAATGTACATTATTACAGGTGTGAGCTGATAAGCTTAAAACCTGGATGGGGAGAGTGGAATCAGAAAAGCAGGCTTCGAGAAGCATTTCAAATAAGATGCATAAAGGATGCTGAAAAGGGGTGGGGGGACTCAAGGCTGAAGGCAGGGTGCTGAGTGGGAGACACAGGGAAGAGTGACGTGGGAGATTTAAATTCCAAGAAAAGTGTCCCAGGAAGCTGACAATTTTGACACAAATAGGATTTTTTTAAATCTGAAAGAAAGTAAGTCATTTTTAGCAGTCTAGTGCTTCATTCCTAGTTACAGAATTCAGTAAGTGACAACTGCCCAGGATTGTGTCTTCACACCAAAGATGCAAATGTTTTTGACCCCGTTCTGCTGCTGCCAGGGGAGAAGACAGACCAGGCTGACGAACGGGGGAAGATAGCGCAGCAGGTGGCGGCAGTGCCCTCTGGCCCCTCTGAAGGGCCTGACCCTACCTAGAAGCGACAAAGGTGCTCAGACAGCCGGACTCCCTGCAGGACTCAGCTCACCCTTGCCCCAGCACTGACCCCCCGGCCCTAAAGATTAGGCTTCTCAAATTAGACATGAGCTTACAGCTTTTAAAGACGTTACCAAGTAGAAAGGTCTTTCTGATAACTTACAGCTTCTCCAATTACTGTCTTAGTCGGCTGTGCCAAAAGCCTAATAAAAAAGGCTTATTAATAATTTATAGTGGGACAGCAATAAAATAAACAAAATGTACATACTTTACCATGGTTAGTATAAACTTTGTGGCTTGGACATGAGTAAATGGGAAGGAGAAGAGATATTAGACTTGGTATATTTTCTCTCTTTTGGCCAGACTGCCTTTAACTGAAACATCATTGTCTTCATCGTGGGCTTCCCTGGCGGCTTAGCCAGTAAAGAATCTGTCTGCAACACAGGAGACTGCCTGGATCAGGAAGATCCATGGAGAAGAAAATGGCAACATCTTCCAGTATTCTTGCCTGGGAAATTCCATGGATAGAGGAGCCTGGGGGGCTACGGTCCATGGGGTTGAAAGAGTCAGACACGACTTAGTGACTTGAACCATCATTTTCATCATAATCGCTAACATTTGCTGACTTCTCACCATGTGCCATGGGCTTAGCTCGGCAGTCCTCATCCTTATGGGCACCAGGGACCGGTTTCCTGGAAGATAGTTTTTCCTTGGACTGGGGGAGGGGTGGATGGATTCTGGGGGTGATTCAAATGCATTACATTTATTGTGCACTTTATTTTGTGGCAATCTCAGAATATTTGGCCTTGACTTTAGGGTTAGGATTCATGCCTCTGAGAATCTGATGCTGCTGACCTGAAAGAACGCTGAGCTCAGGGAGTAAGGCAAGCCATGGGAAGCGGCGGTACACACAGATGAAACTTCACCCTCTGCTCACCTCCTGCTGGGCAGCCCCGGTCCTAACGGGTCTGTGGCCCAGGAGCTGGGGACCCGCAGCTTAGATGCCCTGGCGTCATCTTGATGTGCACAATTTCACTTAACCCTGAGCCAGTCTTTCAAGAAATTTCTATTGTTACTCTCATTTTACAGAAGAGGCAACTGAAGTCTTGAGAGGTAAATAATTAGATAAAGGTAACACATCGACTAGATGGCAGGGCCAAGAGGAAAACAGAGAAAGTCCTCTTCCAAATGCATGTGGTATACTTTATCCTAATCCTATGGCTTAACATCTGAGTCCTTGCAGGAGTGCCAGGTACTTATAAGTGAGGTTTTTACCTCCCTCTATTATTCACAGAGGTAAATACTGTGATACTCTTCTCTCTCTCTCTCTCTCTCTCTCTCTCTCTCTCTCTCTTTTTTTTTGGTCACTCCACATGGTTTTCTGGGATTTTAGTTCCTATACCAGGCATTGAACTCAGCCCCTTGGTAGTGGGAGAGGGGTGTCCTAACCACTGAACTGTTAGGAAATTCCCTGAGAACTCCCTTCTCAGATATGGAGAAACTAAGGGTCAGAGAAATTATGGTAAGTCATTGGTTCGAGGTCACATAACAGTTGCAGAACTGGTACTCTTGTTTTAAAAGCCATGTTCCAGTTTTGAAACAGATAAGGAAATAGTCTTAGTTGTCCTTAATTATCAGAAGGTTTTAAAAATATAATCGGATACAGACCTCAAATTCTGAAAATAGTGATTATATAGGAATTGATTATACCTAACTATTCAGCTTTTTCTCCTTTTCCTTAAATTTTACTTCCCACTTGTCACCCTTCACCACAGCATATTAGAGAAACAGACTAACAAAAAACTCCAAACAAAACCATCCTCAATCAGTTTTGTTTCTTGGCAGATACAGTAAGAGATGGTATGAACATAAAACTAATTTTGGACTCATAGTGAATTTTATTTTTTCATGTAACATCCACTCTGCATTTCATGGATAAATCAAGACTTGGTAGCCATTATTATTTCCTTCTACATAAAAGCAAAGCATCCTTAATTTATTTTGAGAAAGACGGCAAAAAAAGACCACTGCTTAAATGTGAGAGTATGTAAGGAATAAGAAAAGTTTTGAAGGTTCTTATCTTTCTATAAAAAGGATAGAGTCTGTCTCTATTAAATAACAACAACTTGCCCCTCTAAATATTCAACTCTTACTTCTGTGATTTTTGTCTAGAAGAGGCTCAGTATCCAAGGCCAAAATTACCTCCACATCACCCAGCTCTGTCTTCCCAGGACATACATTGCTAATGAGTAATAAAATAATTTGGGGCTCACTTAGCTATGGCCTCAGAGTCTTCTTTACATAGTCCTCTAGGCAGCTGTCTCCAATTAATCAGAACTGACAGGGGAGACAAGTATTTTCAATCCTTGTTCTAGAACAGTACTATCCCATAGAACATATTGTGATGGAAATGTTCTATAAACTGCACAGTTCAATATAGTAGTCACCGGCCACAGATGACTATTGTGCACTTGAAATATGGCCAATGTGACTGAGGAACTGGATTGTAAACTGTATTTAACTTAAATTTTAAAAGCCACATGAAGGCTGTGGCCATCTTATCGGACAGCACAGCTCTAGAGCCTTGACCAGATCTGGCTGAATCCTATGGGTACAGATTTATGCCTGCCCAAGTTCAGTCTAAGCACATTATCTCCAGATTAAATGAGTTTTGAATGTCTCTAGTTCTTTCTTTTAGCTTCTCAGTTTTTTCTAGAATAGGCAGAAGAATTCCTTGAACTAAAACAGACTGACATCAACTCTGGTGGCACCCTAGCTACAGCTTGTCTTGACCAGGGATAGGGCTGACCAAAGGGCAGGGAAGAAACTCTATAAACCAATTAGTGTTCACACCTTGCAGTTCTTTCCTTAAAGGGACAGAATGACGATGACTATTCCTGTCGCAGGCTCCCTTTGCTTCCCTGTCCATCTACATTTCTCCAAATAACGTAACAAAACCAGCTTTGATAAAATGAAGAGAAAGTGGAAAATGGCATTTAATTACACCTGATTTGCAACAAATGGGTGACATGTCACTACTAAAGAATTTTTTTTTTTAATGACAAGGCTCACAGCACGTAAAGATGCAGCACCAGGCACAAAGCAGAGGCTCATCATTTTAGTGAGGAGGATCAGGCTACTAAGGTAGAGGAGGTCTGGCAACCCACTCCAGTGTTCTGGCCTGGAGAATCCGACGGACAGAGGAGCCTGGCAGGCTATAGTCCATAGGGTCGCACAGAGTCAGACACAACTGAAGTGACTTTGCACAGCATAGTTGCCATTGGGCCAGTTGGCTTCTCTGGGCTAATAATCAGAGACTATGCTACTAAATCTAGGCTGGTCAACTCACGAATTTATGCCACCAGTTGCAAAGGGGTCTGGAAGACAGGATAGTTAAAGAATATGTCTTATTGATAAAGGATATCAACATCTTTATGTTGCTTATAAGAACTTTACAAGATCTATGTTTGGATCTCTAAAATGTTTTGCCATAGTTAATTTTTAAGCAAATACAAAATCTTTCAGATTCTTTTACAATAATAGTAACAGCAACAAAGTTGGATTAGCGCTAATGATGGCTAACTTTAATCAGTATTTTGTTTTTGCCAGGCATTGTTCAAGACAATTAACTCAATCTTCAAGACACATCTGTTAGGTGCAATTATTGCCCACATTTATAGATGGGGAAACTGAGATTAAGAGGTAAAATAATTTGTTCAAGAACAAATAATTGTTATCTATAAGCCCCTAGTTTCAATTCCTGTTTTGCCTGATACAAAACCTCCTGATTCTGCACTTTTGACCACTGAGTTATTCCCACTGCCTTATAACTTTCAACCTGAACTTACTATTCTGTCTGTGGACTGGCATTTGCATTATCCAGGAGTTTGTTAAAAATGCAGACTCAGCCCAATCTCAGCCCCAGTGAAGAGAAATCTGTATTTGACAAGAGCCACAGGTAATTCACGTGAGAAGCTTGAGAAGCACTGGCTACAAGGCATGGTGGGAAAGGAAAGAACAGGAAAGAGGAACCTTTCAAATCTAGTCCTCCATAAAGCTCAGGGGATCGTCCAAAACCAGCAGAAATGGAGTGGGGAGCAACATGCAAAACCTCCAAAAGGAAGGAGAAGAGAAAACAATTCTATCAAGAACTTTGAGGCTTTACTATGTCTCACTGTCATTTGGATGTTCAAACATTAACATGCATAATGTCAAGTATGCCAAGGATGCAAAAGTCGATGAAACAGTTTGGAATAAGCTTCACGGAACTTCAACTCTAGCTTATCATGCTGCCATGAAAGATGGTGGTCATGAAAAATAAGACAAGCGCTTCCCTGGTGGCTCAATGATAAAGAATCCGCCTGCCAATGCAGGAGACAATGCAGGTTTTCCTGATCTGGGAAGATCCCACACACCTCGGAGCAACTAAGCCCATGTGCCACACCTACTGAGCCTATGCTTCGGAGCCCAGGAGCCGCAACTACAGAGCCCATGTGCCTCAGCTACGGAAGGCTGCATGGCCCGGAGCCCGCGCTCCACAACAAGAGAAGCCACTGCAATGAGAGGCCCACAGGCCCAACTCCAGAGTGGCGCCAGTCGCCATAACCAGAGAAAAGCCCCAACAAATAAATACAAGTGTGTATAAAAAACAAACCAAGATACTTAAGCCTCTTAACAATCAGCTTGTTAAATATTCTTCCACCCCTGCCTTTCTCTAACCGAAGGACAGCCTATATGAGAATCCAGTCTCGAGCGCATGCGTGCGTGTGTGCCAATGCCCACCTGGGCCTTAGGGTCCGCTGGCAGATGTTTCACCCCTTGCTCTCCTCCTCCCTCCTCTGCCTCTGCTCCCACTCTCAGAGCAGCTTCTGCAGAAGTTCCACTCCTGTTCCCTTCCTCATGTCCGTTGCCACGCTGACCTCAGGGTGGTTTGTTTTTTTTTTTCAGTACCAAAACTCTTGTTTATTTTAGAGCCAGCCTTCCGAATGAGGCAGGTGAGCAAATATCTGAATGTGTGGGGTAGGGACACACTGCACGCATTCCATTTAGACAGGTGTTTAAATTACTGCGGGAATAAATACAGGTGATGGATTGAGAAAAGGGGGAGCAGAAACAGAGAGGGAGGCCAATTTCCGGTGGCTGCCCGCCCAAGTGTTACTGCTTGTTACTGCTGTTTGCTAAAAGTAGCGCTACTGCCAGCGCTGTAATTAAAATATGATGGCATTGCCCTGACAGCTTCCCAGAATATACCTACCACCCACTCAGACACATAACCTTTTCATATCCAAAAAGGATCCGGGGCCAGGCCTAACTAGATCACTGTTGCTCTGTAGGCATGCTCGAGAAATGCTACAGTCCTGAATGCTCAAAAGAAGTCCAAAACTCAAAGATTTAAGTCCATAAATATTTATTCTATTGCTGCAAAGCCTTGGGTAATGTCCTAAGAGTATAGGTGGCCATACTCTTAAAATGTGGCCTCTGCCCTTAAGCCATGAAGGAGTTGGTAATCAAGTGAGAAAAACCTCCAGACAAATATCAATATTAAAGGCCTCCAGGATATGGTAATTGCCATAATAAAGGCATTAAGGAAATTCAAAGAAGGCAGTTGAGCTGGTCCTAAAATGGTCAGTAGGAGGACTGGTTTGGGGCTGGTGGCATGGTGGTGGCTACAAGGAGAAACGATAAGGCAGGATTAAAAATGCAGAGACAGATAAGCAGGAAGAGTCTCTAAGAAAGAGAAAGACACTCTAATTCGGCTAAAGCTTAGAGCAATGGAAGATGGAAACCCACAGGAGAACACCTTGGGGAGGTCCCTGGATTCCACTCTCTTCATCTCGTAAACAGCAGTAAGATGGCTCGCAGATGCTGACAGAGTAGGGCTATGCCAGGACTGTGGGGAAGCAGGGAAATCTGGTTGAGAGTCAGCACGGTCGGGCGAGACATAATAAGGATGGGATGCAGGACACGCTTTGCTGGTCTCTCCTCATCCCCGCTTCCACCCCGCCCCAACGCTGAAAAAGAGTGCTGGGCCTTGGAACTGGAGAAGGGCATTTGTAGTATGATGCTAAAAGCTCTCGAATTCATGTGTTCACGTTTTCTTTTTTTGGATCAGCCCTCTTTTGGATTACATCCTCCCAAACGGCTGGCAAGGCAAGTTGGCACTGCCCACCATTTAAGAAGGGAAGGTCCAAGAGTGGGCATCTTAGGCCAGCTTTCTTCTAGGGCCTCATAGGAAATGCACCTTTCCTTAGATTTATCACTCCATGCCTCCCCTCAACAGGAAAATGGTTTGAGGATCAAGACAGGGAGGTGGGCAAGGAGCAAGGTACCCAGGAGGCAGACTAGATGGCTTCTGTCTAGGCCTGAGACCTGGAGGCAAAAGAAGACACTGGCTCATCCAGCCCATGTCACCAAAGCTAGGATTCCTACTCAGGACACTGGAGCCAAAAATCTTGTAGTGATTAAGAGATGCTTTGGCCTGGGAGATCGTCTCTGGGACTCTTCTCTTGACTCTCAAGTTAGCTGCTATGGAATCTGGATTCCAGCCATAGTTCTCTTGCAATCAGTGTTTAATGACCAATAACTTCTAGATCCACCAAGGAACAACAAAAACAAACAAACTGACATTTAAGGACAGTGAGGTTTTAGTAAATATTTGAAAAGACAAAACAGGTTAATGAAAAAAAAAGAAGCTGCCAGTGCCTACTGCAATACTGAATCCCCCACCATATCAACATTAACTAGCATCTAGTTCTGTGCATGCATGTGCCGCCAGAGATGCTCAGAAGGCTCAAACAAACCTTGTGCGCACCAGGACACAGAGACCCCACAGAGACTGAGACAGAATTGTGTTTGAGTGTCTCCTGTGAAGGTACAGGTCAGCAGTGGACTGCTGCAGGGGGCAGGGCTCTGGGTGCAGTAGACCTGGGTGTGGCATAAGCCCTCTTGGAGGAGGTAGCCATTAACCCCACCACAGAGCCGCCAGAATTTACACAGGACTGGGAAACAGACTTTTAGAAAGAGAAAAGCTATGACCAACCTAGACAGCATATTTAAAAAGCAGACATTACTTTGCCAACAAAGATTTGTCTAGTCAAAACTATGGTTTTTCCAGTAGTCATGTATGGATGTGAGAGTTGGAGTACAAAGAAGGCTGAGTGCCGAAGAATTGATGCTTTTGAACTGTGCTGTTGGAGAAGACTCTTGAGAGTCCCTTGGTCAGCAAGGAGATCCAACCTGTCCATCCCAAAGGAAATCAGTCCTGAGTATTCATTGGAAGGACTTGTGCTGAAGCTGAAACTCCAATACTTTGGCCACCTGATGTGAAGAACCGACTCATTGGAAAAGACCCCGATGCTGGGAAAGATTGAAGATGGGAGAAGGGGATGACAGATGATGAGACGGTTGGATGGCATCACCAACTCAATGGACATGAATCTGAGTAAGCTCCAAGATTTGGTGATGGACAGAGAGGCCTGGTGTACTGCAGTCCATGGGGTTCCAAAGAGTCAGATATGACTGAACAGCTGAACCGAACTGAACCACTATGCATGCATGTGCCATCAATCCCTCTAGAACAAGACACTCTCTACTTACAGCAGGCCCCCCAGGGCTCTACATTTCTACAGATATGGCTTGTCTACAAATGTAGTGGCAAAAAGCCTTCTCTAACTGGGGCTATGGGTTTTCACAAGACTTTTACCTTAACACAGTACCAAGGTTTCTCATTGCTGCTTGGGAAAAGACAAGCAGCAAATACAGATACAGCTATGCCAGGAGAGGCAGGAATTCTCTCCAACCTGGAAACTGAAAAACCAGAGGCTATTTTGGGTTTCGCCATTAGCCCTAGGAAAGTCCTTCACACCACATCAGTAGAGCTGGGTCCTGAAATCTTGTTGCCAGTACCTTGTGCTTTACTTTCCAATGTTAGATTTATTTTTCACAGAAGAATTCCCTCAGGTATAAAGGATCCATGCCATTACACTGTTTCAAGAGCATAATGGTAGTGTTGAAGAGCTTCATGCCATGTTTTGCATTGTATTCTAATTATAGGTTTATTCACTTATCTTGCCCCACAAATTACATGCTCCCTTAGGACAAGGACTGCATCTTATTCCCTTCTGTATCCCTGGAGTTTACCCAGTAGGCACAAAAGTATTTATATAAATGAAGTGGGTCTCATCTCATCTCAAATAACCCTCACAAACACACCTCAGTCTCCAACTAGCAGCTAGTTTCACCAGTGAGTTAAAAAGTGATTCATGTCACTGGAAGGCTTGCAAGGAAATTAAAGGTTCCAAATTACCTCTTTTTAAAAATACCATAAGGGAAGGACTGCTTTGGAATAAAGGGAAATGAAATAATCAGTGACTAGAGTGAGAGAGAACTGTTGTTCTTGCCATTATCAACCTGCATAATTTTAGAGATGATTTCTGCCCGGTCTTGACGTTTTGGGCAAAGTTCTCAAATGGGTCGAATAATAGCTTAGACATACAGATTTTATTCCTTGTCAATGAATATACTATACGTGCTTTTCATGACACTGAAACCGCAAACAGCTAACACTCGATTTGAGATTCACTCAGGCAACCTCAGGTTCACTAAGGCTGTTTGCAAAGTTCATGTATCTTATTTATCAAAATGGAGATGGAAATTCAACATCAAAGACTTAGTAACAGCTTAACATAAGAACAAATCAGTAGCAGAGCAGTCCCAATGTATGTAATCTTGGCATAGCTCAGTCTCCTCATTAGAGCATAGTCCATAGAATCTTAACTAAGTCGTCTAATGAGGTCTAGAGATGGGGTTCCACAGGATTATTTCATTAATCCAACAAATATTTATCAGACACTCTGTGGCATTCTTTTGAGCACTGAGGATAGAACAATCTTTTTTTTTTTAACTAAAAAAATTCTTGCCTTCATGGAGATTATGGCCTGGGGGTGGGGGTGGGGGGGGCTGTATCACTGAAATATACAAAGAATGTCTGAAGCTAGGATAATCACAAATTTAACGCAATCATTTTTGGCCAAATTACTGATATTAATGACCATATACTACCTAAAAGTTTTCAGAAGTTCTCAACTTGGAGACCATGGGTCCACCCGGCATCGTGAAGGAGTTAAGCTGGAGGGGAGGAAATGTTTATGAACCTTCTAAAATTAACATACATTTCTAAGTTTGAGTGCACATTTTTTCCAGGACAAAAACTGTAACTTGCATTCAATTCTCAAAAGGAATCTCTCACTCCAAAAAGGTTAAGACTCACTTTATATCACTGATACAAAGACCAATTTTTCTAAAGATGTATTCACACTGTACTCTGAACTATACCAATAGCATCTTGAGAACAACGTTCTCTGTGTCATTCATATACAAAGGCTCATCAGGATACGATGGGATCAACTGAGTCTGTCATGGACCCTTCATTCCCCTGACCATGGGGCCCTGAATGATTTGGAATAGAGAAATGTAGTGGTGAGCCCTATCTGACTTGTTTTACCATATGTCACTGGAACAACAGGCAATCCTTGAATTTAAAAAAAAAAAAAAATCACTGGACCAAGATCTATTTCACTCAAGATAAAATGAAAAGGCAAAGTGCCGGATCTGTACTTAATTACATGATTTGCATCAGTGGATAAATACTAGAGAATATATTCAATTAAGAAAAGAATCATCCTTAAACAGCTACTTTTAAACCATTCTTCCAAGGGCACTTCCTGAACAGATATTAAATCGTTAGCCATGACCACAAACATGTTTTAAGGCCTGACCTTCCTCTCCTGTTCCTGGATACTGATAAAATGAATCTCAAGAAACTCATATCCTAATCAGCAGGAGATAAGACTTCCAGTGTTAATCTCACTTTCAAAGGCATTAGGAAAGGCAAGGAACCTCTGGAGCTCTGCTGCGTTAGCACTCAGTTCTCTGGCGTCTTCTCTCATAAACGCTGTCACTTACATGACATACATACACACACAGGCACTTGGTGTTCCAAAATCTACAAGGAGTTCCAGATCAAGAATTGCCAAAGACACTCCTGGGAAACCTTACAAGATAGCCAAATCCGTTTCTTGTACTTCTAATTCATTATTCAGTCTTTGAGTCGATGGGGGCCGCCGCCACCATGATAAACACATCTACTCTCACTGCATCTCCAGGGGTTAAGGAGGCTGCTCAGTGGCCTTAAACTCAGTCACTATAGTCTAAGGAGAGGTGAGAGTCCTGTGTGAAATGAGAAGAGGCAGAAAAACACCGAGGGAAAGAGTATAAAGTCAGAGAGACTTGGGTTTGAGTCCTGGTGCCGTCACTTGCCATTTGTGTGACCTCAGCAGAGTGCCCTATGCTTTCAGCTATTTTCTTCATCTGTTAAAAAAAGTCTCTACTTCATAAGGTTACGGAGATAATAATGCATATAAAGTGCTTACCACAGTGTCCAGAACAAAGCAGACATTCAACTAACATCATCTACTTTATTATGAAGGGCAGGTGTATAGGGAAAAAAAAAAAAAAAAGGAAGAGGAATAGTTTTTTAAAACAAATGTAAAAGCCAACATAATACAGAAGAGAAATTTTTTTCAAATTAGCAAGCATGTAATAAGTGCATACCAAGTGCCGGGTGATGGGTTAGAAAGAACACCATCACATAGTTTATAACTCAACAGAAAAGAAGAGATGCAAAACTATAACATATTTTTTTATAAGGAGTGACTAATGAAGGGCTATCGACATAGACAATGGAAAGATGACGTTTGGCTGGGGTGGCAGGGGATTATTCATTCATTTTAAAAATAAGTATCAAATCCATACTGTATACCCAGGTTGGGAAAAGGGGTGAAAAAATGGACATGGTCACTTTCCACCTTAATCAGGTACCTTATAGTCCAGTAGAACTGGCACATTTACTGAGTACTACCCATGAATTAGGCTCTGAGGCAGCAAAGGATACTGCCTCCAAAGAGCTCACTGTTCGTTAAAGGAGAGAGCTATCTGGACAAACACAAATAACTATATGGCGAACGAAACGGCATCCCTGTGAGAGAAGTGGCACGTACACTGAGCCTGGACAAATGAATACAGTTAAACACGGTGGTGGTGGTGTTCAGTCACTAAGTCGTGTCCAACTCTTTGTGATCCCCTGGACGGCAGCAGGCCAGGCTTCCCTATCTCCCAGAGTTTGCTCAAATTCATGTCCATCGAGTCAGTGATGCCATCCAACCATCTCATCCTCTGTCGCCACCTTCTCCCTTCCTCTATCTTTCCCAGCATCAGGATTTTTCCAATGAGTTGGGTCTTTGCATCAGGCAGCCAAAGTACTGGAGCTTCATTGACTGGTTTGATCTCTTTGCTATCCAAGGGACTCTCAAGAGTCTTCAGCTTCACAATTCAAAAGCATCAATTCTTTGGTGCTCAGCCTGTGAGAGGTCCAACAGCCAAACCCATACATGACTACTGGAAAAGCTATAACTTTGACTAGACGGATCTTTGCCAGCAAAGTGATGTCTCTGCTTTTTAATGCACTGACGAGCTTTGCCATAGTTTTTCTTCTAAGGAGCAAGTGTCTTTTAATTTCATGGCTGTAGCCACCATCTGCAGTGATTTTGGAGCCCAAGAAAAGAAAATCTGCCACTGTTTCCATGTCTTCCCCATCCATTTGTCATGAAGTGATGTGACCAGATGCCATCTTGGTTTTTTGAATGTTGAGTTTTAAGCCAGTTTTTTCACTCTCCTCTTTCACTTTCATCAAGAGGATCTTTAGTTCCTCATTGCCTTCTGCCATAAGGGTGGTATGATCTGCATATCTGAAGTTGATATTTCTCCCAGCAATCCTGATTCCAGCTTGTGCTACAGCTAGCCCAGCGTTTCATATGATGACTGCATATAAGTTAAAAAAGCAGGTGACAAAATAGAGCTTCGACATACTCAGTTCCCAATTTGGAACCAGTCCGTTGTTCCATGTCCAGTCCTAACTGTTGCTTCTTGAGCTGCATACAGGTTTCTCAGGAGGCAGGTAAGGTGGTCTGGTATTTCCACCTCTTTAAGAATTTTCCTCAGTTTGTTGTGATCCACACAGTCAAAGGCTTTAGCATAGTCAATGAAGCAGAAGTAGATGCTTTTCTGAAATTCCTTCGTTTTTTCTATGATCCAATGGATATTAGAAATTTGATATCTGGTTCCTCTGCCTTTTCTAAATCCAACTTGTACATCTCAAAGTTCTCGGTTTACATACTGTTGACTAGGGAATGTTTCTCAAGAGAAGAGAGCATGAATTAAGGAACAGAGGCTAAGAAAATTCTGGATGAGCTGCACAAAAACTTCTGTCACGGGAAGATTCTACATAAAGGCTTTGAATAACATTCAATAACTGGGGCTTCACTTTGAAGATAACAGGATTCCATTCAAGATTCTTGAGCAAAGGAGTATCATTATCAGACTCGTGGTTTAGAAAGATTCCTTTAGAACAAAGACTAGGGTGAATAGAGGAGAATGGCTGGGAGACCATTTAGGAGGTAACTGTAATGATCCAGTCCAGAGATAATTAAGTCCTTAAGCAGAACAGTAGATGTGAAACAGAGAAGATACATATCAGAGAAATTATAGAGTCAGACTCAACAAGAACTGGCAACTTCCCTGACATAGAGAGAATGAGGAAACAGAGAAGCTGATAAACTACAGGCTCTATGCCTAACCCCCTAGGAGAACTGCAGTGTCACTGATACAGAGGGGGGAGAGGGGAGAAGAACAGGTAAGTTTTAGATATAATGAACATTTTTCAAGTATTTTCAAAACATGCTTAAAAAGTACATTGAATATTCTGGGTTCCTGCAATACAGTTGGATGGAGATGTCTAGCAGGCAGTTGGAAATCTGGACATGACACTCAGAAAACAGGTTCAAACTAAAGACGTATATTTGGGAGCAATCTGCAGACCAGTACTAGATGAAGCTATGGGAAGAGGAAATCTACCCAAGGTGAGGCACTATAGAGAGGCATAAAGCTCAGGTGAGCTCTGGAATTCAGATGCATGTTGAAGGATACCTGTGAGAACAGGGGGAAACAGATGCCCAGGCAGCAATCCCCTTCTTTAATCAGAAAGACTCTGCTGTTGTCAGTTTATACATTTCAGGTCTAAATACCAGTGCCTTTTTAAAAACATGGAATCTAGTTTTTTGGGGGGAAGTATAGGATCAGCTCTCAAAGGAATTACTGAAGGGCTGGAGAAGCTAAGGGGAGTTTTCAGGAAGGAGGCAGTCAATAATAGTGCCATGTACTAAAAGAGAAGGAGGATTAATAATAGGTGATTGAAGCTGGCAATTCCAAGGTCATCAGTGACCTTTGAGAGTTACTGTTTTGTTAGTCGCTCAGTCATGTCTGACTCTTTTGTGACCCCCATGGACTGTAGCCCGCCAGGCTCCTCTGTCTTTGGGATTTTCCAGGCAAGAATACTGGAGTGGGTTGCCGTTTCCTTTTCGAGGGAATCTTCCCAACCTAGGAATTGAACCCATGTCTTTTGCAATGGCAGGAGGATTCTTAACCACTGAGCCACCTGGGAAGACCTCTGAGAAAGAGTCAAAATGGTAAGAGATTAAAAAGAAAGGTTATTTTAGAACAAGGGACCATCAGTAGGTCAACGACCTAAGGAAAATTGGGAGTTTAAAGCCTGAAGAGACACAGAAGAGCTAGGGAAGTGATAGGATCAACTGTTACTATGACCGAGAGCAGGGAGCACAAGGGTCCAGACTTCGTCTTGACACTGTAATTACTCCACTTGATACAGAAGAAAATTAAGGCACAGGGAATTTAAATAACTTGTCCAAAGTCTCACTGACCCAAGGGCTTCTGTTTTTCCCATGTACCTTTTTCTGTTTCTAGAAATAGAGAAAAGTATATGACACACAGAAGCACAACTTTTCTACCCAGAAAAATACAGAACCAAAGAAGCTACACTTAGAGGAAAAAGATTACAAAATCAGAACGCAAATGGACAATAGTTCAAACATGTCCGATACGGTCAGGAGGCAGGAAGAGCATTTCCGGTACTGAAAATGCCCAAGCGTGTGATAACTGAGGGTTGCTGGCGTCAATCCTGGAAAACACCTGTAACCACGTCAAAAAATTGTGCTTCCTCTCTGCCAGCTTCACCTTCAAATAGAAATTTCTGAAATTGAGATCTACTCCAGGTCCACCCTGGACCCTGAAGAAATGAGCAGGATCACAATGGAAACTGCTGAAGCAGAAGAAATGATCAAAGAACTCCTTGAGTGCAAACGGATGGGTAAGGGGTGTGAGCCAACGTTCTCGACCTGGGCGGAGGGCCTTCTCTAGGACTAGGCGGGAAAGGGGCAGGGTGAGGAGTGAAAGTAAAAAGACATTGAATGCTTTTTCTTTTCTCCTCTCCATCTAAATGAAAAACGGGAGAAGCAAAAAGCATCTCCTCCCTCCCATGTATCTGTCAGCATACTTCCAGGAGGCCCGGCCACATCCCGGCCACTGGCTGGCCGGAACAGAGCCTGACACAGCACATTAGCTAGCACCGGAGCCTCGCCTGGGTGGTCGGCTGTTATTCCTTTGATTAAACTCCCAGGCTGGAAGAGCTGGAGCTGCTCCTAGTGATAGCTGGTCCTGCAATCTCACACTGGCCCGCACAGAGAGGCCGGTGCTCCCTCGGTCTCCCCGCCTCCCTCTCCTCACTGCAGAGCTGGGCTCCTTTGCCACATTCTTCTATTCACTGACAGTGGTAACCAAGAGGGCTGCTTCTGTGTGTGTAGAGGGCTGCAGTTGTAAAGCACACCGCTCCTGGCACAGGGGTGAGGAAAAGACAGTGAGATCTCACAGTCAAGCTGCTACTCCAGCATCACACTGTCAGCTACCTCCCCAACCAGCAAAAGATGGTTTTAGAGCACCCTGCTTTCAGGGACGTATACACTCATTTCCAAAGGATCCCAGCCCCCAAAGATAACCAGCTTCTCACGTGCCAAGGGAAAGAACTAAATCTGACCTTCCCTCTGCTCAGATTTGTTAGGTTGAATAATCCTACATGGAGAACATGTAACTCTAGTTTCCAAGCATATGCAAACACTTCCAAAGCGGCCACAGTGGCCACTTCGTGGTGGCGGGGCAAGTTCAATATTCTAGTATGCTCTAGGCTATAAATAAGCTTAAATCATAGCAGAAATAGTAAAAGTAGTTATAAGATAAATGAAGTCCTGTTTTTAGCCAAATAAATTTGTAAGAATCTAGCCTCTAATGGAAATGATGGGCAACTTAAAGTTTTATAATCAAATTTGTAGGCTGTCCAAGGTCTTTGCTTTCTTTTCTTTTGGCTAATTCACTGTTCCTCAGCATCTTCACCAGCGAGCAGGGAGGAAAAGGGGATGCCATTGCTTCATCCTGCAACCCATCCTCCTCCCAGCTACCTAAGTGAGACAGTTAAAAGGCAAGGCCCACTTGTCTCTGTGGCTCCCGGTCATTGTCGAGATAAAGAGCTGAGTTCCTTCCCAGGTCACTCAAAGCGCTCCTTGAATCAGTCCTTGTCTTCTCCTCTGGCGTCCATTTCAGCTACTTTCTGCTGACTCCCTACGCTCCAACATCGCTAACCACCAGCTTTCTGGTTCCCCACGTACACACATGCAAGCTCTTATTCTGGAGCCTGCCCCAGCTGCCTACCCTTAAGATTCAGTGTAGGGTAATCTCTTCCAGGAAGGTGGCTTTGGCACTCCCACTCCCACCCACATGCTGGGTTAGGTGCCCTCTGGTGGTTTTGTTATTCCCTAGAAACATAGGAGCATATCCCATGCGAGTACATTCCATAACACATTCTAATAACACATTCTATCCTGTGGTATGTGGCTGTTTCCCATACCACACTGTGAGTTACTTCACACTGACATCTATTGTCTTGTATTATCCCTGTGGCTTAGCATTAAGGTTTGGAACACTCCTAAGAGTGTAATAAAATGTTTTTGAATGAATTAGTTAAAAGAATGCATTTGAATAAAAAAGTTTTATGGAAAATGCGACTAAAAGCTTTAATGGGCAAGTAGCTGAAATCATAGACAATATAAAGGAACTCTTTTTCAGAAATTCCCTCAAATTTCAATTTTTCGGGGGAGGGGGGCCATGCCACATTGCATGCAGGATCTTAGTACCCTGACCAGGGAATGAATCCACGCCCCCTGGGATGGAAGTACAGAGTCTCAACTGCTGGACTGTCAGGCAGGCCCCAAATTTCAATTTTCTTTATGCTCATCTTCCAAGATCGCATGAAAAGTTAAAAATCAGCATACCTTATTTAGTGGAAGATCTCTTAACACTTTGCCAAGAAAAGTAATATAAAGATATATATCAGGGCTTATGGAATATAATACTTTGGCTACCTGATGCAAAGAGCTGACTCGATGGAAAAGACCCTGATGCTGGGAAAGATTGAAGGCAGATGCTGGGAAAGCTTGATGGTAACAGGAGGAGAGGGCAACGGCGGATGAGATGGTTAGACAGCATCATGGCCTCAATGGACATGAGTTTGAGCAAACTCTGGGAGACAGTGAAGGACAGGGGAGCCTGTGTGCTGTAGTCCATGGCGTCACAAAGAGCAGGACACAACTTAGCAACTGAACAACAACATGGCATATAATTCAAGCAAGACCCACAAGAAAATCCACAGCACTGAACTAAAAAAAGAAGAAATGAGTGAAAATAAAGGAAGCACTCAACTCAAGAAATTGGGAGGAAATACCAAAATAAAGCTGTAGAATGCAGAAGGAAGTTAGCAAAGATAAAACAAGATGATGACCAATTAAAAAACTATAACAGAAAGTATATATCCTATTGAACAGGGAAGGAGGAAAGAAATTCACGAAAAAAAAGCAGAGACGCAAAATAGGAATTGAAAATAAGGAACTAATGACCGATAAGAGGAAATTAGAAACATTTGAAGGAATTACTGTACACAGAATTGCTTCTGGTGAGCTGAGCTAAAGGTTCACACCCCAAGTCCGGAGAGGAGAGTGGACCTTTCAGCACGTTCTGACTGGAGGCGTGCCTCTCACCAGAATCACAGACACCTTATCACTTGCCTCAGTGAGTAAGCAACCAAGGCACTTTGTTTCAAACACAGCTAGGAGCAAAAGGAAATGGCTAGTAAACAGATGTCCCAGGGCCCATATTAAGTCATTATAACATGTTATTATTTACCAGAAAAAGAACAATAGAAGAATCCCCCAAATTCCAAATGAAGGAATTACTTTCTCTACGGAGAAATAACACAAATAACACATGACTTGAACTTTTTCAACAGCAACATTCATTTTGGTAACACAATGTTTAATCCAAAAACTGACTTCAAATCAAATCACAAACCTTTAGTTATTAAGAGCCTTCCATAGTTGAAAGAGCGATCTTTTCCAAGCATACAGCATGAAGACTTTACAGAAAGGTTTTTGCATACTGCCTTCATGACCTTGTTGTATTTTCCTCATCAACAAATAAAGACCGTGAGGTGTACAGAATTTGAGTGAAGTGCCCAAGATCACACAGCTAGTAGAAGGCGGCAGGTCTTTAGATGGCTAATCCATCCCTTTCCCACTACAATCCCTCCTTCAGTACTGCAAGAACCACCCTGTTTATTAACCAAAAAGTTAAGGCCAACATCTCAGTGAATTTAGATCCCTATAAAGGGAAGTCTGATGGAATTTTAATGCACTGCCACTAAATTCTTCTTAGATGAAATAGATTGAATGGGAATGATTTTCTGATAATGACACAGTCACCTTGGATTCCCACAGGATCAGGATCCTTTCATTTTGGCAAGCTTTGTCGTCTACCAAACGATAGGTGAAAACATGTAAACACTGATATTGGCTATGACTTCTACTACAACTGCAAAGAAAATTTCCTAAGGCCCGGGTGCTTCTCAGTTCAGTTCAATTCAGTCCCTCAGTCGTGTCCGATTCTCCACGACCCCATGGACTGCAGCACGCCAGGCCTCCCTGTCTATCACCAACTCCCGGAGTTTACTCAAACTCATCTCCACTGGGTCAGTAAGGCCATCCAACTATCTCATCCTCTGTCATCCCCTTCTCTTCCTGCCTTCAATCTTTCCCAGCATCAGGGTCTTTTCCAATGAGTCAGCTCTTTGCATCAGGTGGCCAAAGTATTGGAGTTTCAGCTTCAACATCAGTCCTTCCAGTGAATATTCAGGATTGACTTCCTTTAGGATGGACCTGTTGGATCTCCTTGCAGTCCAAGGGACTCTCAAGAGTCTTCTCCAACACCACAGTTCAAAAGCATCAATTCTTTGGCGTTCAGCTTTCTTTATAGTCCAACTCTCACATCCATACATGACCAGTGGAAAAACCACAGCCTTGACAAGATGGATCTTTGTTGGCAAACTAATGTCTCTGCTTTTGAATATGNTAGGTATTTAAACATTTACAAATGCTCACAACACTCAGTACTCTATTACATAGAGTTTTAGAATGACTTTTAGCTTAAAGTTCTTGAGTCACTTAGTGTGCATAGATTGTTTTATTTAACTTTTAATTTAAATATATATGCAGGGAAGAGTCCATATTATATGTATTCAGTTTTAAAAAAAATTATGGTAGATTTTGAATTTTTTGAGTTTTTCTTCCTTCATTTATCTGGGTGATCCTATGATTATCTCATTTTTTTCTGTTAATGCAGTAAATTAAATAGATTACTTTTTGAACTTTAAAGCGAACTTGAACTAGAATACACAAGTTGGGCATGGTGTATTGTCTTTTAAAAATATATTTATATATCAGTGGTTTTAATTTAAATTTCTAGTATTTGTTAATGATTTTTGCATCCATAATTATGTGAGATACTGATTTGTACTTTTTATTTTGTGTAATATTCTTAAAAAATTTTTAGAATCAACATTATTAGCCTTATTAATAGAAGCAGAGTATTCACTCTTTTTTACTTTTTCTGGAAGAATTTGTACAATTTGGTATAATTTATTCCTTAAATGTTTGGAAGAATTCACCAGGGAAGCAATCCTCACAACACCAGAATTTAGCAAGTGTTTCAGAGGGAAAACTTATCAGGCATTTTTGTGCCTTCTAATTCCCCAATTTAGACCACAACATAATCTCTCCAAAATTGTACTGATTTTTCATTCCTCCCAAAGAGTGTCTTAGCAAGTGCTATCACCAGGAAGAAATATGAACAGGTCACCTTGGAAATAGTCCATCCCTCAGAGTTTTAGATCCTCGTCACTTACACAGCTCTCTGATCCCCTGAAATGTGGGGTTTGGTAATGTCCATGACTTTTTCTGGTTATCATTGTATAAGTGCTAGCCTGCCAGTATTTACTGGATTCTACCTACATGTGTAAGTATAGGCTGCCTTACTTTTTCAGACGGATGATAGTTTTTCACTTGTCTGGAGAAAAGATTTTGGAAAACTCAAAAGAGCTTTTTAATGTTTATGTATCTTTTTAATGTTTATGAATGTCACTCACTCATTGTTTGTTTTTATTCACAAAATAGTACCTGCACACTTTAGCTATGAGATAGTCATTGTGGTCTTACAAATTCCCAAACTGGGTTGGAATAAGAATTGACTTTGTTCCTGTTTAAAACACATTAAAGGGCCTCAGTTCTGGAAATTCAATGATTGGGTCAGAGCCTAGGAATCTGTAATTTTAATATACTTTCCAGGCAATTCTGATTTAGCCCATCCACACAAAGGCATTTAGAAACCACTGAACTGGGAAAGAAGTGATTAAAAAGTAATGTTCTGAGTCACTATTTTTATGATGGAATGCAGGAAATTTCATGGACTGTGAATGGGGGGAGATCAATTTTCAGTTCCCACTTCTAGTAGTTATGGAAATATAGATCTCTAGAAGAAGCTCAAAACCTTTTCCCAACATCACAGTACATAAAGGAAAGTAACAGTTGATGAAAAATTGCAACGGTCCAAACTAAAAATTCTGATTCTGCAAGTAGAGCAATGTCTTTCACCTGAGACTGTAGTAAATTGTCCTGGAGGCTAAAAGCTATTTCTAGGATCATTTAGGAACAACCAAGAACTCTGGGTGATTAGTTAATAAGGACCCTGAAATAAGATGCAAAAACTTCCGAGCAGAGCAAGTTATGTGAGACAAGAACAATGTATGTCACACAGAAGTGCCCACCCTGGACCAAAACTGCTTTTGTAGCCCTTTTTAGGGAAAAGGGATGAGAATTTGATGTTAAAACCTTAATTGTGTCTTGTAAGTAATTATAAAGTAGAAATCTGTTTATATGAGATCTCATTTCAGAATAAACAATAGGTTATTTTATACAGTAGGTTTTCAACACAAATCATTGTGTTGTCTTTTAATAGTTACAGATCTTTTTAAAGTATTACGAATAGTACACACCTGCTTGGTGATGCGTCCTACCTATTGAGATCAGGAATTTGGCACTGAGAAATGGAAAGGAGGTAAAGNGGTTATCTGTGTCTTATGCTCCCGTCTAGATTTTAAATGAATCTTATACTTGAAGCACAAGCTTTGTTTATAACTGAGTGTTGCTGCTTTTTTTCTCTTTTTTAATCATATGACATGGGCTGGATAGTTTGGTCCCCGTCAGTTTCAAAATCCCCAATCCTGGAGTTCCCCAACAGTGAGAAATTTTTGAAATGTGTGGGAACACTGGGTTATCACAATGACTAAAGGAAGACAGTAGCATTTAGGGCTTGTGACTAAGGATATGAGACATCCCCCCAGGTATGTGGGAATAATCCTGCACAACAAAGAATTCTCATACCCCAAATGCAAATGGTGATAAGCTGGAGGAAGCAAAAAAAAAAAACTTAATGAGAGTGAGAAGTAATCATCAGGAGAAACAGAAGAACAGAGGTTAAGAGCATAAGCTTTGAGTCAGGAAGACTAAAGTTCAGGTTCCTGCTCCGCTGGACAGTGCTGGGCACCCCTGAGCAAGTTACTCCACCTCTTTCAGCTCTGTTTCCTCATCCGTAGAGAAGTTTTGTAATAGCACCTACTCCATATGGTTTTTGCAAGTAAAAAAATAAGATAATCTCCAATAGACAGTAACATGAGTTCTCACAAAATGTTAGCTGTTATTAGTTTGTCTTGAGAACTACTCTCTACTGTTAATTTTCATAGGAAAAAAAAATTTGAACATAACCCTGTTCCATTTTTAGGACAAAAATACAAGGCTTCCTCACTCTCCCACCCCCACAACTACAAAATTTCACCACCTTGGAGTCTATTAGTGCTTAGGCAACATATTATTTTTGGTTCTCTTCTGCACATCTCACTTTTTCACTTGTTCTTATTTTTCATTAATTAAACAACATACTTACCACCCTTTGCCCCTCTATCAGAAAAACTGTTGCTGTTTTTGGAACTTTTTGAGTGCGTCCCCAGGAAGACACTCGCAGACTTGTTTTTTTGGGTATAAAAAGTCAACACCTCCTCCAGTTCAGCCTCACTGAAATGGGGAGAAAAAGGATGGTCAGAACAGGAAGCTGTTCTGGAAAATCTTTCCACCAGACTTTATTATGGAAATGGAGTAAGCTGAAGAAGGGGGAAATGAAAAGCACAAGCTGAAAACTCCCTATTAATAGATAGTTAAAAAGGAAAATAAATGAAGTAGTCAGAAAATTTTAAAGCACAGCAAGGTTTTATTTATTCCACAGTGAATTTTCTAGATCTGTACTGTCCAATATGGTAGCCACTAGTCATATGTGACTATTTAGATTTAAATGAATTAAAATGAAAGATCCATTTCCTNGTCAGAAAATTTTAAAGCACAGCAAGGTTTTATTTATTCCACAGTGAATTTTCTAGATCTGTACTGTCCAATATGGTAGCCACTAGTCATATGTGACTATTTAGATTTAAATGAATTAAAATGAAAGATCCATTTCCTTGGTTACATAGCCACATTTCAAGTAGTCAGTAGCTACAATACAGAAAGTTCTACCAGATAGCCATGTTCTGAATCAGGGGTCAACCAGGAACTGACTGTGGGCCACAACTGATCAGCAGTCTGTTCCGGCATGGCTCCCAGCTAAGAATGGTTTATACATTTTTAAAGAAGAATATGCTATAAAGACCACATGGAGTTCACTAAGTCTGAAATACTTATTATGTGGTCCTTGACAGTTTGTCCACCTACCACTTCTAGATAATTGGAGTATATTCACTAACGGAGTCACTTTGTCATAAATAAGGAGATTCACTAGGGTATCCAGGGAAGATTTCCCTTACCATCTATATAATAGAGATTGAAACAGTCTCTAGGTAACTGCAAATATAGAAATTGTATGCATTTTTAATGAACACCCACAAAATGAAAAGCATAAGGAAATAGAAGAGGGCCTGTTTACTAGAATTCTTGCAGTAAACATATTATGTGTGGGTTTTTTAACACCTGTAGCAGCTTCTCAATGGCCTTTTGCATTTTTTTCATGGAGCCTGTCCAATGTTCCAGATAAGTGACCTTCAAATAAGCAAAATACTCCTGCATCATTACAAAGAACCTATATCCCAGCTTCAGAATACACTGCAGTGACAATCCCAGAAACGGCTTCTATGAATCTCAGGGTAAACTCCAAGGTCTCCAAAGTAGCAAAGAGCCACCAGAAAGCACCGCGAGAAACCATCAAGATCTAAAGCTGAGGGTGGAAGCAGATGAGGGCCTCTGCCTGTCAGTGTGCTTTATTCGGCCCTTCCCAGAAAAGCAAAAGATTGAGGTAGGCCAAAATATCAACTGCTCTATACCTCCTGTCTTACCCTCTGCTCACTTTATAAAAATGTATGTTTTCCTGCCTGACTCTTGCAGGTAAACTGAACTTGCCAACGCTGACACACGCAGGTATTCATGTCCCACCTCAAATGTAATGAAAGAACTGATGCTACTGCATATTTCCAACAATCACCACAATCCACAATCAGTAGTAAATATGTTCTAAAGTATTTTATCTCCAAGTCTATATCATTGGTTAACAGTATATATAATTAATTTTTAGCAAACAGGCCTGGTAGGGGAAACACTCTTCGCTTCTTAAAAGGTTGCTTTTTAGTTTCTTTTTTTATATTTCAGAGATTTTGAAGATCTCTAGGAAGAACTAGAAATTAATGTTTTAACTTTAAAAGTAGAGCCACTTTCTGAATATAATCCAGCCTTTCTTTTCTATTTTCATAATGTTGAGGTAAGAAACTACTTCTTGCTTTATTTCTGTACTTGCTTTATCAACCATATTCCTCAAGACCTAAGAATGTCAACAAAATAACATTACACAATTATGAACTCCTATAAAATGATGTATTTGTTTGTTGTATGTTTAAGCACATGCTCCTGGGGCTATAATTAGGTGCGTACAGAGTTTTACACACAGATCACACTATGTTGGTGGTTGATAAATCACCACCTGACTTAACGTCACAAATCAACAAAGAGTTGATTTTCTACTGCTTTTCTTCCCACTAGGACTTTGATGACTGAAGATTAACTAAGGCAGATTACAAATGTTTTATGCTTTATTTTAGTGGTTTTGTACAGTCCTCTACTTAAGAAAAAAGCTTTTCAGGACAAGTCTTATAAAATTAAAAATAAAATGCCTTTATTACTTCTTCCTTTGTAAACACACTGTAAATAGACAAAGTGGCCTGGCTAATTTGTATTAAGATAGAGCTGAATGTTGATATTTTCAATCCCTAAAGGCTAACCTTAAGCATGAAGGACTTGTTTTATTTTATATAAATTAGGCATAACCCTCATAGTACTGAAAAACTGCCAACTCCTCAACCCACTCAACGTAGGCAAAATGTGGTCATCTCCACTGCATCAGTAGGTCAGGAATAAATTCAGATCCAGTAAACACTAGAAGCCTCTAACTTCAAATTTCCAAAGTGCTCCCTCAGCACTTTAAATGCTGTGTACTTTGAAGGCTGTCTAGAAATATAGCCCAGATGCCCAGCAGCAGTGTTTTGATAACTGAAACCATGACAACTGCCAATAATTGGCTGAGATATGGAGACACAAAGACTATGAAACCCTTTTTCTCTTCTTATAAGTGATTGTACTCACATCCATGTTAGAAACAAGAGAATACTGGGAATTCAATGTGGCAGTGTGGAAGACAGAATAAGGTACTAGTTTATTAGCAAAGAATGTCTTCTACCTTGCTTGTCTGATGAAATCCTGAAAGTTTTCCGAATTCACCCCATCTTCCTCTTCTTCCTCAAGTTTCTTCTTTGATTTCTTTTCAGCCATTTGTTCTGTTTCCTATCCAGTCCCCAATCCCAAAGAAAAACAAGATAAAACTAACTTTTGATGAATGCATACTTCATCATCTGGTTTCATTATCATTGGGTTAATTTGTCTTTATAGAAAAGACATCCACTTCTTCAGTGTCCTTTGGCCACCTATAAATTTGGTATATTATTTTCTGCCATCATTTCATGAAACAAAGTTTCCAACTCAGAGTTGCAGAACAAACATAAATTTTATCATGTTTTATCATGTTATATACTCACGTAGCCCCGTGGGAAAAAAAGGCCTTGGTGATGTCTGTGGTCACACTTGAAGTATGACAAAAGAGACACTGTATTTTGTTACAATTAGGAGGAGGAAAGCTCAGACTTGGAAGACACTTCTATAGCAGCACCCAAATTGCATAAATTCTTCACTTATATAAGACAAAATTCTCAGCAGAGCTAGAGCAGCTATGTAGCTATGGATTTGTTGTGTTGATCTTGCATTGACCATTCCACACATTCTACAAAAGCTATTTAAATTTCCAGGACTCAGATTTCTTCTCTGAAAAATGGGCACACTCCCAGCTCCTCCTACTCCAAAATGACATTTCCAAAGTATTCTAAGACCCTTGGATAAAAGGTGCTTTGCAAACTAGTCTCACTAGTCAATTTTCTGGGCTTGGTTGTAAAATGAAGTCGCTATCTAAAATGTTTTAGAGAACAAAGTATAACTCTCTCAGGAAACAAGACTGTGTCATTATATTAAATCCATAGTTCAAACTGCTCTCATATAGTCAGTTCACCACTGTCTCCAAGCACAGTAACGACAATGCAAACTCACACAGCCCAGGATTCATCTCAGATACAACAGCACTCAAAAGGAATATGCTTCCAGATGAGAGTGAACCATGGCCTCTGGGCCTTCACAAGTAATTAGTAGCTTTTCAGATGAGCTGGGTTAAGGAGTGAGGTCCAAGTCCCCCTAACTGTCATACACAGCACACGATGACGCTAGAAGGGAAAAAGATCCTCTTCACCCAGCTGGACAGAGGCTTCTAGCCTGTTTCTGACAGTGGTGGTGATCCAAAGCACAGGACTAACGGATGAACCACCTACCTTGTTGTACACAGAGATAAAGTCACCCAGCTGGTGGGCCAGGATTCTTCTGCGTTCCAGAAGTGCCAGTCTCCGACTGGGTAATACCATCCTCAGTGAGTGCTGGAGGTTACTTGATGCTCGCTTGAGGAAACGAACCACTAGCTCCTATAAATCAGAGAGTCATTGGGGAGAAAAAGAAGAAATTGTGCTAAGCAACAGAAGACAAGCTACAAGCGGATTATACAATAGAAGCTAAGAAGAGGCATACCATACTCTTCAACAAATAAGACCCAGAGCAAACATATCAGGTATAACAAGAATACACCCAGGCAAGAACAAAACAAAACAAATGTAGCATCTTCCCTTAATAAGCTGACAATGAGAAAATAGAAATCAAGTCTGTATGCAAATAACTACGTAATAAAGTAATAGCTGTAAAAGTACCACAATTCATATATACATAGTACTACAATAATCCAAATTGCAGCTATCACTTCTAATAGGGTGATCAGAGAATAGGGCTTAGGAAAAGACAGAGGTAGCAGAAACGAAAACCTTGGAAGCACAGGAAGTCATCAAAGATGAGAAGGGAGAGAAAGAATACGGAAATACAGACACTTTGAGGTAGGAAAGAGGAGGAAGAATCAGAAAACAAACAACCAACAACAACAAACCATGACAGAGATATCAGAAATGCATGAAGAAATCCAGGAGGAAACAGTGTCATGGAAGCCAAGGCAGGAAGGTACCCATGTCACAAGCTTCCGAGGGTGAGTTGAGAAAGGACCACAGCTACTTTCAGCACAGTAAAGGGAATGGAACAAAGAGGTTAAGAAATGAATGGATAATGAAGAATAAACGTGAAGAGGAGAAACTCCTGACTTAAAACGTTTAGCGACAAACAGAATTGTTACTAAGCTTGAAAGGCGATAGCTTTTTATTTTTTCTTCCCCAAGAATAAGGGTGCTTTTAGAGTTATGTATTGGCAAGGAGAGCACAGTGAAAAGTCATTAAGGGGTAGAAGAGATTCATCTCATTTGAGATGGGGCAAAGGATTTTGAAATCTGAATATCAATCAGATCATTCAACTTGGATCAGAGAAGGCAATTCTACATCTACCTTCCTCATAAACAAGACCACTGTCACAATCAACAGGTAATGGGTGAGGTTTTGCTGCCTAGATAGACTTTCATTTGGGAATGCACAGAATTGATACTAAGTTCTGCAGTGATGATCCTAAATATTCCTATTAAAAGCCCCATTGAAATCCTGTGTGAATTCTAAGCCAGCAGCTCCAATGGCTATTATCTTCTGAGCTATTTTTCTTTTCTTCTTGAATTTGATTTTGGTTCATTGTTCTTTGGTGCCAATTTACTCCAACATAAAGAAATAGTCTCATTACCAGAGGGTTGGATTTCACAGCTCCACTCTGCAGTCTTTACTATAGGGTGGTTTAAGCTGCTATATTAAAACATTATTTTTTCACAGTGGAGCAGACAAACTGACTCTCAAAAAGGCAGTTTCAATTTTCCACTTGGAAAGAGTAGAGCTAACATTTTCCACTGATGGTTGAAGAATTATTCACAACACACAAGGTTTTATCTCTGGGTTGCATTGGCTACTTTAAATTCATGAGTTGTTTTCTGGGATATCCATCATGTTTTTATAGTAAGTCCAGCATACTGTATGTCTCTCATATGCAGAGAACTGAAAATTACAGCAGGATCACCATGAGCTGGCCAAAAGGAGGCAGCTTTCTCAGACTGAGAAGTCCCTCTCCTTTCAGTGACAGATCTCTTCGGTAAAAAAGTAAAGAATGTCTGTGGCTTCTATAAGCACTGACCTTTCCAAAGAGCTTGAGGCCTCCTGTCATTCTGATCCATAATGGAAAACCTTGCTAGAATATTAAATTTTAGGCAGGTTTGAATGAGTAATATACAGTAAAAATTATTACACAAGTTTGTTTTCAGTAATCTAAGAATTTTATAACGTAACAAATAGTAAAGAAAAAAAAAAGTTAAACCGGAGGATGGTACATTCTTAGAGGGCCCGTGATAAAGTGTTGACTTTGAAAGAGGTAACTCCACCCCTTAGGGTAGAAATCAAATGCCTTCCGATCCATGGAAACAGTGCAAAAGGAAATCATGTACAGCTGTAACACCTGAGTGTCAGTCCCAGGTTTAGCACATACGAACTACAGGACAACAGGCAGGCCCCCATTCTCGAGGTCTTTGTTTCCTCATCTGCAAACTGGGGATGACAGTGCCTATCTTAAAGAGTTAATACAATGTGAAGCTGCTTGGGAAAGGACCCTGAAAATTGTTATCCTCTTCTAGGGCTTTGCACGGGCCTGACGTCTTAATGAGGAGTCAATTTCCATTTTCAGAATGAAAACTGACACCTCAACACATATTGCTCCAGATTCAAACGTGGCTCCAGATTCAAGATTTAGTTCACAGTAAAGTAAGAGAAATTTATAAGCTACAGTGTGGAAGGATTCCTTCTGCAGAAGTATACTGTTCTGTAGCTTAGTATAGGGAACAAAGAAAGAAAGAGGGAGGGAAGGGAGAAAGAGAGGGAAGGAACAGAGAGAAAGAAAAAAGGGGAAAGTAAAAAGGTTCCAACAAGAAGACCCTCACCATCTGTTCATCCTCTTTGGCAGCCCAGCTGGCACTGAACGTTTGACCTCCACTGTCTTTCATCAGGCGGATTTGAACATGCTGGAGATAGGCAGAGAATGCTATTCGGGCCTGCACTTTGCTACAGAAATCCAAAACAACACACTGTTATGGGACAGAATGATGCACCAACCAAATGCGTGCTTGCCTTTCTCAATGTGGCCTTTGAGGATCCTTCTATTAGGATGGCTACGAAAAATGAAGCCCATCATACAGTCCCTGAATAAAGATTCCTTCTACCCAGCACATGAGATTTCTGCTTTTTCTATTTTCTTTATTTATTTACTTTATTCTACTTTACAATACTGTATTGGTTTTGCAATACATCGACATTAATCCACCACAGGTGTATACGAGCTCCCAATCCTGAATCCCCCTCCCACCTCCCACCCCAATCGTTTACCTTTCTATGTAAAGAATGAGAGATGAAGAATTCTACTTATTTTCTCATTATTACCACATGGGGAGAAAAAAATCAAACAAGAAAAGAGATTNATCGACATTAATCCACCACAGGTGTATACGAGCTCCCAATCCTGAATCCCCCTCCCACCTCCCACCCCAATCGTTTACCTTTCTATGTAAAGAATGAGAGATGAAGAATTCTACTTATTTTCTCATTATTACCACATGGGGAGAAAAAAATCAAACAAGAAAAGAGATTCATCTTTTCTATTCTTAAATCTGATCTCTTTGAACTTTTAAACAACTTTCTTGAGGAAATGGACAGGAAGTACTGAATTTTCATAAGAACTTTTGTGTTGATACAGAAAGGGTTTTCTGCCTTCGTGTTCAGTCACTTTAGTCGTGTCCAACTCCATGTGACCCCATGGGCTGTAGCCTGCCAGGCTCCTCTGTTCATGGGATTCTCCAGACAAGAATCCTGGAGTGGCTTGCCATGCCCTCCTCCGGGGGGTCTTCCCGAGCCAGGGATCCAACCTGTGTCTTTTATGTATCAGGCACTGGCCAGGCGGGTTCTTTACCACTAGCGCCATGGGCCCTTAAAAACATACTTATCAGTTACTACAAAAGGATAGCTTTTGTTATGGCAACTGATTCTGGGTGTGCGAAAGCCTCCAAAGCAGCAAAGAGATAAATCTTACTAAGGAAATTTTGAGACCAAATTTTAAGGTCAGGCATTTTTCTCAACTGCAAGACAGGAGTGGCTGGAGCCCAGAACAAATGAGCGAGATCCAACAGTCTGGCGCAGAGGCACGGACGGGCTTGGACGAGCCCAGATGTTTGGTGGGAAAAAGACACGTGTCCATTCAGTACAGAGCACCTCAGCGACAATGCTGCCGAGCCCCGCTGACTTCTGCTGGGGCCCTAGGCAGGCCACAAGGGAATCTGATCAAGCTAGCCTTCAGCGGACAGAAGTGCCAGAGAAACCACTGGTGACTTTCACTTCAGCTGCGAACTGCGGCAGATCTGTTTTCCTTCAGGAGAGCTTTTGGTTACTTCAGCTGCTCAGCCTTCTGACATACTAGCCAAAATTACGTCAGCGAGGATTAGGGCCCAACACAAGTTCTGTTTACACTTCTCACACATGCCATCACTGTATGCTCTCTACTCACTGTTCCCCAAGGTTAGGACGAAGGACTGATCCAGAGTAAGCTGGAAATCCTAGGAGGGTCTATGTCTAGCTTCTGTGTGTGTGTCGGAAGAGACAGAGGCAGATTTGCCTTTCAAGCTCCTCAGAACATGAAATACAAACCTGCACCTTTGTCACTAGTGAGAACAGCTTAGGGGAGCACAATATGATTTTGAAATGCGTATTTTCAAATGTTTCTCATCAAGGCCACACTTAAAATCCTTGTTCTGTAGACCATATATCACTTTCCTCTCAACCATTCCCATAAGCTTTCCCTCCACAACAGATTATTTTCAAGTCAAAGTGAAGGAAAAAAAAAAAACAAAAAACCTCTCCACTTTGGCCAACAAATTCACTTGCAATGTAATGAGCTACAAGTGTCATGCTTCAGATACCTACCAAATGTAGAATACCCAATTTTATGGATTATTCCTCTGATATTAAAATATAGAGGTCCTTGGATAAGGGAATTATTGCTTGGAAGCTGAAGTTTCAATCATCATTTTGTGGCAAATCAAATGAACAAGTATTGAGTTTTCCATTTCTAGAAACCTTACTAAGGGAACTTCCATGGGGTCACAAAAGAGTCGGTGATGACTTCGTAACTAAACAACCACAAACCTTACTACAGAGGTCTGTGAGATGTTAATCCTGAGGTCGTCCCCTCAGGTACTGGAGATACTGGTCAGCTAGAAATCTGCAACAAACAAGCCAAAAGGCTAGAATAATTTACACAGGAGAAATCTATTTTTAAGACATAAAAGCCTTTGTAGATCCTCGGTATTCAAAATATACAACTAGTGGGCTGAGGCTTGGAGTCTTTAAGCCTTGCCATGGACCACCCCCTAGATCCCTTAGTAGCCAGAGATACCCCATAGAATGAGAGGCAGCTCAGGGGAACAGAATTTGAAAACCACTGATTTACATGAACACACCCTGCAATTATAACAGCTTACTCATTGAAAGTGAGATGTGTGAGATTTAGGAATAACTTATTTCTACAACATGTAAGTAGAATGTTACTGCTGGAAAGGACCTTAGAATATAATTCAGTGGTTTTGAAATGTTCCATTTCAGTTCAGTGGATTCTTCTTTCCCCTCTAGAGAGCACAGTCTGAAAAATCGGTCTATGTCTAACCTGATAACTTGGCCCAGAGGAAAAGAAAACTGAGACACGCTGACTTGCCCGTGATCACAGTCAGCTGGTAAGCAATGAGAAGTCACAGCCAAGCCTTCTGACAGAGCCCAGTGTGCCCTCCACTAATGGAGCCACTCTCATTCTCCACGCCACTCCAAACCTCAACCCTACCCTCCAGCCCCCTAAACATCACCCTCCAGCCTTGCGGTTTAAGAACTGACCTCTAGCTTAGAAAATAAAGGCCATCACGCAAAAACACTTACACTTCCTGACTCTTTAACTTCTAATCACTGCATTCAACCCACAGTGCGTTAGGGGCTTCCCAGGTGGCTTGGTGGTAAAGAATCCGCCTGCCAGTGCAAGAGACATTAGAGATGGGGGTCCAGTCCCTGGACCAGGAAGATCCCCTGGGGTAGGAAACGGCAACCCACTCCAGTATTTTTGCCTGTACAATTCCATGGACAAAGGAGCCTGGTGGGCTGCAGTCCATGGGGTCACAAAGAGCTGGACATGAGTGGGCATGGTCGCACGCCTAGTACTTTCTTTCTGACTTAAGACGGTCAGGAACCCCTCCACTGGTCCCTTTCTACCTTCCTATATGACAATATATCCATTTCTGTATGTATCTCTAATTCTTTTACCATCAAATCCTCCCCCTAATCTATAAATCAGCTCCAGAATCCCTATCTTAAGAAATCTTTTTTCTCTGAGCATGCTCTCTGATGAGTTCTCACCTTCCTTTCATTCATTGTCAAACCCTCTGAAAAAGTCAGTTCACACTTGCTTTCCTACTCAGCTTACAGTTTCTCTTCTATCCACAAAGTCCACAACCGTGTCATAAGTGCAAGAGACGGATCAGAGGCCTCATTCTAAACTGGGCTGCCTGAGGCACTCACTCTTTAGCTTGAAACTCTCTCGTAGCTTTTACCACCTTGTCTTCTCCCAGTTTTATAGCTACTCTCTAACTGCTATTTCTTGATCACTTACTATACAATGTTGGTTTTCTCCAGGCCTCAATTCTCTTCCTTCTCTCATTGTTCATGTTTACTGAACTAAACTGAAATGAACAAGTTCATCTACTCTGAAGCTGTACAGTCCTATTCAACTCTGACTTACAAAGCTGTATTTTCACCTATCTACTGAACATCTTCACTCTAGAGCTCTTCCACCTCACTGTGTCCCAAACAAAACACATTATTTTTATCATGAAAGCAACTCCTGTGCTCCTTATATTGACTGGCTGCAATATCACATGGCCAAATTTGCGAAATTGTAGGCTCTGTGGAGTTCTTACATCCACAAAGACCAAGCCCTAGCAACTTTAACTTGCAAATTTCATTAACTCCATCCCATCCTCTTCACTCCTACAGCCACTGCTCTGATAGGGCCTTCATCTTCCCAGCTCTGGGCGACTTGAGCAGCCCCTAACTCTGCTCTGCCCGTTGTCGTTGGTCAGTCGTGTCCGACTCTCTGCGACCCCACGGACTGCAGCACACCAGGCTTCCCTGTCTTTCATCATCTCCCGGAGCTTGCTGAAACTCATGTCCATTGAGCCGGTGATGCCATCCAACTATCTCATCCTCTGTCATCTCCTTCTCCTCCTGCCTTCAATCTTTATCCTTAGTCCTCCTCTTATCAATCACCATCCCAAAATGCGATCAGAATTTACTTCCTAAATCAAGATCTGACCATATCACTCATCTGCTTAAAAATTATCCATCTAGAAAAAATTCCAGGCTCCTCCATGGCCCTTTATGATCAAATGACATCCAATTTTTTAGTCTCACTTCTTACCGCACCCTTTTCTCCACGTAACTTCACACCACTAATCTATATTCCTCAGACTTGCCAAGCTCATTTCAATCGCAGGGGTTTTATACTTGCTGTTCTGCCTGGAATATTCTGCTACCTGATATTCACATGATTTACTCCTCCTCATCATTCAGGACTCACCCCAAAGGTTACCTCTCCATGTCTGAAGCACCCGAACCTAAAGAAACTTTCTGCCCTATTACAGTCTAATACCACACCCTATTTGATTGTCTACACAGCACTTCTTATTGCCTGAAATTCCCTTGTTTCTTTGTTTACTGTCAGCCTTCCCCCCTAGACTGCAAGTTTCAGGAGCCTGTCTTGGTCTCTACTGTAACATTGCACAGTCTGGCACAATTCCTGACATAGAGCAGGTACACAATAAATATTTGTCAAGGGACTGAATGAATGGCTGTACTATCACCCCTCTGTGCCTTTATTCCCTCTACTAGCACTCCCACACTTAGCTGTCATCTCCCAAATCCTGAAAGTCTACTCATCCGTCAAGTCCTGGTTCAGATCTTGTCTCCTCCCTAATCTCTCCCTAGCCCTCCCAGGCAAGACCAGTCACTCCTTTTCCTGGGTCCTCAGAGCCCTTTGTCCATACTGGGGTCATAGCCCCTCTCTTTAAGTGTCTCCACACTAAGCCATGAGCTGATCTGAGCTCCTTGTCTTGGGTCACATTGTACTTCTAAGTCACTGACACTAAAACCCCCCAAATATCTGTTAAGCTAGTTAAGACCTGGGTTTGATTCATAGCTCCAGACCTTGGACAAGCAACTTCTCTAAGGCCCAGTTTCCTTGATAACAATAATATCAAATCACATTCATTAATTCACAGGAATCCTGTGCATAAAAAATGAAAAATGGCTATAAAGCCACCAGCACAATATCCTGGTGCACAGTACAAACGACCTGCTTTCGGTTTTACTAGAATAATCAGGAAAGATACATACCTAAGATTGCCATTATCTTGCAGGATCTGCATCAGGTTAAATTTAGGCTCTGGCTCCTGAGTTTCAATTTTGCAGCATTGGTCACCTTTGTTATTCCACTCAGGAACCTTCATGGCATTTTCTTTGGGTGAATTTTCTATCATAACAGTCAGTGAGGGTGTATATTTGGCTTGATTTTCTCCAAGGGACCCTGCAGACTCCTCCTGGTAAGCTTCCTGTTCTTCATCTTCATTGTCTAATGCAACTTCTTCCTCTTCTTCACTCTCTGTCTCAGTTTTAACATTCATTTCAGCTGGTTGGGTAATCACTAAATGCGAAGAATCACTAATGTTGCTGAAAAAAGGATTAAATTTTCCTCTCTCCCAATACCTTCCTTTTATCCTTTTAGTAAAAACCCATTTCTAAATCAGATGGCAAATAATGCACAAAGTTAACAGCATACATATGTCCTTCTCCAATCTTATACCTTCTAAGAACCTACTAATGATCTTCATTAGAGATGATCTTTCTCATCACAATACCAATGGCTCTCTCACATCTCTAGGCAGAAAGCTTTTTAGCGATCTCTACAGTGTGTTACAAATTTTTAGAGAGATGCTTTTCATGGAGGTACACAGAGCAGGGGAATATCTTTCCACCCTACGTTTATCCATTCTCCTTCTCCTTCACTGCTTTGGCAGATCTTTGAAGACAAGGGCCACAGTTTTTTAAATTTGTCAGTGACACTGCAGTGACTAATGTGGCTGACACAGGCACTCAACAAACAAAAGAAGGAGGGAGAAAGAGAAGTCAATTTATCAGTGACAAACAGACCTATAACATGGGAGATTCTGGGAGAGAAAGAAATTCCCCCTTTTCTGTTTGTGTTTCGAATACTTACACCATTCAGCAAATGCCAAAGGATATTGGACTTCATACCTAATCATGAAAACCCCAAATAAGAATGCTCAGGGATTCCACTGAACTTAAGCTAAGTATCAGGTAGCGAAATGATGCTGGAATAAGAGCAAATGCCAACATGTGTGTGCTTCAGATAGTCTTCAATACAAATATTATAGAACGGAAGGTTTAAAACACTGATTTTTTTGAAATGAGTTTGAGAGGAAAAGAGTATATATATCAAAAAAAAAAGTAAGCGTATGTGATCAGGAAAGTCCTGATTCATTAAGTACTAGTTAAGAAGCTGATACATCAGTCTGACAGGACAGATACTGGAGCTGAAGGCTCCCCAGCAGGTACCTGGGTATTTTGGCCTCATTGCCCTTAATCTGCCACTCCGTCGTCTACGTTTTCGCACCTCCAGAGACAGGAGCTTCCTCTCATAGAGAGCAGCGTGCAGCTTGGCCCTTGAATTCATACTCTCGACCTTCAGTTCTGGTGCTCCATCAATCACCATTCTGTGAGGAAAAAACATGGCAGCTAGAACTTTCAGGAAGTTCTTTTATTCCAAGACTAAGCATGCCAGAACTCTGTCATGATGTCAGACCAGGCATGGTTACTCTAGTGAGTTCTGAAATGTCTGGCCGATAAATGGGAATACTGGAATCTACGTTAAAATTTCACTAATGGCCTATCTGAATTTGTTAAATGTTGTGAACAAAAATATGTCTGAAGACAATGGTTAAGCGTTTTTAATCTATCCAAAAATACGGGCTGACTATTCAGTGCACAGGCCATCAAGTGCTACCAACACCCAAGCCTAGAATGACGTGAGATCCTGGCGACACTTCAGTTCTTAAGCTGAGAGATGGCCAGAGGTGCACTTATCATTTATTCATTATAACTCAGAATGATACAGACATTCTTTTGAAGTAGGCAGTATTTAATGAATACAGATTTAGCAGCTGCTGAGAAGAAGAGCTGATAATCTGTGATGAGCACAGCACAGACCTGAATGAGACTCATGGGCAGAGAGCGTCCTTGTGAAAAATCACTACGACCTCAGGACACCTCGAGTCTCAAGCACTCCAACAGGAGGGACGTCTCCCTCGGAGCACACCGAGTTACGGGAGGAGCTGGGGAGAGGTGGCAGGGACTCCCCAGGTGTTGAGCACAGGTCAGGAGTTAGGGTGAGAGGCACAGACAAGGGAAGGCAGCAGATGGGGGACAAGGCCAAATTCAGTCAGGTCAGGGATGGGGAGAGGGACGGCCACAGCTACACTAGGCATCAGAAGAACCATAAAATCAGAGAAGTGACAGGCACCATCAGCCCTCCAGACAAGGACCGGGCAGAGTATAGGACAGGCAGAGAAATCCAGGTCACCAAACAGAGACAGGGTTCTTGGGTCATCAAGTCAGAAAAGACGTATCCACATGAGTGTTGGAAAGCAGGCAGCCAATGCTGTGCACCCAGAACTCAAGATCTCACTGGTTGACTCTGAACTCTCTTGTGAACTCTTTAGAACAGGGCTCCCCAATCTCGGGGATCTAATGCCTGACGATCTGGGGTGAGGCCGACATAATAACAGAAAGTGCATAATAAATGCAACGCACCAGAATCATCCCCAAACAATCCCCTATGGAATTGTTTCCACCTACGGAAAAAGCATCTTTCCCAAAACCCATCCCTGGTACCAAAAGGTTGAGGACCACTTTGAGGTCATAATTCATTGTCATTCCCCTAGGAGTTTTCAGTCCCTGAGTATGATGGAAAGGCTGTGTCTTCTGGTCTATTTAAGACTTCTAGGGATTTCTGGTTGGATGGTCTGGACATAAATATTTTGAAGGCCTCCTCTCTAGAGCAGGAAATTGAACTAAGAACTGGTAATGCAACTATAAGCTTCTAAGGAATCCTGAACAGACAGACAAATCACCAGTATCACAAGGTATGGTGGTAGGGAGGTACGGGGAAGAAACAGAACTGTATGTATAGTTCTCTGAGGGCGAGGCCCATGCCTGTCTTTTCTCACTGGTCAGTGACACTTCTGAGACTGCTCAGCATACACTCAACATACTATAAATACTTCTGATTTAATAAACAATTGAACTCCTTATAAATAAATTGTAATAGCTTTATCTACCTCTATTTCCTTTTATCTTTCTAACATTTTATGAAATATTTAAATAGAATTATACAGTGAACATCCGTATACCCACTGGCCAGTTTCTACAATGAATATTTTACTATATTTATTTCATCACATATATNATAAATTGTAATAGCTTTATCTACCTCTATTTCCTTTTATCTTTCTAACATTTTATGAAATATTTAAATAGAATTATACAGTGAACATCCGTATACCCACTGGCCAGTTTCTACAATGAATATTTTACTATATTTATTTCATCACGTATATATTTAATCTTCTCTTTTTCTGTCCAAATATCAATCCACTTAATTTTTTAAGCATTTCAAAGTTGCACAAAGACATCAGTGCACTTCACTCCTAAACACTTAAATGATGAAATTATTGGGATCTAGAGGTCAATATTTGCTTTATAGGGCTTTGAACTTTTTTCCCTTCTCTTTTCTATAACCTAAAAATAATATACAGTGAAATATCCAAATATTAAATGTCCATATAGGACTTCCCTTGTGGCTCAGACAGTAAAGCGTCTGTCTACAATGTGGGAAACCTGGGTTCGATCCTGGGGTTGGGAAGATCCCCTGGAGAAGGAAATGGCAATCCACTCCAGGACTATTGCCTGGAAAATCCCATGGACAGAGGAGCCTGGTAGGCTACAGTCCATGGGGTCGCGAAGAGTCAGACACGATTGAGCGACTTCACTTTTACTAAATGTCCATATGTCCATTTGATGAGACCTAGAGCTATGCAACCCAAATTCTAACATTCTACCCCCTCAGAAAATCCTCACATCCCTTCCTAGTAAACTTCTCCCTCATACTCCTCAAGGAAACTGTTCTGAATTTTTTCATCACATTTTGGATTTATCTGTCCTAGAACTTCATAAAAATAGAATCATACAGTATGAATTCATTTATTAGCATATTTTTGAGATGGATCAAAACTATGGCTTGCCTAATAATTTTCTTAAAACTGTTTTTAATAAACAAAATGTTTAATATTGAGGAAATTTAACACCATTTTTTTTCTTTTTGCTTACTGCTTTCTGTGTCATATCTAAAAACTTCTGCCAAGACCAAAGTTACAAAGATTTTTTCACTCACAAAGTTTATAATTATATTTTTTATGTATATGTCTATGAATCACCTATAATTTTTGTAGGCAAGAGAAGTTGAGGTTCATTTTTTAAAATACAATATCCAGTTTCAGCCCCATCTGTTAAAAAGTTTCCAAGTTTCCTTTCCCCATTGGATTACTTTAGGCCTCTTGTTTAAAGTCATAAGGGATCATTTCTGGGCTTTTTATTCTGTTTCACTGATAAATTTGTAAGTTTTCATTACTACAGCATAATATTCCTTTAAGNCCCCATCTGTTAAAAAGTTTCCAAGTTTCCTTTCCCCATTGGATTACTTTAGGCCTCTTGTTTAAAGTCATAAGGGATCATTTCTGGGCTTTTTATTCTGTTTCACTGATAAATTTGTAAGTTTTCATTACTACAGCATAATATTCCTTTAAGTCAGGTACTTTAGGTCTTTTTTCAAGACTTTGGATATTCTAACTCCTCTGCATTTTTATATATACTGAAAAAAAAAACCAGTTGGTCAATTTCTACCAAAAAAATTACAACAATATTCTTTAGATCATTTTGTAGAGTGAATACTTACAATATTATGTTTTCTAAACCATGAACATGACATATCACTGTACTTATTTAGATCTTCTTTAGTCTCTTTAAGTAACATTCAGGAGCTTTTAATATATAGATATTAAGCATAGTTATAAAATTTATCCCTAAGATTTTGACCTTACATCCCAAGACCTTGCTAAGCACACTTCTAAGTTCTTATAGTCATTCTGTATATGCCTTAGAATTTTCTACTAACCCGATCATATCATCTAAGAGGAAAGATTTTAACCTCTTCATTTCTAATCTGTATACCTCTTATTTCTTTTTCTATCCCTCGTTTTACTGTACTGTTTAGGAACTGTACCATAAAGGAAATACAAGTGGTGAGAGCAGACATCTTGCCTAATTACTAATCATAGAGGTAAAGCCATCAATATTTCAGTTAGACATTAGAAATAGGTATTTCATAGAAGGCCTTTATCAGATTGAAGTTCTCTTCTATGCCTGATTTACTAAGAATTTTTCTCATAACAAGTATTTAATTTTATCAATTCAACATATGTGGGTTGTCCGGGGTCTTTTTGCAGCTAATAAAATGATCGTTGGGTTTTTCTCCCCTTTATTTAATATANAAAAAAACAAAAAACCTCTCCACTTTGGCCAACAAATTCACTTGCAATGTAATGAGCTACAAGTGTCATGCTTCAGATACCTACCAAATGTAGAATACCCAATTTTATGGATTATTCCTCTGATATTAAAATATAGAGGTCCTTGGATAAGGGAATTATTGCTTGGAAGCTGAAGTTTCAATCATCATTTTGTGGCAAATCAAATGAACAAGTATTGAGTTTTCCATTTCTAGAAACCTTACTAAGGGAACTTCCATGGGGTCACAAAAGAGTCGGTGATGACTTCGTAACTAAACAACCACAAACCTTACTACAGAGGTCTGTGAGATGTTAATCCTGAGGTCGTCCCCTCAGGTACTGGAGATACTGGTCAGCTAGAAATCTGCAACAAACAAGCCAAAAGGCTAGAATGATTTACACAGGAGAAATCTATTTTTAAGACATAAAAGCCTTTGTAGATCCTCGGTATTCAAAATATACAACTAGTGGGCTGAGGCTTGGAGTCTTTAAGCCTTGCCATGGACCACCCCCTAGATCCCTTAGTAGCCAGAGATACCCCATAGAATGAGAGGCAGCTCAGGGGAACAGAATTTGAAAACCACTGATTTACATGAACACACCCTGCAATTATAACAGCTTACTCATTGAAAGTGAGATGTGTGAGATTTAGGAATAACTTATTTCTACAACATGTAAGTAGAATGTTACTGCTGGAAAGGACCTTAGAATATAATTCAGTGGTTTTGAAATGTTCCATTTCAGTTCAGTGGATTCTTCTTTCCCCTCTAGAGAGCACAGTCTAAAAAATCGGTCTATGTCTAACCTGATAACTTGGCCCAGAGGAAAAGAAAACTGAGACACGCTGACTTGCCCGTGATCACAGTCAGCTGGTAAGCAATGAGAAGTCACAGCCAAGCCTTCTGACAGAGCCCAGTGTGCCCTCCACTAATGGAGCCACTCTCATTCTCCACGCCACTCCAAACCTCAACCCTACCCTCCAGCCCCCTAAACATCACCCTCCAGCCTTGCGGTTTAAGAACTGACCTCTAGCTTAGAAAATAAAGGCCATCACGCAAAAACACTTACACTTCCTGACTCTTTAACTTCTAATCACTGCATTCAACCCACAGTGCGTTAGGGGCTTCCCAGGTGGCTTGGTGGTAAAGAATCCGCCTGCCAGTGCAAGAGACATTAGAGATGGGGGTCCAGTCCCTGGACCAGGAAGATCCCCTGGGGTAGGAAACGGCAACCCACTCCAGTATTTTTGCCTGTACAATTCCATGGACAAAGGAGCCTGGTGGGCTGCAGTCCATGGGGTCACAAAGAGCTGGACATGAGTGGGCATGGTCGCACGCCTAGTACTTTCTTTCTGACTTAAGACGGTCAGGAACCCCTCCACTGGTCCCTTTCTACCTTCCTATATGACAATATATCCATTTCTGTATGTATCTCTAATTCTTTTACCATCAAATCCTCCCCCTAATCTATAAATCAGCTCCAGAATCCCTATCTTAAGAAATCTTTTTTCTCTGAGCATGCTCTCTGATGAGTTCTCACCTTCCTTTCATTCATTGTCAAACCCTCTGAAAAAGTCAGTTCACACTTGCTTTCCTACTCAGCTTACAGTTTCTCTTCTATCCACAAAGTCCACAACCGTGTCATAAGTGCAAGAGACGGTTCAGAGGCCTCATTCTAAACTGGGCTGCCTGAGGCACTCACTCTTTAGCTTGAAACTCTCTCGTAGCTTTTACCACCTTGTCTTCTCCCAGTTTTATAGCTACTCTCTAACTGCTATTTNTCCACAAAGTCCACAACCGTGTCATAAGTGCAAGAGACGGTTCAGAGGCCTCATTCTAAACTGGGCTGCCTGAGGCACTCACTCTTTAGCTTGAAACTCTCTCGTAGCTTTTACCACCCTGTCTTCTCCCAGTTTTATAGCTACTCTCTAACTGCTATTTCTTGATCACTTACTATACAATGTTGGTTTTCTCCAGGCCTCAATTCTCTTCCTTCTCTCATGTTTACTGAACTAAACTGAAATGAACAAGTTCATCTACTCTGAAGCTGTACAGTCCTATTCAACTCTGACTTACAAAGCTGTATTTTCACCTATCTACTGAACATCTTCACTCTAGAGCTCTTCCACCTCACTGTGTCCCAAACAAAACACATTATTTTTATCATGAAAGCAACTCCTGTGCTCCTTATATTGACTGGCTGCAATATCACATGGCCAAATTTGCGAAATTGTAGGCTCTGTGGAGTTCTTACATCCACAAAGACCAAGCCCTAGCAACTTTAACTTGCAAATTTCATTAACTCCATCCCATCCTCTTCACTCCTACAGCCACTGCTCTGATAGGGCCTTCATCTTCCCAGCTCTGGGCGACTTGAGCAGCCCCTAACTCTGCTCTGCCCGTTGTCGTTGGTCAGTCGTGTCCGACTCTCTGCGACCCCACGGACTGCAGCACACCAGGCTTCCCTGTCTTTCATCATCTCCCGGAGCTTGCTGAAACTCATGTCCATTGAGCCGGTGATGCCATCCAACTATCTCATCCTCTGTCATCTCCTTCTCCTCCTGCCTTCAATCTTTATCCTTAGTCCTCCTCTTATCAATCACCATCCCAAAATGCGATCAGAATTTACTTCCTAAATCAAGATCTGACCATATCACTCATCTGCTTAAAAATTATCCATCTAGAAAAAATTCCAGGCTCCTCCATGGCCCTTTATGATCAAATGACATCCAATTTTTTAGTCTCACTTCTTACCGCACCCTTTTCTCCACGTAACTTCACACCACTAATCTATATTCCTCAGACTTGCCAAGCTCATTTCAATCGCAGGGGTTTTATACTTGCTGTTCTGCCTGGAATATTCTGCTACCTGATATTCACATGATTTACTCCTCCTCATCATTCAGGACTCACCCCAAAGGTTACCTCTCCATGTCTGAAGCACCCGAACCTAAAGAAACTTTCTGCCCTATTACAGTCTAATACCACACCCTATTTGATTGTCTACACAGCACTTCTTATTGCCTGAAATTCCCTTGTTTCTTTGTTTACTGTCAGCCTTCCCCCCTAGACTGCGAGTTTCAGGAGCCTGTCTTGGTCTCTACTGTAACATTGCACAGTCTGGCACAATTCCTGACATAGAGCAGGTACACAATAAATATTTGTCAAGGGACTGAATGAATGGCTGTACTATCACCCCTCTGTGCCTTTATTCCCTCTACTAGCACTCCCACACTTAGCTGTCATCTCCCAAATCCTGAAAGTCTACTCATCCGTCAAGTCCTGGTTCAGATCTTGTCTCCTCCCTAATCTCTCCCTAGCCCTCCCAGGCAAGACCAGTCACTCCTTTTCCTGGGTCCTCAGAGCCCTTTGTCCATACTGGGGTCATAGCCCCTCTCTTTAAGTGTCTCCACACTAAGCCATGAGCTGATCTGAGCTCCTTGTCTTGGGTCACATTGTACTTCTAAGTCACTGACACTAAAACCCCCCAAATATCTGTTAAGCTAGTTAAGACCTGGGTTTGATTCATAGCTCCAGACCTTGGACAAGCAACTTCTCTAAGGCCCAGTTTCCTTGATAACAATAATATCAAATCACATTCATTAATTCACAGGAATCCTGTGCATAAAAAATGAAAAATGGCTATAAAGCCACCAGCACAATATCCTGGTGCACAGTACAAACGACCTGCTTTCGGTTTTACTAGAATAATCAGGAAAGATACATACCTAAGATTGCCATTATCTTGCAGGATCTGCATCAGGTTAAATTTAGGCTCTGGCTCCTGAGTTTCAATTTTGCAGCATTGGTCACCTTTGTTATTCCACTCAGGAACCTTCATGGCATTTTCTTTGGGTGAATTTTCTATCATAACAGTCAGTGAGGGTGTATATTTGGCTTGATTTTCTCCAAGGGACCCTGCAGACTCCTCCTGGTAAGCTTCCTGTTCTTCATCTTCATTGTCTAATGCAACTTCTTCCTCTTCTTCACTCTCTGTCTCAGTTTTAACATTCATTTCAGCTGGTTGGGTAATCACTAAATGCGAAGAATCACTAATGTTGCTGAAAAAAGGATTAAATTTTCCTCTCTCCCAATACCTTCCTTTTATCCTTTTAGTAAAAACCCATTTCTAAATCAGATGGCAAATAATGCACAAAGTTAACAGCATACATATGTCCTTCTCCAATCTTATACCTTCTAAGAACCTACTAATGATCTTCATTAGAGATGATCTTTCTCATCACAATACCAATGGCTCTCTCACATCTCTAGGCAGAAAGCTTTTTAGCGATCTCTACAGTGTGTTACAAATTTTTAGAGAGATGCTTTTCATGGAGGTACACAGAGCAGGGGAATATCTTTCCACCCTACGTTTATCCATTCTCCTTCTCCTTCACTGCTTTGGCAGATCTTTGAGGACAAGGGCCACAGTTTTTTAAATTTGTCAGTGACACTGCAGTGACTAATGTGGCTGACACAGGCACTCAACAAACAAAAGAAGGAGGGAGAAAGAGAAGTCAATTTATCAGTGACAAACAGACCTATAACATGGGAGATTCTGGGAGAGAAAGAAATTCCCCCTTTTCTGTTTGTGTTTCGAATACTTACACCATTCAGCAAATGCCAAAGGATATTGGACTTCATACCTAATCATGAAAACCCCAAATAAGAATGCTCAGGGATTCCACTGAACTTAAGCTAAGTATCAGGTAGCGAAATGATGCTGGAATAAGAGCAAATGCCAACATGTGTGTGCTTCAGATAGTCTTCAATACAAATATTATAGAACGGAAGGTTTAAAACACTGATTTTTTTGAAATGAGTTTGAGAGGAAAAGAGTATATATATCAAAAAAAAAAGTAAGCGTATGTGATCAGGAAAGTCCTGATTCATTAAGTACTAGTTAAGAAGCTGATACATCAGTCTGACAGGACAGATACTGGAGCTGAAGGCTCCCCAGCAGGTACCTGGGTATTTTGGCCTCATTGCCCTTAATCTGCCACTCCGTCGTCTACGTTTTCGCACCTCCAGAGACAGGAGCTTCCTCTCATAGAGAGCAGCGTGCAGCTTGGCCCTTGAATTCATACTCTCGACCTTCAGTTCTGGTGCTCCATCAATCACCATTCTGTGAGGAAAAAACATGGCAGCTAGAACTTTCAGGAAGTTCTTTTATTCCAAGACTAAGCATGCCAGAACTCTGTCATGATGTCAGACCAGGCATGGTTACTCTAGTGAGTTCTGAAATGTCTGGCCGATAAATGGGAATACTGGAATCTACGTTAAAATTTCACTAATGGCCTATCTGAATTTGTTAAATGTTGTGAACAAAAATATGTCTGAAGACAATGGTTAAGCGTTTTTAATCTATCCAAAAATACGGGCTGACTATTCAGTGCACAGGCCATCAAGTGCTACCAACACCCAAGCCTAGAATGACGTGAGATCCTGGCGACACTTCAGTTCTTAAGCTGAGAGATGGCCAGAGGTGCACTTATCATTTATTCATTATAACTCAGAATGATACAGACATTCTTTTGAAGTAGGCAGTATTTAATGAATACAGATTTAGCAGCTGCTGAGAAGAAGAGCTGATAATCTGTGATGAGCACAGCACAGACCTGAATGAGACTCATGGGCAGAGAGCGTCCTTGTGAAAAATCACTACGACCTCAGGACACCTCGAGTCTCAAGCACTCCAACAGGAGGGACGTCTCCCTCGGAGCACACCGAGTTACGGGAGGAGCTGGGGAGAGGTGGCAGGGACTCCCCAGGTGTTGAGCACAGGTCAGGAGTTAGGGTGAGAGGCACAGACAAGGGAAGGCAGCAGATGGGGGACAAGGCCAAATTCAGTCAGGTCAGGGATGGGGAGAGGGACGGCCACAGCTACACTAGGCATCAGAAGAACCATAAAATCAGAGAAGTGACAGGCACCATCAGCCCTCCAGACAAGGACCGGGCAGAGTATAGGACAGGCAGAGAAATCCAGGTCACCAAACAGAGACAGGGTTCTTGGGTCATCAAGTCAGAAAAGACGTATCCACATGAGTGTTGGAAAGCAGGCAGCCAATGCTGTGCACCCAGAACTCAAGATCTCACTGGTTGACTCTGAACTCTCTTGTGAACTCTTTAGAACAGGGCTCCCCAATCTCGGGGATCTAATGCCTGACGATCTGGGGTGAGGCCGACATAATAACAGAAAGTGCATAATAAATGCAACGCACCAGAATCATCCCCAAACAATCCCCTATGGAATTGTTTCCACCTACGGAAAAAGCATCTTTCCCAAAACCCATCCCTGGTACCAAAAGGTTGAGGACCACTTTGAGGTCATAATTCATTGTCATTCCCCTAGGAGTTTTCAGTCCCTGAGTATGATGGAAAGGCTGTGTCTTCTGGTCTATTTAAGACTTCTAGGGATTTCTGGTTGGATGGTCTGGACATAAATATTTTGAAGGCCTCCTCTCTAGAGCAGGAAATTGAACTAAGAACTGGTAATGCAACTATAAGCTTCTAAGGAATCCTGAACAGACATACAAATCACCAGTATCACAAGGTATGGTGGTAGGGAGGTACGGGGAAGAAACAGAACTGTATGTATAGTTCTCTGAGGGCGAGGCCCATGCCTGTCTTTTCTCACTGGTCAGTGACACTTCTGAGACTGCTCAGCATACACTCAACATACTATAAATACTTCTGATTTAATAAACAATTGAACTCCTTATAAATAAATTGTAATAGCTTTATCTACCTCTATTTCCTTTTATCTTTCTAACATTTTATGAAATATTTAAATAGAATTATACAGTGAACATCCGTATACCCACTGGCCAGTTTCTACAATGAATATTTTACTATATTTATTTCATCACATATATATTTAATTTTCTCTTTTTCTGTCCAAATATCAATCCACTTAATTTTTTAAGCATTTCAAAGTTGCACAAAGACATCAGTGCACTTCACTCCTAAACACTTAAATGATGAAATTATTGGGATCTAGAGGTCAATATTTGCTTTATAGGGCTTTGAACTTTTTTCCCTTCTCTTTTCTATAACCTAAAAATAATATACAGTGAAATATCCAAATATTAAATGTCCATATAGGACTTCCCTTGTGGCTCAGACAGTAAAGCGTCTGTCTACAATGTGGGAAACCTGGGTTCGATCCTGGGGTTGGGAAGATCCCCTGGAGAAGGAAATGGCAATCCACTCCAGGACTATTGCCTGGAAAATCCCATGGACAGAGGAGCCTGGTAGGCTACAGTCCATGGGGTCGCGAAGAGTCAGACACGATTGAGCGACTTCACTTTTACTAAATGTCCATATGTCCATTTGATGAGACCTAGAGCTATGCAACCCAAATTCTAACATTCTACCCCCTCAGAAAATCCTCACATCCCTTCCTAGTAAACTTCTCCCTCATACTCCTCAAGGAAACTGTTCTGAATTTTTTCATCACATTTTGGATTTATCTGTCCTAGAACTTCATAAAAATAGAATCATACAGTATGAATTCATTTATTAGCATATTTTTGAGATGGATCAAAACTATGGCTTGCCTAATAATTTTCTTAAAACTGTTTTTAATAAACAAAATGTTTAATATTGAGGAAATTTAACACCATTTTTTTTCTTTTTGCTTACTGCTTTCTGTGTCATATCTAAAAACTTCTGCCAAGACCAAAGTTACAAAGATTTTTTCACTCACAAAGTTTATAATTATATTTTTTATGTATATGTCTATGAATCACCTATAATTTTTGTAGGCAAGAGAAGTTGAGGTTCATTTTTTAAAATACAATATCCAGTTTCAGCCCCATCTGTTAAAAAGTTTCCAAGTTTCCTTTCCCCATTGGATTACTTTAGGCCTCTTGTTTAAAGTCATAAGGGATCATTTCTGGGCTTTTTATTCTGTTTCACTGATAAATTTGTAAGTTTTCATTACTACAGCATAATATTCCTTTAAGTCAGGTACTTTAGGTCTTTTTTCAAGACTTTGGATATTCTAACTCCTCTGCATTTTTATATATACTGAAAAAAAAAACCAGTTGGTCAATTTCTACCAAAAAAATTACAACAATATTCTTTAGATCATTTTGTAGAGTGAATACTTACAATATTATGTTTTCTAAACCATGAACATGACATATCACTGTACTTATTTAGATCTTCTTTAGTCTCTTTAAGTAACATTCAGGAGCTTTTAATATATAGATATTAAGCATAGTTATAAAATTTATCCCTAAGATTTTGACCTTATATCCCAAGACCTTGCTAAGCACACTTCTAAGTTCTTATAGTCATTCTGTATATGCCTTAGAATTTTCTACTAACCCGATCATATCATCTAAGAGGAAAGATTTTAACCTCTTCATTTCTAATCTGTATACCTCTTATTTCTTTTTCTATCCCTCGTTTTACTGTACTGTTTAGGAACTGTACCATAAAGGAAATACAAGTGGTGAGAGCAGACATCTTGCCTAATTACTAATCATAGAGGTAAAGCCATCAATATTTCAGTTAGACATTAGAAATAGGTATTTCATAGAAGGCCTTTATCAGATTGAAGTTCTCTTCTATGCCTGATTTACTAAGAATTTTTCTCATAATAAGTATTTAATTTTATCAATTCAACATATGTGGGTTGTCCGGGGTCTTTTTGCAGCTAATAAAATGATCGTTGGGTTTTTCTCCCCTTTATTTAATATATAGTAAATTAAATTGCAGGGAAGGCAACGGCACCCCACCCGAGTACTCTAGCCTGGAAAATCCAATGGACAGAGGAGCCTGGTGGGCTGCAGTCCATGGCGTCGCTAAGAGTCGGACACGACTGAGCGACTTCACTTTCACTTTTCACTTTCCTGCATTGGAGAAGGAAATGGCAACCCACTCCAGTATTCTTGCCTGGAGAATCCCAGGGATGGGGGAGCCCAGTGAGCTGCCGTCTATGGGGTCGCACTGAGTTGGACACGACTGAAGTGACTTAGCAGTAGCAGCAAATTAAATTGACTAATTCTCAAACCTTAAACCAACTGTGCCTTACTGGGGAAAATCTCACTTTAGTCACTGTATTATCCTTTTCATATACTAATCAACTCTATTTACTATTATTCTTTTAAGAAATTTTGTATCTATGTTCATGTAGATATTAGCCTATAATTTTTTAAAATGTTTTTGTCAAGTTTTCATACCTTACTCTTCTGGTATCATAAAATGAATTGGGATGTATCCTTGCCTATTTTTTTGGAAAGAATTTCTTTAAGACTGGTATATGTTCTTCCTCAAATATTGATACAATTCACCAGTGAAGTGACTTGCAGTGTGCTTTATAGGAAAGATTTTTTTTTTTTAATAAATTCAATATTCTGATTAAGCATAGGGCTATTCAAAATTTCTATTTCAGCTTGTGTCAGTTTTACTGAGAGTTCTCTCCCCACAGGGAATTCAGACATTTCATTCAAGTTGTCAAAGTAGTGAAATAAGGTTGCTAATAATATTCCCATAAAGTCCTTTTTATGTCTGTAGGATCTATAGTGATAGCCCCACTTTACTATCTGACATTGGTAATCAGTGTTTTCTCTTTTTTCTAGATAAATCTACTAAGAGTTTATTAATTCTGCTATTGGATTTTTATTAATTTTCTTTATTGTTTGTCTTGTAGTTAATTGATCTGCCCTTTATCATTTCTTTTCTTCAACTTACTTTTGGTCACTCCTGTTTTCCTAGTTTCATAAAATTGACCATTAGATCAGTGATCTAGTCCTCTGTTTCCTAGTACAAGTATCAAAGTTATAAATCATATGCCCCCCTCTCACACACACTCACACACACACACACACACGCACACACACACACACACAAGTAAACAATACTTCAGCTGCATCTCACACATTTTAATGTTCTATTTTTATGATCGTTTTGAATTTTCCTCATGAGTTCTTCCTTGACCCATGGATTAGTTAGAAATGTGTTTAATTCCAAAACATTTGGATATTTTCTATTGTTATGATTTCTAATTTCATTGCAGTCAAAGAACATACTCTTAATAATTTTACTTTTTTTTAATGAATTAAGATTTGTTTCATGCTTCAGCATAAGGTTTTCATTTGCTACCTTTTATTTGCTTATATACTATCAGAAAACCAGTACTGATAACACATAAAATATCCTAAAGAAAGAACAAAACCCACCAACGTTTAAATAAATATTCTTGTTGTTGAAGTTTTTTTCCCTTAATTTCCAAATTGACAGTAGTATATCTATGAAACGTATTCCTTGACTAATAACTGGAGAAAATTTATAAGCTAAGCATGACTTTCATTTAAAAACAAACTATAAAAGCTTATTTTTCTCAGTTTTCCCTAAATTAAATGGCAATCATATTTTCCTCCTTTAAAGAAAAATCAGATTTATCCTTCAAAAGATTTGGATAAGAAAACCAAATTCATCTTAAATTCTTAAATGCAAAAGAAAAAGCTAAATATAGGTGTTTCTTTCTTACTTTCATTGTGCTTTTTGAAGAGAAACAGCACAAAGGGGAAGTATGCAGTCTCTCAAACCGGAGGGTATGTATTTAGGGTTAAGAGTTCTTATTCTGGCTGCAGGTTTCAGTTGGGCAAAGCCAACTGAAACTGAAGGTCTTCTTCTAAGACCTTCCTCTCTTCTGCCAAAATGAACAGCCACAGATATTTCGCACACTTCTAGTTCCAAGGCAAACAGGAAGTAGTTCTGCTCAGTCCTATGTGGTACAAAGTCCCATACCTGTATGCTCCAGGTATGTCAAGGCCGAAACATAACCTTTTCTTTGAATTTAGCCTGAGATTGATCTTGAAATCTCACTAAGACTTTGGGCTCTCTCACACAGCCAAACATACCTACTATCATTGAAACGACATATTTGTAGTTTAAAAATATAAATCCCAAACTTAGTTTGTAAAAAGTTTGCCACAGAATAGTGCTTCAATACTGAAAATGGTTATGTAAAGTATGCTTAGTCTGTGCATGGCCACATATTATGCACAGGGAATGAATTTCTCAACTTTTAAAAATCAGTTACCGTGTTCTTCCTGTCAATAAGCTTCTTCTTGGGTTTCCCCTACAGGAGTAGAAAGGACAAGTGGGTTAGAGCACTACACAGATACTCTCTCCTGAATTCACACTCACTCACACCACACACACACACACACACACACACTCCTAAGATTTATTCTACAGAGCTTCAACATGGAATTATGCCAGGGAAGGCATCTTGGGGTAGAAGCAGGGAGATGAATCGAGAACATGCTCAGAAAAGAACAGAGTACCATAACCTTTAGGGAAGATCAATAGAAAAACAAAAGATAGAGGACAAATGAATTCTAGAGAAAAATTCTAACAATTACTTGCATTTGTACATATAGCCACAAACCTAATCACACTTACTGTTCACAATATGAGCCCTGTTTATAAAAATGAGCAGGATAAAACCATTTGGTGACAAGCTCAATGTCAAAGCTTTAAACAGTTTAAATCTGAACCCACAACTTTGGTCTCAGGCTTCAGGACTCTTTCTACTTGCACTGAACTATATTAGGGCAAGAAGTCCATCTCAGTTCTCATGGGGGTTCAGAAAAGATGCTCATGATAAATAGATTTTCCACAATTTAAAAAAAAAGTCTCTTTAAAAAAGAGATGTTCCTCATTGTTTCTAAACTAGAGATGGGCTCTAACCACAGGAAGTACCATTCACATTTAAACTGGCTTCTGTTCTTCATTCAATTTCCTTTCACTTGACACACTTTAAAAAAATTTCCCCAGCCTTACCTGTACTCATTTGTGAGTGTGTGTATATGTAGTTTGGTACAGTTTTATCACTGTGTACGTTCATGTATCCACAGACAAGACACTGAACAACCCCATCACCACCGGATCCTGTATGTTGCCCTTTTATAAGCACACACTTTTTACCTAACTTCTGGCTTCATCTGTTCTCCATTCTAAAATTTTATCATTTCAAAATGGTTATATAAATGCAATCATATAACATGTAACCTACGGTATTGATCTTTTGAAAAAGAGACAGGTGCAATCAATATCAAGATATTCTATCCATAGGAAAAAATCAACTGAAAAATCTGTCTCCACCGAAACATTTTATCTTTTCCTCCCCATGTCTTCTATCTGTGCCAGTGTTCTAATACTGCCTACTTATTATCAGAAAGTCTCAAATTTATTTTAACTTTTTAAAATCAGATAATGATTTTTCTCTGTAATTTGCAATCATGAATTCACACGACAGTCACTGGGGTGGCTTTTTAATAAGTACAAGACTTCAGTTTGGGATTGGCTAGGGCACAAATGGGCTTCCCCGGGGCTCAGAAGTAAAGAATTCATCTGCAGTGCAGGAGCTGCAGGAGACACAGCTTCAATCCCTGGGTCAGGAATATCCCCTGGAGAAGGGCATGGCAACCCATTCCAGTATTCTTGCCTGGAGAATCCCAGGGACAGAGGAGCCTGGTGGGCTACAGTCCAGGGGGTTAAAGAGTTGGACACGACTGAAACGGCCTAGCACGCACATGTGGCACAAATATGATGTTACTAAAATACGGCCAAAGTTGAAACTACTGTTGTGCCATGAAACAGCAGGTAAGACACTGTTTGCCAGGGCAGGATGGGTGAGTGGAGCATGAAGCGGGAGGGCAGGGAAGGCAGACAAAATGAACCAATTATGAAATGAACAAAATGAACCAATTATGAAATGAAATGATTAGAGAATTAGTTTGAAAGTAGTGCTGACAATAATATAACAGGATTTGCAAGAGCGAAAGCATGAATTCAGATGGAAGAGAACAGATTTAACGGAAGATGTAAGGCTTGCAACAAACACTTTCATTTTTTAATGCATGTTTGTGTGTGTGCCTGCTTCGTGATAGGTTTTGATACTGTCAAAGAGGAATATAACCAAGTATCTACTCTTAAAAGCCAACTTGAAAGTAGATAAGAGTAGTTAGTACTAACTGACGATTATAATACAATATGTACAATATGGCGATCTAAATCAGATGGAGGCATAAGAAAGGCTGGGAAAACTTCCTTCTAGCCTGGGGAAGAGGATGAGTGACATAGCTAGAAAAAGAATTCAGAGTAAACTGAAGCCAATCCAAGGGACTATATGGGCATTCCAGTGGAATGTGAGGATAAGGAGGCATGAAAGAGCAGCAGATATGGTCTAATTGGCCATGGGCTGGTACTGAAAAGCAGAGATTAGGCTAAAAAGATAGGAAGAGTAAATCATAAGGGCCTTTCTTTGCCAAACAGAAATTCATGTTTTTTGAATCAAAGTTTTTAGAATGCTTTATAAGCAGGAGTTGCTATGAGAGCCTAGAGAAAGAAGTCAAGGAGGATATCAATTGGATGGGAAAAAAAAAATTAATCCTCTAATAGAAATTTAGCATCATACACATGCAGGGGATCATCTGCAGTAGTGTAAGTGCGATTTTGTTACCAAAAGAAATAACACATTTTTTTCATGTTACTTTAGGGGGGGGTCTCAAAATATTGCCAACACTTACCACACTTTTTAAATTATGGTGGTTATTAGACCCACTGCTAGGTTATTAACACATTATTGAATGTGTTAATAAAAAAAGCACATATATTATTATATGTCAAATGTTTTCATTGTTATGCTCTGCCTGGAAAGAATCTTCCTAATTTTGGTAGTGGCTTCCAGATTGCCTATTCTACCTTTCTTCTCCCTCACAAGAAGCTCAATTACAGAGCAATCAAGCCTCAAGCATAGACTCCATGTCAGTTCACCAACAGGCTGACACAACCTTTAAGGAAACTCAGGCAAATTACCAATCCTAAATAAACAGTCCATTACTTATAAATATGACTGGACAATTAGAAATCACCAGATGTTTCAGGAAATATAAGAGCATAGACTAGAAAGAATGAGATAAACAAGGAGAAATAATCCAGAAGAATTCAAAATAGTGCAAAAAACAGAAGAACTTTCAATAATTATGCTAGAGAGATTAAAAAATATACTTATAATACTGTGATTTATGGTGAGAAATAATATATACTTACTTGGTTTTCATCCCTGTTTCTGGCACAGAGGTCCTAAAACCCTTAAAATGTCTAAGTGATGGGTGGTAAAGGCATCGTTTGTCATGCTAATGAGGTGACTTTTAGAAAGTCCTTGGATCACTTCAGGACGGGGGCTGGTCACCAGAGGAATCAACCCTGTGATGAGAGGGTTGAAGCTTTCAGTCTCATCCCCCTGACTTTCCGGGAGGGGAGAGGGGCTAGAGATAGAGTTCAGTTACCAACAGTCGATGATTTAACCAATCACACTTATGTCATGTGGCCCCCATAAAAACCCTGCAGTATGGGGTTCAGAGAGCTTCCAAGTTGCTGGGCTAGTGGAGAAGCGGGGAGGAGGGTGCACCTGGAGGGGCCCCAGGTGTCTTTCCCGTCTGGCTGCTCATGAGTTACATACACCCTTTTATAATAAGCTGGTGATCCGATGAGGGGAATATTCTTCTGAATATCTCCCCCACAGAAGGGGTCATGGAAATCTCTTATATGCAGCCAGTAGGTCAAAAATAAAGGTAACAACCTGGGCTGTGATTAGCATCTAAAGTAAGGTGCGGGGATTGCAGGGGGTGGGGGGTAGAATCTTGTAGGACAGGACCATTAAACTGGAATCTGACGCTGATTTCCAGGTAGATAGTGTCAGAACTGAACTGAATTCTTGACAACAGCAGGTTGCAATTGTTTGGTGCTGTAGGGGAAACTCCCGACCTCCTCCACATTGGAACTCGTACCACAACCAATTTAATATTACATCCATAAACTAGGAAAACTAGTCAGAAAGCAAAAACAGTTGTTGGGTGTTAAAACCGTACCTGCCAAAATAAAAAGAAGTAGATCAAACAATCCTCTTCAGTGCTGGTACTGAGTAACAAGACAGGTAAGGCTAAAGATCAATTTTAGAATATTTAGAAGAAAAAGTTCAAAAAATCTCCAAGAATTTAAAGCTAAGAGACAATGAGATCAAAACTATGAGAAAAAAGTAAAGAAACATGGAGGATATAGCACAAGATCCAAATTTGATCTAACAGAAGGTCCCCAGGAAAGACAGAATACAGGGAATATTTCCTACAGTTTAAAAGACTGAAACCTTCAGACTGAAAGGATTCATCCACTGCAAAAGCAAAATACTGAAAAGTAACACACCAGAACAAATCTTACTATAGTGTCTGAACCGGAACAATAAAGAAGGCTTGTAAAAATTTCCAGGAAGGAGGTAGCAGGTAGGGAACTGGCACCAGGTTATATATAAAGAACTGAGTTTCTACATAGTCTAAGTAAATCTCAAGATCTCTTTCACTGGAAGCTACACAGTGTAATTACTTTATCAATGGTAATAACCACAAATTTACAGAGAGAAACTGGAAATCCTATACAGTTTCTGATGATGGATAATGAAATCACAAGTGGCTGAAATCGGGATATCTCTTTTTAAGAATCCCACATAAAAAGCACACATACCTTGAAAATAACACAGATTTCTTTAAATACCTATGGCTCCTTGTTGGTCAGTTACTGAAGTGTACTGCACTGCAGTCATGTCTCAGGGGCAACAGAAGCGTGTGGGACTAAGGAGTCCCTACTGCTGTGCTGTTTGAATTTCGGCGTCTGTTCTCCATCATTGCTGCCCTATTTTCCCTTGTATTGAGGTTATCAGTTGTCATTTCTCACAACTCTCACTGTATTTATTTTGTGAATTACCTCTCCTGTAGCTTTTCTAATCTGATCCTTTTAGTCTAGTCTAGTCTAGAAAGATAATCATGTCTGTGATATGTATGTCTAAAGCAAAAAGGCACTGAGAAAGGGCCTTGCTTTAAGGAGGAAAAATTTTAGGATATGTGTTAAGGTTTTTACAGTTTAATCTGTAGCGTCTAGAAATATTACAAAGTGCTGAGAGTTAACAAGTTCTAAAAAAAATGAGGTTTTATGTTGTGTTTTCCATAAAGTTCTTTCTATCAAATATTCCTGAAGACTTTCATAAAACCTCTTTGCTTCGTTTGCATTTACTTTCTGTTAATTTTGTGATCTAGTCCTACTAAATTTATAAGATTAGCAAATCTCCACCTGTCTTGAAAGAGACGTGTTGCCAGCATATAGTTCATGGAGGTCTTGTGTTCAAGGTAGGACCTAAAAGACAAAGAAGGGAACTGGTTATTTCTTAAAGCTTAGCTGAAGAGGAAAAATATAGAAATAAAACACAAATTAAGCACAAAAGTGACAGGTTTTCTAAAAATATATATATAGTCTCTAACATGACAAAGGAGGAGATACTTGCTCAAATTAAAATGATAAAAAAAAAACTAGCAGAAAATACAATAAAAGAAAAGAATATAGATGACTTAATAATAAGAAAATAAAAAGGAAGAAAAGGCAGGATTTCTTGGATTAATAAAAGCTTGTATACTAGATTCAGAAAACAAAAATGAAACCACCACCAAAAATCACAGATAGCTAGAAAAGAGGTCAAATGAAACTGGGAACGGAAGATGCATAAAGGGCATGAAAATACTGATAGATTGTTTCAATCATCTTATTTCTCCAGAGGTTTCAATGGCTCTGTGATGCTAACTGCAAGAAGCATATACTTTTCTCTCTCAATATTTCAAAAGCTGGGTCATCTATACCATTCGTTCATTCACCCTTTCTCCTCACAGTTCCCCAGCAGGGGTCCTAAAGTCCAGACAAGTCTCCTATAGCCCTCTCATACTACACCTCCCACTGACACTTTTGCCTCTGTCTGGACACCTTCTCCTCACACCTTCTTTACTTATCCATAATCCACCTTCAAGAAGCAGCTCAAGTCCACTGTCCTGCACGAAGCCTTCCCTGAGAGGACTGCTGCAAGTCTACAGAGGTTCCCTTGTTCTGGCCTTCCTCCTTCGCCTTCACTGCACGCCAGAGAGACCTGTCAAANTGATCTGAGTTCCCACCTGCCAGAATGGAGAGATCTCACTGAACATGGGGGTCATTTAACAGACACCCCCAAAGTGCCTCCGGTAGTGGAATTATCCTAGACCTAGACAAAAAGCTATTCTAAACAAACCATAAAAACACTTTTAAATGAGCCTGAAAAAGATTAAGCTGATCTACAAGTAACTTAAGTGTCTACCCTAAAAAAAAACTTTTAACAGGCTTTAAAGAAGCAACAAAACCCAAACACAACCATACAACATTTACAACGTGCAATTACAACATTCAGTTTTAAAAGAATCACTGTACATATGCAGAAACAGAAAAAATACAACTCATTGACAAAAGGAAAATCAGTCAATAGAAACAGACTCAGAAATGACAGAGATAATAGAACAAGATTTTAAAACAGCTATTATAAAAATAATATATGCACATGAGTCTAAAGGAAATCATGAAAATAATTTTTAAAAGGAGAAAAAGAAGATACGAAGAGAAACAGATGGTAGTCCTAAAGGTAAAAAATAAAATATGTGAAATGAACATTTCATTGGTTAGAATTAATAGAAGATTTAACACTGCAGATGATTTAATTCCTTCAAAGATGAATGAAATGAGAACCAGAGAAAGAAAACCATCCAAAATGAAGAAAGAAAAAGAATATAAAAAAATGAACAGTCATGTAACCATAGTACTGAGAGGAGAGAAATGGAAAAAACAAACAAACAAACAATTTGAGGAAATAATGGCCAAAAGGTTTCCAAATTTGAGGAAAGCTATATATAACTCCGATTCATGGGGTCGCAAAGAGTCGGACACGACTGAGCGACTGAACTGAACTGAACTGATATATAACTCCATAGACCAAGAAACTCAATGAATCTGAAGCAGAAGAAACATGAAGAAAATGACACCAAAGCATATATCATAATCACATTGTTGAGAATCAGTTATCAAGAAATAATCTAAAAAGCAGGCTGAGAAAAAGAGCCACATGATGCACCAAAGAACAAAGGTAAAAATTACTGCACGCTTCTAACCAGAGAACTGCAAGCCAAATGACCACAGGACAGTGCTTCTGAAGTATCAGGGGGAAAGTGCCAGCCCAGAACTCTCCAACCAATGAAAAAAACCTTTCAAAACTGAAAATATAAGCTAGACTTCCAGATAAACAACACTGGAGAGAATCGATTGCACTAAAATAAATCCTAAAAGTTCTTCAGATGGAAGAAAATGATGTCAGATAAAAACATGATCAACATAAAAGAAAGAAGAGCAATGGAAATGATAGTAAATCCATAATTATGAGACTTTCCCTCATATTTAAACTTCCTTAAACTATTCAAAGCAGAAATAACCAAAGCACTATGGTATTTAAAACTTAAATAGAAATAAAATGCATGACAACAACAGCCCAAAGGACAGGAGGGAAGAATGGAGGTATACTGGTTGTAAAATTCCTAAATTATACACGAAATAGTGTAACGTTATTTCAAAGTGCACTGCGGTAATTAAAAGATGTATACTGTTACCCTAGAGCAACCACACTTTTAAAAAGCACAACAAAGAAGCAGGAGGAATGAATTAATCCAAAAAAGACAGGAGAAAAAAAAAAAGAGAATAAAGAACACACTAGATAAAAAGAAAACAGACAGTAATTCGGCACATCTAAATCCAATCACATCACCATGCTGTACATTAGATTCCCAGAGTTTATTCATCTTAAAACTGATTTGTACCCTTTGATCAACATCTCCCATTTCCCCATACCAGCCCATGGCAACTATCATTCTACACTTTGTTTCTATCAGTTCTACTTTTTTTTTTTTTCAATCAAGATTCCACATATGAGTAAGATTATACAATGTTTGTGGTTCTGGTTTATCCCTTAAGGTTCATCCATGTTGCCACAACGGCAGGACTTCCTTTTTTTGACAGTAATCTACTTTAACTATAAAGACGCAGAGAGATTAAAAGTAACATACACACACAAAAAAGATACGGCATGCAAACACTAGTCGTAAGAAAGCTGGAATAGGTAAGGGTTTGAGGGGAGGAGAAACTGGTGAAGGCAGTCAAAAGGTACAGTTTCCAGTTTAAGTACTAGGGTTATACTGTACAACATGTAAAAAGAATTAATACTTCTATATGCTATAGATAAAAATTGTTAAGAGAGTAAATCCTAGGAGTTCTTTAGTTTTACTTTTAGTTCTTCTCTGTTTAACTTTGTGTCTCTGTAAGCTGATGGATGTTCACTAAACTTACTGTGATAATCATTCCATGACATAAGTCAAAACATTATACTACACAACTTAGAAAAAAAAAAAGAAAGCTAAAGCAAGTATATTAAGCAGACAAACAGACTTGTGGACAAACAGCTTTATCAGAGATAAACAGGGACATTTCATGGCAATAAAGAAGTCAATTTATGAAGAAGACATAACAAGTCTATTGCAGAGGTACCTAATGACAGAGTTCCAAAATCTACAAAAAGCAAAACTGACAGAACCAAAAGGAAAAACTGACAAGGTCTCAATGACAATGGGAGATTTCAACATACACTCTTGATGACTGATAAAATTAGTAAAAAGAGAGAACATCTGAACTGTTAGATACTTTGACCTAACAGACATTTATAGAACACTCCACCCAACAAGAGCAGGATGTATATTCTTTTCAATGTCCATGTTACGTTTGCTAGGACAAGTCATATCCTGAACCATAAAACAAGTCTCAGTACATTTTAAAAGATTCTGCTTACGCAAAGTACATTTTCTGAATACAAAAGAAGTAAATTGGAAATCATTAACAGAAAAATCTCTAGAAAAAAATCCAAATATCTGAAAACTAAATAACGCATTTCAAAATAGTCCACAGGCCAAAGACAGAATAAAAACAGAATAATCAAAATTTATGGGACTCTGCAAAAACAGTACTTGGTAGGAAATTTATAGCGCTTAAACACATACAGAAGAAAGGTCTCAAATCAATGACATCAGCTTCTATCTAGAGAAACTAGTGGGAGGCTGGGGGAAATAGCAAATGGAGTCCCCTAGAAAGTTACAGAAAGGAAACATATTGGAAAGGAAATCAATATATAAGAAATAGAAAACAATGAAACTAAAAACTGGGTCTCTTGGAAGATCAGTGAAATTGATAAACCTCTAGCCAGACTGAATATGATAAAAAGAGAGAAGAATTAAATAACCAATATCAGAAATGAGAGAAGTAACATCACTGCAGATTCTACCAATACTAAAAGGATAGGTGAATATTAGGAATAATTTTGTGCTTACAAACACAACATATATGAAATGGACAAATCCTTGAAAAGATACCAACTACCAAAGGTCATTCAACTAGAAAGAGATAATCTGAATAGCCCTGCATGTGTTAAAGAAACTGAAATTGAACTTCTGGTCCAGATGGCTCCACTAGTGAATTCTACCAAACATTCAAGAAATAAAAAGTACCAATTCTCCATAAATTCTTCTAGAAAACTGAAGAGATGAGAACACTCTCTACCTTATTCTATGAGGCCAGCATTATCCTCATACTGAAACCAAATATAATAAAACCACAGATCAGTATCTCTTATGAACAAAGATGTAAAAATCTCATTTTAGTAAATCAAATTCAACAGTCTATAAAAAGGATACATGTCAAACCAAATGGAGTTTATTTCAGGAAAGCAATGTTGAGTTTTAACATTAAAAAATGGATGGAATTGACTATATTAAAAAACCAAAACAGAAAAAACATATTATTATGTCAAGAGATGCAGAAAAAGTAATTGGCAAAATCTAACATCCATTTCTGATAAAAAAAAAAACTCTTAGCAAAAGAGAAATAGAAGGGAACTCCTTCAATCTGATGAAATGAATCTACGAAAAACCTAACACATCATACTTACCCACTCCAGTGTTCTTGCCTGGAGAATCCCAGGGACAGGGGAGCCTGGTGGNAAAAAAAAAACTCTTAGCAAAAGAGAAATAGAAGGGAACTCCTTCAATCTGATGAAATGAATCTACGAAAAACCTAACACATCATACTTACCCACTCCAGGGTTCTTGCCTGGAGAATCCCAGGGACAGGGGAGCCTGGTGGGCTGCCATCTATGGGGTCACACAGAGTCGGACACGACTGAGGCGACTTAGCAGCAGCAGCAGCAGCAGCAGCAGCAGCAGCAGCATCATACTTAATAATGAAAGACTGAATGCTTACCCTAAGAACAGAAACCAGACTGGGATGTCTGCTCTCACTGGTTCTGCTCAACACTGTGCTGGAGGTTCTTGCCAATGAAATCAAGCAAGAATAAAGCAATAAAACATATCCAGATTGGAAAGAAAGAAGGAAAACTGTCTTTATTCACAGACAATATTTTCAACTAGGTAGGAGATCCGATGGAATCTCCAAAAACCTTCAATAACTGACAAGTGAGTTTAGCAAGATTGTGTGCGTGCGTGCTAAGTTGCTTCCCTTGTGTCCGACTCTGTGCAGACCTATGGACTGCAGCCTGCCAGGCTCCTCTGTCCAGGGGATTCTCCAGGCAAGAATACAGCAGTGGGTTGCCATTGCCCTTCTCCAAGGGAGCTTTCCGAACCAGTGATCAAACCCTCATCTCTCACATCTCCTACACTGACAGGCAGGTCCTTTACCAGCGCCACCTGGGAAGTCCCAGGCAGTGCACGATTACAGGACACACGTGAAAGTGGAATTCATTCAGTCGTGTCCAACTCTTTGCGACCCCATGGACTACATAGTCTATGGAATTCTCCAGGCCGGAATACTGGAGTGGGCAGCCTTTCTCTTCTCCAGGGGATCTTCCCAACCTAGGGATCAGACCCAGGTCTCCCACATTGCAGGCGGATTCTTTACCAGCTGAGCTATCAGGAAGCCCCAATCAATATGGAAAAGTCAACTATATTCCTATATACTAACAACAAACAATCAGACATTGAAATTAAAAAAACAAAATCAGTTACAATCTAATCAAAACATATTAAATACTTAGGAATAAATCTGACCCAAAAAAATGTAAAAGATCTGTACACTGAACACCACAAAACACTGCTGAGAAAAATTAAAGATGACCTAAATAAGTGGACACATATACCTTGCTCATGGGCTGGAAGACTCAATATTGTTAAGATGTCAATTCTCTTCAAACTGATCTAGAGAGCCAATACAATCCCAGTCAAAATCCCAAGCAGGCTTTTTCTTGGAAACTGACAAACTAATTCTAAAATCCAAATGGAAATGCAAATGACCTAGAATAGCCAAAACAACCTGGAAAAAGAGCAAAGTTAGAACAAGGTTTTTTATAAAGCTACAGTAACCAAGACAGTGAGGTACTGTATTAGCACAAAGACAAAAATTTCAGTGGAGCAGAATAAACAGTAAAGAAACAGTGGCTTTCCACTAAAGTGAAAAGACAGTTCAATGGACAAAAGGTAGTCTTTGCAAAAAATGGTGCAGAAACTACTGGATAGCCATCTGGAAGAAAAAAGAACCATGATCCACATCTTGTACCATATACAAACATTAACTCAAAATGGATCAGACTTACATGTAAAACTTAAAACTATATATAGAAGAAAACTTGAGATAGGCAAAAATTTCTTAGATGCCCAAAGCACAATAATTAAAACCAAAAAATTGGACTTAAAATTAAAAATCACTGCTCCTCAAAAGCTACTATTTAAAGGATGAGAAGACAAGAAACAGATGGGGNATCAAAAAAAAAACTTTCATAGCTCAATTATAAGAAAACAAACTCATTTTAAAAATTGGCAAAATATCTAATCATCAATGGCAAATAAGTACATGAAGACATGCTCAACATCACTAATCATTAGGAAAATGCATGTGAAACCATGAGATATCACTACACCTCTCTTAGGGGAGCTAAAATTAAAGTGGCCATACCAACTGGTGATGAGGATGTAGAGAGACTGAAGCTCTCATACATTTATGATAGGAATGCAAAATGGTAAAACCACATGGCAGTTTCTTAAAAAAGTTAAACGTGTACAATGATATGATCCAGTCATTCCACAAGTAGGCATTTACCTAAGAGAAATGAAAGCACATGTTTATACAAAAATTTCTATACAGATGCTCACAGAGCCTTTCTTTACAATAACCAAAAAACTGGGAGGAACCTAAATGTTAATCAACAGAGAGGATAAACAAATTCTGATATATGCCTGTTAACAAAATGCCACTTGACAACAAAAGGAAATCAAACCACCGATACATGCTATAACATGTATGAATCAAAAAATAATCTTGCCAGATGAAAAGAAAGATCAGCAAGTAAGAGGACAACCAATAGAATTCCATATATGAAATCCTAGGAAAAGGAAACATCTCTTTATTGACAGAAAGCAGATCAGTAGCTCCCTGGGACAGGAATAGGCAGGACGGGGAAAGGAGGAGCAGGAGAGAGGAATTACAAAGGGGACGAAGAAACAGTCGGGAGTGATGTGTGTGTTCACTGAGTTGACTGCGGTGGGCAGTTTCAGGGATTTACACGACAGCGAGTTCACTTTCACTTTTCACTTTCCTGCATTGGAGAAGGAAATGGCAACCCACTCCAGTGTTCTTGTCTGGAGAATCTCAGGGATGGGGGAGCCTGGCGGGCTGCCGTCTATGGGGTCGCACAGAGTCGGACACGACTGAAGTGACTTAGCAGCAGCAGCAGCAGCAGCATACATATGCTATTTTATGAAATAGTACACTGTGAATATGTGAATCTTATTGTATATCAATTATAACTCAACAAAGCTGTTAAAAATAACATGTACATGAAATAGTAAGCAATAAGTTTAATGTATTCAAGATTTACACTGAAGACCATAAAACACTGCTAAGAGAAAGAAAGCAGAGAAGTCCCAAACAAATAGGGAAATGAGATATATCATGTTTATGGATTTGGAAAATTCAATAACTGTTAAAATATCCACTTTCCAAAAATTAATCTATATGTTCAAGGTAATGCCAACCAAAAGTCAGCATAGAAACAGACAGAAAAATTCTAAAATTTCTTTGGAAATACAAAGGACACAAAACAGTCAAAATACTTCTGAAAAAGAACAAAGTTGGAAGACTTACACTACCTAATTTCAAGACTTAGTATAAAGCTACAGATAATAAGACAAGCACACAGATCAGGTAAACTGAATAAAGTCTAGAAATAGATACATATATATTTCAATTAATTTTCAACAAAGATGCCAAGTTAAATTCAATAAGGTAATTTCAAAAAATGGTGCTGGAACAAATGGACATCCATATGGAAGGAACTTCAACCCTTACCTCACACCATACACTAAAAATTGAGTCAATACATATCATGAAGTGAAGTGAAGTGAAGTGAAGTCGCTCAGTCGTGTCGGACTCTTTGCGACCCCATAGACTGTAGCCTATCAGGCTCCTCCATCCATGGGATTTTCCAGGCAAGAGTGCTGGAGTGGATTGCCATTTCCTTCTCCAGGGGATCTTCCCAACCCAGGAATCGAACCCAGGTATCCCGCATTGCAGGCAGATGCTTTACCGTCTGAGCCATCAGGGAAGCCTATACATATAGACTTAAATATAAAAGCCAAAATTATAAAACTTCTAGAAAAAAACAAAAGAGAAAAGGCTTTGTGAACTTGGGGTTGGTAAAGCCTTAGAAAACACAAAATGCAAAAATCTTAAAAAAGAATTAGTCAACTGGATTTCATTAATGTGTAAAACTTCTGTATTTTGAAAGCCACTGTTATAAAAATAAAAAGGCTAGCTACAGACTTGGAGAAATATTCACAATGTAAATATCTGGGAAAGGACTTATATCAAGAGTCCTTTATAACACAGAAATAAAAAAATAAAAATCTTAAAATTTAAAATGAAAAAAGAAAGATAAAAAAATGGCCAATAGCACATGAATGCTCAATATCATTGTTCATCAGACAAAAACAAATAAAACTACACAGAAACACTACACACACACACACACACACACAAACACACACACACACGAATGACTAAAGTTTAAAAAGCTTGATAATACCAGTTGCTAGCAAGGACAGGAAGCCAGTGGAACCCCCATACATCACTGGCAAAACGTAAAATGGTTCTCTCTCTTGTCCCTTATCATATGACCCACCTACTCCACCCGTAGGTATTATTCAAGAAACACAAAATCATATATCCACACACAGACTTGTGCATGACTGTTTTTAACAGCAGCTTTCTTCACAACAGCCCCAAACTGGACACAATCCAAGTGTTCCACAAAGGTGAGGAGATAAACTATGCTATATTCATACAATGAAATGGTATGTAACAATAATAAGGAATGAACTGCCACTGTTTCACACAGCATGGACAACTCTCAAAATTATGCCAAACAAAAGAATGCAGACATCAAAAAATATATACTATATGATTCTATTTGTATAAAATTCTAGAAAAACTATAGTGCTATAAAAAGCAAATCAGTAGCTATTTGAGGCTCAGGGCAATAAGAGGCACTGACTGTAAAGGAGCTTGAGAGGCCATCTGGAGGTAATGTAAATGTTCTATATCTTGATTGCGGTGATTAAATTGATAGCTACATTTGTCAAAATTCATCACCAAACTTAAAATAAAATGGATGCATTTTATTGCATGAAAACTTGATTTCAACAATGATTAAAAATAAACAGTATACTGTTTATGTACACATACAGAAGGTAAAAAAATTTTTTTCAAATCAAGGTAATAATAACCACAAAATTTAGGACAGTACCTACCTCTGGGTTAGAGGGCTAGTAAAGAAGGAAGCAGGGAACTAGCAAAAAGGGAGGAATGGTGCACAAGTAGATTAAATTATCATTAAAGCTTTAGTTCTCCAGTGGAGTAATATTAATATTGTTACAAATAATTAAAATAAGAAAAGCAGCAAGTGGAGAGCACTGATGATACTATGTCACAGCTAATTCAATTCTCTGGACCTGAAGTACAGATTAAAAAAAAAAAGGTAGTCACCTCACCCATATATTTCCCATGTCTCTGATGTAGGGAATATGCGAATAAATCCACCTCTCCGATCATTCTCTTCCTTCACCCTCCGTAAAACTTTGATCTACATGGAGGAAGAGAAAATAAAATGAATACCTATTTTGATAAATGTAATCTATGTGGTTACAGGACAGAGTTATGACCCGAGAATATGCAAGAGGCATGAAGGAAGAAATTAACTCCATTTAAGATGCTGTTTTTTGAGAGGCTATATCTCCCATGTTCAGTGTAAGACAGGACTGTCATGAATATTTATGAATCACTAATTTTCACTGAACCCTATGTTAACCCACAAAGGCCTGAAATGGAGTCATCTTTACCTCCTCCATTGACAGACCAAGCACAGAACCACCTAACTTCCCCGGCACCTTCTCCCGTGCTGAGCCCACAAGGTTTTTCATTTCCGCATCACTGGCGGAGAGTGGACGGGAACGCTAGGGAGAAGAAAAAAGAAAAACAAAAATGTATTGCCATCGTCTTTCTTCACTTCCCTCTAGTCAGTCCCTCAATATCATTATGTTTCATAATATGTATAAGCTCAAATCCAAAGCCCATTTTCTGTAATAGATTTCTTAGCCTGAAATCCTGGCAAACAGATAAAAGCTAGCAAATTCAAAGAAAAGAAGAGAAAAAAAGACAGAATGAAAACACTATGGGTTGAAAGAGACAAAAACAACAACAAAAAAAGATGTGCACATGGCTTTCTAAGCTAGTACTTACTCCTTATCTTGGTTTTGACATAAATCTAAAGTTTGACAGATATGGGGGAAAAAAATCTGAAAATAACTTTAATGTAAGATTAGAAAGGCAATGCCAAAGAATGCTCAAACTACCACACAATTGCACTCATCTCACATGCTAGTAAAGTCATNGTTGGTGATGGACAGGGAGGCCTGGCATGCTGCAATTCATGGGGTCGCAAAGAGTCGGACACAATTGAGCGACTGAACTGAACTGAAGATTAGATATGTGTTTATTTCAGGAAGTCACTATATTCTTTTTAACACTGGGGAAGGAGAGCTAGGAAAAGTGAGACATAAGACAGAAAAACAATGAGCAATCTGCTATGTCACAGATGACAAAGTTGGACAGTGTGAGATGAGTTTCAGAACTTGAGGGGGAAATATTGAGATGAGAGTTATCAGTGATGCCAAAAAGAAATGTGAGCAAGGTTATGACTTGAAAAACACTGTAGCTGCTGGACTTCAAGAGACTTGTATCTAGGATGACTGCCTTCGGTACTCCAAGGAGGCACTTGGATCTGGGATGACTGCCTAGGGCAGTCCAAGGAGGCACCCCAGTGGGTCATACTCCTTATGGATCCCCAAAGATGATCAGGATGACTTCAGCTTCTGAATGATGATCAGGAAGGTTGTTGGAGAACAAAAGTTTTAAGTTATTTTTGATGTTATGAAAGCATAGACATATAAAGGCAACAAAGGAAGTCAGATGTATGAAATGTGAAAATAAACTATTATTTAAAAAAAAGAAAGATGACTGATAACTAAATTAGCCAAGTGGGAATAAGGAATGAATAATCCAAGAAATGGGGGTGCAATTTGTCTCTCTAAGAGTCCCGTAACCGACCAGACTGAAGAAATCTTACTGTCAGTAGCTATTGTTTATTTTCCTCTTTGTGNTATTATTTAAAAAAAAGAAAGATGACTGATAACTAAATTAGCCAAGTGGGAATAAGGAATGAATAATCCAAGAAATGGGGGTGCAATTTGTCTCTCTAAGAGTCCCGTAACCGACCAGACTGAAGAAATCTTACTGTCAGTAGCTATTGTTTATTTTCCTCTTTGTGTACACACTGTATGGAAAGGCTTTTTGACAACTCACTTTTCACATTTTTAGCTACACTCAATGGCAGTGGTTTAGTCGCTAATTCGTGTCCAACTCACAACCTCACGGACTATATCCTGCCAGGCTCCTTTGTCTGTGGGATTCTCCAGCCAAGAATGCTAAAGTGGGCTGCCATTTCCTTTTCCAGGGGATCTTCTTGACCCAGGAATTGAACCCAAGTCTCCTGCATTGCAGGCAGATCCTTTACCGACTGAGCTACAGAGAAGCTCCTCAACAATACTCATTGCTAAACTAAATGTTTCTGTTGCCCCAAAATTCACACTGAAGCTCTAACCCACACAATGTGATGGTATTTGGAGACAGGGCTTTTTGGAGGTAAGTAGGTGAGGACATGAGAATCAGGCACTGGTCTAATGAGATAAATACCTTGCAAACAAGAGTCACCAGGAAGCTTGTTCTCTCTCTCTCTCTGCCTGAATACACACAAAGAGCACAGTGCAAGATGACCATCTACAAGCCAAAAGAAGAGGCCTCAGAACAAAACCTACCTTGCCAGGTTGAACTTGACCTTGAACTTCCCAGCCTTCAGAACTGTGAGAAATCGATTTCTGTGCTTTAAGTCACCTGGTCTATGGTATTTCATTATGGTTGCGCACACAGACTAATGTCTACCTGTATATAAATAACCATGACTGGCTTTATCTTTGGATGCAGGGAAGACCAATGTATACTAATCTTCAAAACCAGCATGGAGTTATACAACACAGATTTTCTGATAAGCAAATCCATGAAAGAAAAATCATGAAATCAGCAGATACAAGCAATGACTGAAGGCAGGAACTTTTCTCTCTTTAGCTTTTCCTGTGGTATCTTTAGCATCCTACTTGGCATGGAGTAGGAGATCAATAAATAGTTTTTGAACAAACAAATAATGTGCTGACACACAGGTCAACCACGGTTAGAATTAAAATTTGCAGAGGATTTTGGAAAAAAAATTCAACTCCGTTCTAATCCCTGGAAATACGTTACACAGCACATGTTGGGATTACAGGGAAATTAAGAAGAAAGTTTAAAAATTTAGGAAGGGAATCAATACAACCATTAAAAAAAAATCTTTAAAGTGTGAGTTCTTATTCAGCATATAATTTGGAAAAGCCAAAATACTAAATGGGTGTCTTGAGGACGTCTTTCATTTTCACACATTATTTACTGCTTGCTAAAAAGACTTATCTACCTCACATGTCACAACATGACTTTGATCAGATAGCCACTAGCAGTAAAACCTCCAAAGTCAAGTTGCCTTATCACCTCACACTAGTCAAAGATATCTTAAAGTCCTCTGAAATTATGAAAGAAGAGAATGTGAAGTAAGCATTCATTTTAATGATATAAATAAAAATAAAGATTAAGCATTTTAGAATAGAAAGAATGTTACTTTAAAATGCTGATTAACTGTATTACAAGGTCACTGATAAAAGTATTTTAAGAAATAGTTATTTGCCTATCAGAATAGTTTTAAGGAATGGTCATATTTATAAGAACATGGTTCAAGTCACTACTGATCAAGTCACTCATCTAATGAGCACCACCAATTAAAAAAAATTTTTTTTTGCTTTTTTGTCTTTTTTTGTTTTTGTTGTTCAATCTCTTGTCTTTATTACAGGTTTTTTGCTTGTTTGTTGTTTATTTTTCTTTTTTTTATCTTTTTAAACTTTTTTTTTGCTTTCCTAGGACCTAATTTTCATCACTTCATGATAGAGTGATATCGCTGGCTTCCAGAGATTGAGATTATTATGATGCTGTTGCAGTCTTCCTCTACTCATCAAAGCCTGCTCCCCCAAACAAAGAATGAGCACCTCAAAACCTTCCCAGTCATTTTCAGAGTTGTCACCGACCCACGTTCACAATACTCACAGTACACAATCCTAACGCAAGCCACTGCATGCCTGTGTGAGTGCTATTTGAGTAGGGTGTGTAGGAATCCAAGCAGGTGCTCCTGGTCGGGGTACTTGGGAGGTTAGAAAAAGGAGGGGGTAATGGTGCTTGTTAGATGAATGCTCCAGCTGTTAACTTCCATGAACCAAGGTCTTTATTCTTTTACTGCCACAAATACCACAAGGCTGCAAAGAAAAGGTCAATGCTACTTCAACAGAAAAAAAAAAAAAGTGGCTGGAAACTCCTTTAATCTCTTCACCCATTTATCTCAGTGTCAACTATTAACAAGGCTGAGAGGGGGCTTCCCTGGTGGTCCAGTGGCTGATACTTTGTGTTCCCAAGGCAGGGGACCTAGGTTCAATCCCTGGTTGAGGAATATCCCAGATGCCGCAATTAAGACCCAGCACAGCCAAATAAATTTTTTTTTTTTTAAAAGAAGAAGGCTGAGAGGGAGAAATATTTAAAGATGTACCTCCTGAAATCTAGGTATGTCAAATGCTTCTCTAACATCCACCCAGGTGTCCTATGTCTTTGGAGAAGCCAATGGAAAACAATCAGATTAGAAAGTCAAAAATATTTTGCCAACTTCAGCTTTTTAATAAATTTGAAATTAGAGAGCAATTTTTTAATCTATAAAATATCTGTTGTGCTGGTTCATAGAGAAATGTATTTATATAAGAACAACAAAGCATTACTATTCCAGACCTACAAATACTTATTAAAGAAGTCTTAACAAATGAATTATAGACACAGGTAAGAGAAAAAGGGGAGAAGAAAGGATAATAAAGAAAAGAAAAAGAAGAAAAATGCTTATGAGTACCAAGGAAATACTTAGAAATTAAAAGCAAAGAAAAAAGAAATAAGGCTGACTTGAAAGGCCATCAGGATTGTCAAAAATAAGAGCAAAATAGTTTAAATGCAAGCCATTCTGTGGTTTTGACTTTGGACACAGAAGCTCAGCTTCATTCTCTGGGTAGTAGATAGAATAAATCCACATACTCCAGTGAATTGACTGACTACACTAAGGAAATAAGGCTCCTCTGAACTTAAAAAGAACCACTGCCTCTGGCTAGATGACATAAGATTTAAACTATTGGGTTCTCAGATACACTTTAAACTGTCACAATAAGAATTCTGCCATGCAACATGCATCTAAATTGTTAAAATATCATTAGTACAACTAAAGATACAGAACTACACCCAGAGGAGAAACATGTACACATCTAACTTTCATTGCTACGGAAGAACTGAAAAGTACCAGTTAGGAGAACTGGACAAATGCAGAAAATTAAAAAATGGTGAGGCATCCTCAAAGATATCAAAATTGAGGGGTTAAAAAAAAAAATATCTGTTTGAAAGAGAACACATGCAGAGAATAAAAAAATCTCCCGATGTAATTTTACAAAGTTTGAAATTCTGTGTTAAAAACACATGGATTAGAAATAAATCTATTTATATGTGATGCATCTTGCCACCAAGAAAATAAGGACAAATTTAAGAAGTGAAATGAATCACTGCTATCAAATGAAAGAAAATGAACAAAAAAAGACCACATGTGAACAAATCTGAGTGGAAATAGACCAAAAATGGCTAACAGAGAAGGCTTAAATATAATGATAACCGGAAGTACACTACTGAGAAATTAGGGGGGAAAAAAGAAAGCAAGTAGGTGTGTGTTACAGTAAAAAAAGAGACATGTAGCATCTGGAAATGTGTAATAAACTTAAGTCAGCAGGTCTGAGAGACATGCATCTTGTTATTAACAGAAATGGCTTTAAAAACAAAAAAAACTTACCAAAACAACTTACAATTATATTTGAAAAAACATGGAGAACTGAGGAGGTACTAAAGGATTAGAAAAAAACAAATGAGGTACCAATCGTCAAAAACGTAAGAAGTATGCTCCTGGTGATTACCGCCTGGTAAGTCTAACTTGAATCCCTAGTAAAATAATGGAACAAATATTAAAAGGAAAAAATCCATAAACATTTAGAGTTTAATGGGTTCATAAAGAATAGTAGTATGGAGACTGCTTTGTTTTAAAACATGCTTTAAAATTTTGATTTTTTGGACAAAATAACAAAAAGGAGGAAAAGCACAAATACATTTAATGTCTCTGGATGTTGGAGAAGCATCTGTAAAAATGTCATAGAATTTTTACTTTTAGTTTTATTTCCAATCAGGACTCAGTATCATGATATAATAAATAAAATACACCAATAAAAGCTGAGCACAGTTAAAAGACAACTATAAGGTAAGATAGGTAGCAGTGAATCAAATTAGAAGGTGACAGGGTACTGATTAAGCATTGTTTAGAATATGTATTGGTGTCCGGTAGGATGAATAATAAATTAATTGGGTTGATTTGCATTTCTTGATGATAGTAAATGTGAAAAGACATGACTATAAATAAATGAATGGAGAAGGCAATGGCACCCCACTCCAGTACTCTTGCCTGGAAAATCCCATGGACAGAGGAGCCTGGTGGGCTGCAATCCATGGGTTCGCTAGGAGTTGGACACGACTGAGCGATTTCACTTTCACTTTTCACTTTCATGCATTGGAGAAGGCAATGGCAACCCACTCCAGTGTTCTTGCCTGGAGAATCCCAGGGACGGGGGAGCCTGGTGGGCTGCCATCTATGGGGTCGCACAGAGTCGGACACAACTGAAGTGACTTAGCATAAATAAATGAATATCAAAATAACACCAGATGCTGACAATGGAGAAAGGAAAACAAAACAAGACTTGAAAGAGTGATGGGGACTAAGTCTTCTAAGGGTGATCTGTGTGTCCAAGACTATCCCACGTATCTTCCCTATGTTTGATCACTCCTTGCTCAGCATAACTCCATTTGGGTATTACTACCCTCATCTGTAATGTAATTTGTGTAACACACAAATGGAGTTATGCTAAGAAAGGAATGGGAGGAGCCTCTTGAGAGTCCCTTGGACTGCAAGATTAAACCAGTCAATTCTTAAGGAAATCAACCCTGAATATTCATTGGAAGGACTGATGCTGAAGCGGAAGCTCCAATACTTTGGCCATCTGATGCAAAGNAAATAAGGACAAATTTAAGAAGTGAAATGAATCACTGCTATCAAATGAAAGAAAATGAACCAAAAAAGACCACATGTGAACAAATCTGAGTGGAAATAGACCAAAAATGGCTAACAGAGAAGGCTTAAATATAATGATAACCGGAAGTACACTACTGAGAAATTAGGGGGGAAAAAAGAAAGCAAGTAGGTGTGTGTTACAGTAAAAAAAGAGACATGTAGCATCTGGAAATGTGTAATAAACCTAAGTCAGCAGGTCTGAGAGACATGCATCTTGTTATTAACAGAAATGGCTTTAAAAACAAAAAAAACTTACCAAAACAACTTACAATTATATTTGAAAAATCATGGAGAACTGAGGAGGTACTAAAGGATTAGAAAAAAACAAATGAGGTACCAATCGTCAAAAACGTAAGAAGTATGCTCCTGGTGATTACCGCCTGGTAAGTCTAACTTGAATCCCTAGTAAAATAATGGAACAAATATTAAAAGGAAAAAATCCATAAACATTTAGAGTTTAATGGGTTCATAAAGAATAGTAGTATGGAGACTGCTTTGTTTTAAAACATGCTTTAAAATTTTGATTTTTTGGACAAAATAACAAAAAGGAGGAAAAGCACAAATACATTTAATGTCTCTGGATGTTGGAGAAGCATCTGTAAAAATGTCATAGAATTTTTACTTTTAGTTTTATTTCCAATCAGGACTCAGTATCATGATATAATAAATAAAATACACCAATAAAAGCTGAGCACAGTTAAAAGACAACTATAAGGTAAGATAGGTAGCAGTGAATCAAATTAGAAGGTGACAGGGTACCGATTAAGCATTGTTTAGAATATGTATTGGTGTCCGGTAGGATGAATAATAAATTAATTGGGTTGATTTGCATTTCTTGATGATAGTAAATGTGAAAAGACATGACTATAAATAAATGAATGGAGAAGGCAATGGCACCCCACTCCAGTACTCTTGCCTGGAAAATCCCATGGACAGAGGAGCCTGGTGGGCTGCAATCCATGGGTTCGCTAGGAGTTGGACACGACTGAGCGATTTCACTTTCACTTTTCACTTTCATGCATTGGAGAAGGCAATGGCAACCCACTCCAGTGTTCTTGCCTGGAGAATCCCAGGGACGGGGGAGCCTGGTGGGCTGCCATCTATGGGGTCGCACAGAGTCGGACACAACTGAAGTGACTTAGCATAAATAAATGAATATCAAAATAACACCAGATGCTGACAATGGAGAAAGGAAAACAAAACAAGACTTGAAAGAGTGATGGGGACTAAGTCTTCTAAGGGTGATCTGTGTGTCCAAGACTATCCCACGTATCTTCCCTATGTTTGATCACTCCTTGCTCAGCATAACTCCATTTGGGTATTACTACCCTCATCTGTAATGTAATTTGTGTAACACACAAATGGAGTTATGCTAAGAAAGGAATGGGAGGAGCCTCTTGAGAGTCCCTTGGACTGCAAGATTAAACCAGTCAATTCTTAAGGAAATCAACCCTGAATATTCATTGGAAGGACTGATGCTGAAGCGGAAGCTCCAATACTTTGGCCATCTGATGCAAAGAGCTAACTCACTGAAAAAGACCCTGATGCTGGGAAAGACTGAAGGCAGAAGGAGAAAAGGGTGGCAGAGGATGAGATGGTTTGATAGCATCACTGACTCAGTGGACATGAATCTCAGCAAACTCTGGGAGATAGTGAATGACACATAAGCCTGGTGTGCTGCAGCCTGTGGGGTTGCAAAGAGTCAGACACAATTTAGTGACTGAACACACACCCTCATTTGATGGATGAGGGAAGTGAGCCTGAGACATAAATGAACTTGCTGAAGGTCTAAGAGTTAATGACTGGCAGAGTTCAAATTCGAACCCAGGTCTACCTGACTTCAAAGTCCTGTTCCTTCCACAAAACAATACTGCCTGCCTTGGAACACTAAAATAAAATTTCTGCTGAGTGAAAAATATTAAACCACAGGCCTTCAAGGGAAGGGAGAAATGTAGAAAAAGATAATGGACAACAAGTAAAAAATTGTATCTTCAACAATCTGACAGCACCAAAAAAAGAAATGTTTACAGTCTAAACGGCCAGAGCTAAGAGTTTTTCTTTTTTCACTGAGCTCTGATGAAACTATTGTAGACTTGAAAGTGTTTCATCGACAGAAAGACAGGGACACAATAGAACATTGCAAAGGACAATAAGAGTTAAGAATTCAATATGTTTAAGACTGCCCAAATGAAGTCACAAAGCCATTGTGTCGCGTGAGCAGTGCTGAAATACCTAACCACTCGAGTGAGGCCTTGCTTGTCCACAGGTAGTTTGCAACTTATGAAAATTCAAGCAATAGAGGTAGAACAGAATTAAAATGGGTAAAGGGACATTAAGATTAGAATTCCATATCAAAGACACTTCTTTGGAGTCAAGTTCAGAAGGCTATGAAATGGTACTTTAATGTTCTCCTTAAAGAGATTAGGTCAAGAGATATGTAGAGTATAAGGTCTTTGAAATCAACAGCCTTGGGGTTTTTTTTGTTGGTTGGTTTGCCATGGAGAGGAGCTTGCACACTTAGGTACCTGCTTAATACAAAACACCATTACAGAGTGTTGAATTCTACCAGTTAAACAACCAAACTTGTATTACAAAACTATGCTAATCAGTTACCAAATATTAGACAACATAGCAAGTCTTTTTTTTCTTCATTTCTTGAATTTATATATACCATGTAAATCACTTTATCGAAAATAATAGCTAGGAAACTTACAATTCAAGCTTCCAAGCTTGAAATAATCTGTATCAGAGAGTACAAACACCAAAATAAATATATACGGGAGCCTTTTACTAAAGGATTAATAATTGCAAGTGACACATTTATGAATGCGAACATCTACATCCTTCATATCAACACATCAAATAGCGGGAGCAGTCCCCTCACTACTATCCTATCACTTCGAAAAGATGCAAAAAAAAAATCTGCATAGAAGAAAGTGACAGTATATCTCACATACTGCTAACAAGAACAGAAAGAAGACAAATGCTGATCATTTAGAGACTGAGATCAAATATTTTGTCTTTATTTTATAAGTATTATCTAAGATAGTAATGATGGCAGCATTTCCAAGATTCATGACTATGTATCACTACATATAAGAAAAGGCTTCTGTTAAAACAAAACAAAGCAAAACAAATATAGCCCAATATCCAATGTGAAAACGCTTCCAACATTAAGCTACTGACAAGGGTATGTTTCATAAGACACCTGAACAAATGAAAGGTGGCTTGTGAACAATGATATTTCCTTTCTGGAATATTTTAGTCAAAGCCATAGATATGCCTCTAAACTGTGTTCATCATCTGAATTCAGCTGCCTCCATCACAGCAAGATCACTATCAGAAAAAGAGGATTCAGGAATTCCTGCAACCTCTACTTTTATATACTGCATCTGAAAAGATCTCAGCATTCGTTTTCAGTTATTCTATTTCACATTGTTAAACTCTTCAAAGAGCAGGTGCATGAAATATATGCTGTGCAACAGTGAAGCTAAAAGGCTTTCCATTTGGGGAATGGAGATAAAAGTTTGAATGAACTCTCCAAATGATCCAGAACTTACCTGCTTGACGGTTGATGACTGAAACTGTGCAGATACTGGACGCTATAAAAGACAGAAAAATGGAATAAAGCCTTATCTTCTCCTAACATGTCTATATTTTCCAATTCCTACATCTAATATAAAAAAGAAAAATAATAATCTCTAAGCAGAGAACAAAAGCCAAAGCCCTATATTTTGCACTTGAAAGATTAGAGCATTTATTATTTTTCACACTGCATTCTCCTGTGGTATAATTATTCCAGTTTCACCTTCTCACCACTGAGAAGTCAATCCTACTGTCACATACTGAAGCTCCTGAAGTTATCAGTCCACCTGGTAAAATGGTCTCACATAGTACATGGAACTAATCTACAGCTTCTTAAGCCTTTAAGTAACTACCCTGTGGACTGCTCATGGATAAAGTCACGCTGTTACCTACCAGAGCAAACAGCAAATAGGTTCTTCACTATTTGCAAAGTCACCAATAAAAGCTGACAGGCAAGCTAAGAAAAAGGACCAATTCATTCGAGACTGACATACAGCTACTCCTAGAGTGGAACTTGCAGAAACTCTGTTAAAGCTGCACAGAAACATTCGTAATATTTTATACACAATCCTATGATTCACAGATACTGCAGAAAACAGTTTAAAGGAACATGCGCGACTGCCTCAATTCAGTTTTCCTAGTACACCCAGGTTAAACCCTCTACTTTTCTTGTTAAAAGTGAAAGAAAACCCTTCGACCTGTGACGCATTACTGATGAGGACTTCCCCAGTGGGTCAGCGGTAAAGAATTCACCTGCAGTGCAGGAGAGCCCGGAGGTGAGGGCTCCATCCCTGGGTCAGGAGGACCCCCTGGAGGAGGGCATGGCAACCCACTCAGGTATGCTTGCCTGGAGAATCCCATGGACACAGGAGCCTGGCGGGCTACTGTCCACGGGGTCGCAAAGAGTCGGACACGACTGAAGCGACTGAGCGCGCGCGCACACACACACTTGATCAAGTACAACACTGCTGAATGATTTCACGTCTAATCTGATACCCCTTAAAATACAGTTCACCGTGTTCTATACTACAGCACTAATACTAATAGGGAATAATTTGAAAGCAAGAGGTCACAGGCAGCCTGCAAACTAAATCCAGCTCACCAACATAACATGTTTCATCTGCGAAGTATTANTGATTCACAGATACTGCAGAAAACAGTTTAAAGGAACATGCGCGACTGCCTCAATTCAGTTTTCCTAGTACACCCAGGTTAAACCCTCTACTTTTCTTGTTAAAAGTGAAAGAAAACCCTTCGACCTGTGACGCATTACCGATGAGGACTTCCCCAGTGGGTCAGCGGTAAAGAATTCACCTGCAGTGCAGGAGAGCCCGGAGGTGAGGGCTCCATCCCTGGGTCAGGAGGACCCCCTGGAGGAGGGCATGGCAACCCACTCAGGTATGCTTGCCTGGAGAATCCCATGGACACAGGAGCCTGGCGGGCTACTGTCCACGGGGTCGCAAAGAGTCGGACACGACTGAAGCGACTGAGCGCGCGTGCACACACACACTTGATCAAGTACAACACTGCTGAATGATTTCACGTCTAATCTGATACCCCTTAAAATACAGTTCACCGTGTTCTATACTACAGCACTAATACTAATAGGGAATAATTTGAAAGCAAGAGGTCACAGGCAGCCTGCAAACTAAATCCAGCTCACCAACATAACATGTTTCATCTGCGAAGTATTATTTTTTAAATTGAACTTGTTGTCAGTATTTGAAAATAAGATTCCTGACTTCTCTAGAAAGAATATCTGACAACTCACAGCAGTGATCAGCTAAAGCACAGAAGTAAAAGAGTTAACGAGAAGCATTCACTGCCCACTTTACTGTAGTCAAGGCACTCGCGTATCACACCTGGCCCTATTTACTCTGCAATCCTCAGAGGCATTTTGAGGTTTCAAACCCTGTTCTAATGAAAAGCTATCTGAATAAATAATGGTATGTAAGCTTAGCAAACAAAAGTAGCAGTACTCTAAATGAGACCAGCAAACAAAAGGAAGAGGAGTGGGAAGAAAAAAAGGGAGAGATGGAGGGCTAAAGTGGAAGTGGGAGAATGTAGGAGGGAAAAAATAAGGGAAAGAGGAGGAATGGGGAGAAAAAGCAGCTGTTTCTGCCTTCAAAGAGCTTACAGTCTCGCAGAGGAGTATTGGACAAATTAAAGGCAACAAATCAACGAAGGCAAAACAATGCGGTTGAGAACCAGTAAATGATGTTGCAATGAAAAGAAGAGGCCATGAAAGAATGGAATGGATTTAATAAGAAATGGTCTCCAAACTTCTGAGCAGGTAAGGTAATCAGTCCAGATGAGAAGAGAGGAGGACAGGGGACCTTTTGGATAAGAAGAAAGGTTAAAGGCAAAGAGACATAAGTGGAAACCAGCCGGGTCTAGATGGGCAGGGACTGGTCAGATGATGGAATGGATGAACCATGAGACAGCTGACTGATGGACCCGGAACAAAAGTGCAGAGTACACAAACACTGGAGCGACACTGGGTCAAATGAAGTTTCAGACATGCCTGCCAAGCTCTCTGCAGGCATTTAGCTCATTTAAATTCAATCAGCCCCTCATGATCACTGAGGGTCCTTGTGAAGGGAATCGCATGTAGAGAAGATATTTCAATTGAGCATCTTCTCTGCAAAGCTAGCCTGAAGATCATAAAGAATGCAGCAGAGTAGTGACGAGAAATTTGCAGAATCCCTCCCTGTGCCTCATTTATGAGCATATCAGTGTGAAAAGACTGGGAGCAAGTTTTGAAAAGAGAGAGAAAGAAAAAAGAAAAGATAATGGAAAAGGAAGCCAAAAGAAAAGAAAGACAAAAAGCAGAAAGTAAGACGGTTTGAAAGCATGAAAAGCGTAAGCTATTAGTCATGGCTGAATATAACTGCCTCCTGTCTAGAATGTAAGTGATTCTCCTGCTGTAAGTGACCTTCTAATCATAGTGCTTCCGCTCACTTATTGACCACAGCTGCCACTTTATAATAAGCTTCCTTGGGGCTTCCTGCTGCTGGAACTGCTTACCTGAGGTTTCTGGAAAGGGTTTCGCCTGGAAGACTCAAACGTGGGGTAAATTGGCCGGGTTGATGTCCGCTGGGCAGGATCTTGACACACAAACCCTGAATGGGGAATGGGAAACATTAAAACTGCCATTTGCTAAGAAATCGGAAGGTTTAGCTGCACCTTTCCTTTCGATGAACAAGCTCGGTTTCACTGCCATAAATCTGATAGAGCTCCATCTCGAAGAGGTTTAGGCATGACTCTCCCATACACATCCTCCTCTTGAGCTTTGAACTATCACAACTGGAGTGAACAAGAAAGGAAAATATGCAGATCAATCAGCCTTCCTGGTTGGGGAACCGAAATGTGATTCTGATGAACAAAGAGATGGAGACTTTCAATGACCTTCAGATAAACGTTCACTTAAAAACACACAGTTGTTAATAAAGACAAATTATTTTAAAGTGGCTTCCTGGATGGTGACTGGAAAATAACAGTGTTGGTTTTTACCAGGAGAATCCAGAAGCAAGTGAGGGGTCTTGTCCTGTTATAGGATCCACTTCTGGAACGGCTAAAAGTGGTCTACTATCAGCAAGTTCCAATATACGCACTGTACGTTCTCCATGGCTTAAGAAATTAGGCTTGGGCTAATTTCACTTATTTCCTAAAAAGAAGCAGACTCTCATCCAAGGAGAATGGGGTAGCAGTTTTACAGCATTTGCTGGCACATCAAGCGCTAGTTCAAGTGCATTTTATTATGTGTTTTTGGGGTACTTAAAACAACAACAACAACCCTAAACCCACAACATACCCACTTGGCAGCCCATCTCCATCTCAAAGTTTTATCTGCTCACAAAGGGATTTTTTTCCTTGGCTTGCTTCAGTTGTAACTACTACAGAAGAGATTGTGTTGACACCAGTAAAGACTGCATAGCAGAAACATAGCCAGTCTCCTTGGTAACAAAGCCTCTTCAGTGGGTTTCACTATCTCAGCTCAGGGCAAAATATATTTTCTCCAAATCTTTGCTTAATTCTCTTCCTCAGCTCATGATTCCTGTGCCCCAGGAATTAGGTCTCAGCCCTAGCTGTGGTTCAGCCTCACGGCAGGAAGGAGCCAGAGGGTGTAGAAACACATAAACACTTCCCTGAAAATATAATTTTTGAGTACAAAACATTCAGTATGTCTGAGGAACTGCCAGTTGGCAACATATACAGAGTCTGACAAAATCGAGGCTCTACTTCACATTTATGAGTCTTCAGAAAAGAATACTACTCACCTACAACAGTGAACATATCTGAGATCATACTGGCTTTAATCTTTAGGTCCAGAGGTGCATCACTAACAGAATGAAGAAAGCAAAGAGCAATTGATAATTTTATAGGTTAAGAGAAAAGCTGCCCTTAACAGCGCTCAATATAAGAGAGCTACCAAATGTCAGTGAGAAGCAACACATAAAGTACATCAAATCCATGGGGGGGCGCGGGGGGGAATCTGGACAGAAATTCTAGACATAAAAGCCTGGTGTCAAGCTCATCCTCTGTAAGGCAGGCCTAGCTCTAAGGCACTGACCTACTGACACTCTAACCTTTTTATTCCAGAAGGTCTTGTTTGCACAGGGTCATGAACACTGCTTTATTATCACTGCGGATTTTAGAGGTTCAGATTTTTAATATGCTTTTTAATGAGCATGAAAAAATAATCATTCAAATTATTTTTTACTGCTGTGATCATCAAATCACATTCACATGCAAGAGAAGGAACTTGGGCTATCTTCGCACTTTTTTAAGACTTCATTTTCCATTCTAAATTGATCTCCTTAAGATTGTGTGCTTGCAAATTAAAGAAAAAACAAACAAACAAACAAAAACTGTAGCAAATATCACCAGAGGATACAGCAGGAACCCACATGGGAACAGAAACAACAAAGCCTCCCTGGCTTTGTTGGGAAAGTGCGGGGCCTCCCCGTGGTGATGATGCGATGCTGGCTTTGGGGCTGAGGTGTTCCCCCAGAAACCAGATTCCTCTAACCCCTTACCCTGGGGCTCTCTAACACTGTATGATGTGCATTGCCAGGAAATTTACAAAACACTGACTTAACCTAAGTGTAGCACAACATTTGAAGCATCTGTACTATCCAGCTCTACACCTTATAATTGGGGTGAAGCCAAACTCCCATCCAACCAAGTAGTCAGTCTGTCTTTATTTGATTACTTGGCATTTTGCCAACATTTTTCATTGTTAAAAATGCAGCAGCTGGGTGGTCTCTGGCATAAATCTCTAGGGTTTTTTAGCTGTTTAGAGAAGCATATAACTAACAGAAACTCTGGCTCTAGCCACAGATAGAAGCAGAGTCTTCTCTGGTATTGGAAAATAAGTTCCTTTCCTTTTTCTAAAAGATGGGTTAAAAATAATTTTTTTAATGTCTGAAGATTTTAGACTTTAATCTTGGATGGATAACACCAGGACATGGACTGGGTAAAAGGACCAGATATTATTTATACACTCCTTCGGAGAAGGCAATGGCACCCCACTCCAGTACTCTTGCCTGGAAAATCCCATGGATGGAGGAGCCTGGTAGGCTGCAGTCCATGGGGTCGCTAAGAGTCAGGCACGACTGAGCGACTTCACTTTGACTTTTCACTTTCATGCATTGGAAAAGGAAATGGCAATGCACTCCAGTATTCTTGCCTGGAGAATCCCAGGGATGAGGGAGCCTAGAGGGCTGCCATCGGTGGGGTCGCACAGAGTCGGACACGACAGAAGCGACTTAGCAGCAGCAGCAGCAGGTCCAGCTCTATACCTTTATGATATGTGTGGGTCAGAGCATGTGTAAACTTTTGGTAACAAAGGAAATATATCTCATGTATTTCTTTACCCTTAGCTAAACACCTACAAAGCTTAAAAAAAGTGTCACAGGGAATGCAGTGGAGATAAAAATGAAAGAAGCATCCCTAGAAGCCCAACAAGACAGTAAACAGAGACTGCAAATTGACCAGGAAGACAGAGGTCCATAGTTGCAATATGGACTCTGATAATATGCCACAAGTCCCCCAAATTTAGAAATTCTAATCATTTCAGTCTAATAAAGAAGGGAGGGGGCAGGAAATCTCCTAGTGCCAAAAGAAATGACCCCCCCAAAAAAAAAGTGTCTTAGTGTTGCTTACTGAAGGTTCTAGTTGGTGGAACAGACCACTTACCAGGCCAAAGAAGGAGAGAGATTCACTTCCAACAACCATGGCTTCAGGGTAGAATCTATGAGCACGTCAAAGCCATAGAGTTCTAGAAATACAACATAACACAATACACAAAATCATTTTCCATGTCACAACCCAACAAAGATCTGGAAGCCAATCCAGTCAACTTCCATCGTCGGCCTAGAAACTTGCTGAGTATCCAGAGACAGTAGATGCAGAGAACTCTCAAGTCCAAGAGAAATTAACCAAGTGTCTACAGATAATAATGCTCCATGGTCTCTATCATCCACTCCTGACATTTCTGAGTTCTATACGGAAAGTTACCTGACTCTAAAAGTTAACAAGCATGATTCTGGTGCTGTGTAGAAGGCTAAAAAAATGTTAGGTAAAGGAATGCAACAAGTGCATCTGATATCAATGCTGCCTTGGGCTTGTTTTGGGTGGTTCTTCTCCACCACACTCTGAAAACAGGAAAATCTACTGAAGGCATCTCTCTAGGATCTTCCCATCACATTTTTTTAAACTAAGACCTTGCTTTTGCAACCTAGATTTAAAAAAAAAAAAAAAAAGCAATCAAAAAAAAACCCCATAAATCTATTTGTTCTTTCCCCTCTAAGGTTCCAATTCCCCTTTGAAGATAAAAAATAAAATATACCAGCCCAACATAGAAAGACAGAAGAGAAAGGAGGAAGGTAATGGCAGTCAAGCAGGACTACGACGGGTCACAAGAAGGGAAGGAGCCAAGGATCAAATTTCCTTTGCTAATTCTTGTCCCTTAAGTTCCCAACTGTTACAAAGCCAGAACCAGGAGCTGGCTCTTCTCCTGGAATGCAGGGATGAGAGGCTAACTTGGAACCTTAGCTGGCAACCTTTATTCTCATTATCATCATTAATGAGGCCTTCTCCACAGTCCTCCTCAGTATATACACATTGAATACACCAGACTTTCCNTGGATAACACCAGGACATGGACTGGGTAAAAGGACCAGATATTATTTATACACTCCTTCGGAGAAGGCAATGGCACCCCACTCCAGTACTCTTGCCTGGAAAATCCCATGGATGGAGGAGCCTGGTAGGCTGCAGTCCATGGGGTCGCTAAGAGTCAGGCACGACTGAGCGACTTCACTTTGACTTTTCACTTTCATGCATTGGAAAAGGAAATGGCAATGCACTCCAGTATTCTTGCCTGGAGAATCCCAGGGATGAGGGAGCCTAGAGGGCTGCCATCGGTGGGGTCGCACAGAGTCGGACACGACAGAAGCGACTTAGCAGCAGCAGCAGCAGGTCCAGCTCTATACCTTTATGATATGTGTGGGTCAGAGCATGTGTAAACTTTTGGTAACAAAGGAAATATATCTCATGTATTTCTTTACCCTTAGCTAAACACCTACAAAGCTTAAAAAAAGTGTCACAGGGAATGCAGTGGAGATAAAAATGAAAGAAGCATCCCTAGAAGCCCAACAAGACAGTAAACAGAGACTGCAAATTGACCAGGAAGACAGAGGTCCATAGTTGCAATATGGACTCTGATAATATGCCACAAGTCCCCCAAATTTAGAAATTCTAATCATTTCAGTCTAATAAAGAAGGGAGGGGGCAGGAAATCTCCTAGTGCCAAAAGAAATGACCCCCCCAAAAAAAAAGTGTCTTAGTGTTGCTTACTGAAGGTTCTAGTTGGTGGAACAGACCACTTACCAGGCCAAAGAAGGAGAGAGATTCACTTCCAACAACCATGGCTTCAGGGTAGAATCTATGAGCACGTCAAAGCCATAGAGTTCTAGAAATACAACATAACACAATACACAAAATCATTTTCCATGTCACAACCCAACAAAGATCTGGAAGCCAATCCAGTCAACTTCCATCGTCGGCCTAGAAACTTGCTGAGTATCCAGAGACAGTAGATGCAGAGAACTCTCAAGTCCAAGAGAAATTAACCAAGTGTCTACAGATAATAATGCTCCATGGTCTCTATCATCCACTCCTGACATTTCTGAGTTCTATACGGAAAGTTACCTGACTCTAAAAGTTAACAAGCATGATTCTGGTGCTGTGTAGAAGGCTAAAAAAATGTTAGGTAAAGGAATGCAACAAGTGCATCTGATATCAATGCTGCCTTGGGCTTGTTTTGGGTGGTTCTTCTCCACCACACTCTGAAAACAGGAAAATCTACTGAAGGCATCTCTCTAGGATCTTCCCATCACATTTTTTTAAACTAAGACCTTGCTTTTGCAACCTAGATTTAAAAAAAAAAAAAAAAAGCACTCAAAAAAAAACCCCATAAATCTATTTGTTCTTTCCCCTCTAAGGTTCCAATT